>JAPXFY010000018.1:15396693-15426693 GCA_030674185.1 Monoplex corrugatus | reverse complement strand
GACAATCCCTCTGATTTATAGTTAAATCTAGTTTTTTGAGTTTCCTAGGCTTGACTGAAGGAATTCAGGTTATCGTTTCCTTGCGTTCTTGTGTTTGTCTCCCTTCATGGGTTTTGTTTTCTCTCTTTGTTGCACTTCGTCGATGAAGGCGATTTAGTGATGGTACGATTTTCGTGACTGATGTCGTTCATTGCAAAAAACAAATTGGATATTGATTTATTTTTAAAATTAAACAAATAGATGTTGCTAATGATGTTGTTAATTGAGAAATTAAAAGGAAGAGCCTTTGTGGTAATTTTATAAGGTTGCTGTCAGTTCAGAATGTCAACACACACACACACACCACACACACACACACACACACACACACACACACACACACACACACACACACACACACACACACACACACATCCATATACATATATGCATATGTATACATATATGTATATGTTATGTACATGTATGTATGTATGTATACATATATATATATTCATATACATATATGTATGTATGTATGTATGTATGTATGTATGTATGTATGTATGTATACTGATTCGTTCACTTGTTTTTTATGTATTCGTGTATTTGGTTATTCATTCACGTTTTCATTTACTAATTTTGTGTGTGTGTGTGTGTGTGTGTGTGTGTGTGTGTGTGTGTGTGTGTGTGTGTGTGTGTGTGTGTGTGTGTGAGGGGAAGGTGAGGAAGAATGTACGCATGCACGCTAGTCAGTGTGTGCATGTGTGCATATGTATGTATGTATGTATGTATGTGTGTGTATGTATGTGTGTGTGCGTGCATGTGTATGTATGTATGTAAGTATGTATGTATGTATGTATGTATTTTGTATGTATGTATGTATGTGTGTGCATATGTATATGTGTGTATGTAGTATGTATGTGTGGTATGTATGTATGTGTGCGCGTGCATGCGTGCGTGGTGTGGTTGTGTGTGTATGTGTGTGTGTGTGTGTGTGTTTAAGACAGTGAGAGAGAGAGAGAGACAGAAAGACAGAGAGAGACAGACAGAGAAAGAGAGAGAGAGAGACAGACAGAGAAAGAGAGAGAGAGAGACAGAGAGAGAGAGAGAGAGAGAGGGGAGAGAGAGAGAGAGAGAGAGAGACGGTAGTGGGCATGGTGTGCAATTATTACCAGGCACTACGGAACTATTTATTTGTCTCTTTACAGATGATATTGCTTTATTGCCAACAACTCCTTCAGGTCTTCAAAAGCAACTGGATATACTGAAGACATGTTACAGGGCTTTAAAGCTAACCATTAACAGAGAGGAAAGAAAAAAAAACCCCATTGTGTTCAGAAATGGTTTCTTGGGTAGAAATGAAAAAGAACTATTTTTTTTGGCAATGTGAAATTGAAAATAGTAAACAAAAACTCTTATTTGGGTGGGGTTCAATTTTTCGAAACAACAACAACAACAAAAGTCCAAAATTTGGCACTGAGCACATGGTTTCAAAAGAGGATAAGGCAATAGTTGGTCTTACGACAACTTTGCAGAATTTGAGAGAAATAAACAAAAGATTTTCAAAGAAATAAATTACTAGATTTATTTCAAGATTTTTGATGACAACATTCAACCAGTTGTGTTTTAAACATCGAATACATGGGCGGGAGAGAGAGAGAGAGAGAGAGAGAGAGAGAGAGAGAGAGAGAGAGAGAGAGAGAGAGAGAGAGAGAGAGAGAGAGGAGTGACAGAAAGAGAGAATGACAGAAAGAGAGAGCGAGAGAATAGAGAGAGAATGACAGAAAGAGACACAGAGAGAGAGAGAGGAGAGGAGGAGAGAGAGAGAGAGTGCGTGACAGAGACAGAGAGAGGGAGCTGGAGACAGAGAGAGAGAGAGGGACAGAGAGACAGAGAGAGAGAGAGGGAGAGAGATAGTGAGAGAGAGAGAGAAACAGAGTGAGAGAGAGAAATGTAAACAGAGAGAAAGAGAGAGAGTGCGTGCGTGTGAGAGAGAGAAACAGAGAGCGAGAGAGAGAAATAGAAACAGAGATAGATAGATAGATAGATAGACACAGAGAGAGATACAGAGAGAGAGAGCAACAGAGAGAAAGAGAGAGAGAGAAACAGAGAGAGAGAGAGATAGAAACAGAGAGAGAGAGAGAGAATGACAGAAAGAGAGAGAGAGAATGACAGAAAGAAACACAGAGAGAGAGGAAGAGGAAAAGCGAGAGAGAGAGAGAGAGAGTGTGAGTGACAGAGAGAGACAGAGAGAGGGAGACAGGAGAGAGAGAGAGAGTGACAGAGAGAGGCAGAGAGAGATAGAGAATGGGTGAGGGAGATAGAGAGAGAGAGGGAGAGAGAGAGTGTGTGTGTGTTGAGAGAGAAACAGAGCGAGAGAGAGAAATGGAAACAGAGAGAGAGAAAGAGAGAGAGCAACAGAGAGAAAGAGAGAGAGAGAGCAACAGAGAGAGAGAGAAAAAAGAGAGAGAGAGATAGAAAGGAGAGAGAGTGAAAGGGAGAGAGAGAGTGATGAGAGAGAGAGAGAGAGAGAGAGAGAGAGGAGAGAGAGAGAGAGAGAGAGAAAAACAGAACTCAGAACTCAGAAAATGTTTATTGTACATCGGCCTTAGGCCACAATACATGCATGGGGAAGGGGAGGGGAGGGGATCAGGTTTTCTTATACATTCATACAAGTTCTACTATCAAACTGCAGTGAACTCTGTCACATTGTCCCCTTCTATCGTTTACCGTCACATAAGCTGGGATACATTCATCTTTGCATTTACAATAGTCATTTCATTTGTATTCTAGTCCATATTCCTTAACTAGCCAGCTAGAAATGTTTGTCATTAACCGCATCTATATCATTCATCCAACTGTCAATTTTACAATAATTGGCTATCAGACAAACAAATAATTCAATTAGTGCACAGACCTGTCGTTTCTTGTATCCTTCAGTGACCATACAGTTGATCAATACATTCGACCACAGCTTCTTGACATAAACAGTCAATCCATCGATCGATCAACCAACCAACCAATCAATCAATCAATCAATCAATCAATCAATCAATCAATCAATTAACCAGTTAGTCAACTGATTTACCAATTGATCAATCAAATAATCAGCCATTCAGCCCGTGAATCAACCAACTAATCAACCTTCAATTGACTGGGTCAGATGCATCATCCAACCGTACAATCGATATCAATTCAGTAACAATCACTTGACGTAATCACTCACTCACTCAATCAATCGATCAATCATTTAACCAGTTAATCAGTCAACCAGTGACTTAATCAACCAGATAACCTTGAATTTAACTGACTTCAACATATCAATTCTGCAATCACTACGTCAAATAACGCTAATCCGTCATCCATACATTCAATAATTCAATCACTGATTGATCAATAGCTAAATCCATCAATCTATAAATCGATCAGTCAGTGAGCCACCCATCAATTATCAAATTAGACAATCATTCCGTTGTCAGCTAATCATGCGTTCAATTTATCAATTTATTCATCAGTGTATATAAACCAATTAATGGAATTAATGTACAATGAAATAAACCAAGAAACATATTACATAAGAGCAATTCGACCCCAAAACAGCCAGTCAATTGGCAAAAACAGACATTCATAATGCCAATCAGTAAATCAGACTAATCGCAGATCAGTCACTCATTTACCAAAACAACTGACATTGAGACAATACCAAATGATTATTCAATGCATAGTTAGCACTTCGTACATCTTTTCTTTCAAAGAAGAGAGAGAGTGACAGAGAGAGACAGAGAGAGGGAGACGGAGAGAAAGAGAGAGTGACAGAAGAGAGACAGAGAGAGAGAGAGAGAGAGAGAGGGTGAGGGAAAGACAGAGAGAGGTGTGTGTGTGTGTGTGTGTGTGTGTGGAGAGAGAAAGAGAGAAACAGAGAGCAAGAGAGAGAAATGGAAACTGAGAGAGAAACAGAGAGAGAAACAGAGAGATAGAAATAGATTGAAACAGAGAGAGAGAGAGAGAGAGAGAGAGAGAGAGAGAGAGAGGAGAATCCAAAAACAAAGACATGACCTATATAAAACAAACTAAACAGATATATGAGAAAAAAAAACCAGAAACACACAAACAGAGATTGGGAACGTATCTTCAATGTACAAGACAAGATAGGCACAATAGTTTGGCTAACAGGCGTTTGTCAAGCACGCACAAAGACAGCAACAACAACAACAACAAAAATACACGCTGAAACCATTGGACAAAAACAACAATAACAACAACAGAACTTCTTTGGTGTTTGGTTCAGAAGGACAAAATGATTGATATAAACATGACTCAGTAGAAAATAATGGCTACAAGTATGATGCAGGAGAAAATAACTAATATAAATATGACCTAGGAGAGAATGACTGCTATAAACATGACCTTGGAGAAAATGACTGATATAAATATGAGCTAGGAGAAAATGACTGATGTAAACATGACTTAGTAGAAAATGACTGATGTAAACATGACTTAGGAGAAAATGACATGATATAAATATGACTAGTGAGAAAATGACTGATGTAAACATGACCTAGGAGAAAATGACTGATGTAAACATGACTTAGGAGAAAATGACTGCTATAAACATGACTAGGAGAAAATGACTGCATAAACATGACTTAGGAGAAAATGACTGATGTAAACATGACTAGGAGAAAATGACTGATGTAAACATGACTTAGTAGAAAATGACTGATGTAAACATGACCTTAGGAGAAAATGACTGATATAAACATGACCTAGGAGAAAATGACTGATATAAACATACTAGTAGAAAATGACTGATATAAACATGACCTAGGAGAAAACGGACTGCTATAAAAAGGACTAGTAGAAAATGACTGATTAAACATGACCTAGGAGAAAATGACTGATATAAACATGACCTAGGAGAAAATGACTGATATAAACATGACTTAGGAGAAAATGACTGATATAAAAATGACCTAGTAGAAAATGACTGATATAAACATGACTTAGGAGAAAACGACTGCTATAAAAAGGACCTAGTAGAAAATGACTGATATAAACATGACTTTGGAGAAAATGACTGATATAAAACATGATTAGGAGAAAATGACTGATATAACATGACTTAGGAGAAAATGACTGATATAAACATGACTTAGAGAAAATGATGCTATAATAACGTAGGAGGAAATGATTAAAACAGGACCTAGAAGAAAATGACTGATATGAGCATGACTAGGAGAAAATGACTGCTAAAAACATGGCCTAATAGAAAATGACTGATATGAGCATGACCTAGGAGAAAATGACTGCTAAAAACATGGCCTAATAGAAAATGACTGATATGAACATGACATAGGAGAAAATGACTGCTAAAACATGGCCTAATAGAAATGACTGATATGAACATGACTAGGAGAATGACGAATGAACTGATATGAACATGGCCTAATAGAAAATGACTGATATGACATGACTAGGAGAAAATGACTGCTAAATCATGGCCTAATGATGAAAACATGGCCTATAGAATGATGATATGAACATGACATAGGAGAAAATGACTGCTAAAACATGGCCTAATAGAAAATGACTGATATGAACATGACATAGGAGAAAATGACTGCTAAAAACATGGCCTAATAGAAAACGACTGATATGAACATGACATAGGAGAAAAGGACTGATATAAACATGACCTAGGAGAAAATGACTGATACAAACATGACATAGGAGAAAACGATTGATATAAACATGACCTAGGAGAAAATGGCTGCTGTAAATATCACCTATGAGAAAATGATTGGTATAAACAGGGACTTAGAGAAAATGACTGATCTAAACATGACCTAGGACATGATGATTGATATAAACATAACCTAGGAGAAAATGACTAATAATATATAACATGACCCAGGAGAAAACAACTGATATAAACATGACCTAGGAGAAAATGTCTGCTGTAAATACAACCTAGGAGAAAATAACTGCTATAAACATAACATAGGAGAAAATGACTGCTATAAATATAACCTAGGAGAAAATGACTGACGTTAACATGGCTTATGGAAAATGACTGATATAAACAGGACATAGGAGAAACTGACTGCTATAAACACAACGTTGGAGAAAATAACTGATATAAATATGGTCTAGGACAAAATAGCTGATATAAACACGGCTTGGGAAAAAAATGACTGCTAGAAACATGACCTAGGTCAAAGATTAAAAAAACAAAACAAAAAAATAAACAAACCCAGAACAAAGCGATAAAAAACAGACTACATTTGCAACTACACGCGTTGTTCTCATCAAAACTGGATTGCGAAAGATTGGTCCCAGAATTTGTATCCCTTTATGCCTACTCACGCAGTGATCTCAGTGTCAGTGTTTTTTCTTTTTTTTTTGCTTTTCTTTTTTGGGGGTGGTGGTCAAAAGCCTGTATGAGGTACTGACAGAAAGTTGGGTCGGGTCAGCAGAACAAATGAAATAATTTCTTAAAATAACCAACAAGAAAATGAATGGGTGGAAAAACGAAAACGAAAAACACAAACAAACAAACAAACAAACAAACAAACAAACAAACAAACAAACAACAAATAAGCAAAATGTAGGGAAAAAAACAAAACAAAACAAACAAACAACAACACAAAACAAAGGAATAAAGGTGGTAAAAAGACACAAATCTACGGTGAACTGTCAGGATATTCGTGAGACTGAACACCTTGTTCGGTTGATCCACGTATGTTTTTAGTCTGATAGAGCACATTTCACAATAACGTTTTAATTATGTCGGACACTATCTCATCTTTACAACGACTCAGAAGAAAACGTGGTTAGAAAATGTGTGTGAGTGCGTGTGTGTGTGTGTGTGTGTGTGTGTGTGTGTGTGTGTGTGTGTGTGTGTGTGTGTGTGTGTGTGTGTGTGTGTGTGTGTGTGTTGTGTTTGTGTGTTATGTATGTGTGTGTTATGTGTGTGTGTGTATGGTGTGTGTATGTGTGTTGGTGTGTGTGTGTGTGTGTGTGGTGTGTGTTTATGTGTGTGTGTGTGTGTGTGTGTGTGTGTGTGTGTGTGTGTGTGTGTGTGTGTGTGCACGATGGTACTCAATTGACCTTTTATGTAGGACACAGACATTTCACAACACTCAGTTTCATTTTTAAGCGAATATGTATTCAGGCTTGTTTCTTATTAGTTTATTTAGTGATACTCCCACACAAGACATAGGAAGCCCTACAAACTGAACCTGCAAAGACCCTTGTTCTGAGTACAAAAACATAAGAAAACTGCATGAATGTTGAACCACCCGACTAAACAACAAACAAACACTACTTCCTCTCACATTTTTGACAAACAAACAAACAAACAAACCAACAAACAAACAAACAAACAAACAAAGAATTAAACATTACTTCCTCTCACATCTTTGACTTGTTGAGACAAACAAAACAAACAAACAAACAAACAAACAAACAAACAAACAAACAAACATTATTTCCTCTCACATCTTTGACTTGTTGAAATATAAACAAATAAACAAACAAACAAACAAACAAACAAACAAACAAACAAACGAACGAACAACCAACCAACCAACACAACACAACCAACCAACCAACCAAACCAACCAACCAACCAACCAACCATCAAACAAGCCAACCAAACAATCAACCAACCAACCAACCAAACAAACAAACAGAAACAAGAACAAAAAACAAAGAAAAAGACACCACCACCACCACCACCACCACAAACAAACACCATAAGAAGAATCAGGAGAAAAGAGTCTTTGGCATTGCTGCCACGTATATCTGTGTAATTTTTCCAACGCTGTGTATCACAAAGGCTGACTCACCTGAAAATATTATTTCATTGAAAGTTTATTATATACAATACTTGGGTATACGTTAACATGTACATTATTGATTAAAAACGGTGATATCAAAATACAGTGTAAAAATAAAGAGGGTCTGCGTTTATTTGAGTAAAATCAGCGAGAATAATCCCTAAAATGGCGACTAAAAGTGTGACGAGCTTTCAGTGACTATGTGTGATGTTTTAAAGCAAAACAAAAGCAATGAAAAAAAAACACTTTCATGTGTATTCATACCTTGTCTGTGCTTTGACAAAGTGCCTTTTTCTTAATTGTCATCATCGAACAATCATGTAAAATTATTCATTCTAATGTTTGACGCAACATTTGTTTCTGAAACAAACAGGACTTTTTCAATCCAGTGAATTACCTTCATTTGCACGTGTATGCTTTTCCACCTCCAAGTCAAGACAGACTGCATTGTGACTTTATCGATTATATGTTCGTCAAACCTTTAATTGTCCTGTTTCAGAAGTAAACTGGTGAGCCCTTTCCTTTGGCAATTACGTCAAACTGAACAAAAGTATAATTTTTTTTGCACAGAAACCAAAATATAATAGACTCTTTCTGCAATGATCATTTCCAACATTCACGCGGAAAGAGAACGGTTGTTGATTCGGCAATAATCCTGTGAAACTGTCGTCTGCTCGAGCGATTTTAACGATCAGGTTTCGATCACAGGTCGCAGTGACAACAAAACAGCAATGTTCAAACATCAAGGAAAAGACGAGGTTTTGTTGCTACATTGTTACAAGATTATACTGTATTGTTTACATGTCGACTTAGATGATATTTCTTCGCTTTCACTGAACTTTAATCAATTGATGGCAATGCTTTGTTGCATGAGGCCCGAAAATTGGGTCTGGAAGAGCAAGTGCCACCTATTTTACCTTCGATTCATTGTGGTCTTTTCTCTCAAATATTCTGTTTGATTTTTGTTTTTCTTAGCATTGTTTTTCTTTCATTATTCATTGTTAATAACAGCATTTGTCAATTAATAGCCAATCTTGTCACTGTCATCCATTCTGGTATTAACTACTGTACCACGGCAGAAAAAAGTTTTTTAGTACACAGCATTGGCAGAAGACCCACTTAGATAAGATAAGCTAGGATGGCATTGCAACAGAAATAACACCGAGACGACGACGCAGAAGAAAAACAAAGAAAGAAACAAACAAAAACAAAACAAAACAAAGCAAAATAAAAAGCAATATGCATGATCCAATGCCATGTGGAGAGCTATAATAAAAGAGCAATGAGCGTTCGGAAAACAGGAGCCAACAGCCCATGCAGCCAACAGAAAAGCCTTGATAGCTGACAGCCCAAGCATTGACAGTCGACAGCACAAGATTCAAGCCTACAGCCCAGCCTTTACAGCCTACAGCCCAAGCCTTCACGGCCTGCAGCCCAAGCCTTGACATTGCCACTTTGCCACCATCATCTCCTGAGTCAGCATGAAGGTGCTGCTGCTTGTGTGTTCTCTTGTTGTGCTGGCCGCTGCTGCCAAACTCAAGAAACACAACGTGGCTCAACCACAAAAAGAGGGAATCATCGAAAACCGACGGCGTAAGTATCTGTTTGTTTACCTTTTGAACACCCCCCTGGGGATACCAGGAACTCTTTCAGTATAAATACTATCTCCACCTTCCAGAAATTCTGCACTAGAAATACCCTCTTTTCTGTCACTCGATATTTCTGTCTTGCTCTTTTGCTTTCATCATCTCTCCATATCATTTTCTGCCTTGCTGGTCCATTCACCTATGAGTGTTTTATAAAGCCTTCTTGATAAATAAAAGATTTCTAAGTTCTTTACTTATAGCAACAACATTACCAGGCGCAAGCTGCAACAATGACCGCAATCCTGTAATGAGAAGATTCAGGCTGAAACTAAAGAGAAGAAAACGAACCAAAAGTAATATCAGACTTAGTCTTGGACTAAGACAGATGAATAGACTCGTGCAAAATATAGCGTCATCATCATCATCATCATCAGGCGCCTTGCCGTATAGTGTTGGCGATTATGGACTTCCATCTATCTCTATCTCTTGTTGCCTCATGCATATCTTCCACCCTCCTTGTCTTCAGTCACTCTGCTAGTCCGTCTAGTATCTTCTCCCTGGATCTACCTGGTGCTCTCCTTCCCTCCAGTTTTCCCATTGTGACCAGGTGTTTCAATTCCCCTTTCCTCATAAAATGGCATATGAATGTTGCCTGCCTTTTCCTAATCTTTCTTATGAATGATCTACTTGTGTCTGCCTCCATCAAGACTGTTTTGTTTGTTTTCTTTGCTGTCCATGGAACTCTCGACATCTTTTTTAGAAACCACATCTTGGCTGCCTCAATCTTGTTCTGGCTTTGCTTGTTGACTGTCCACGTCTCGCAACCATACAACAGTATTGGTTCTATTCAAGAACTCTCTTCCTGATGTTAATTGATAGGCATTTGTTGGTAAGAATGCTTTTCATTTTCTTCAATGTTGTTTTGGCCTGGCCGATTCTGCTTGCTATTTCTGATGTGCATCAGCTGTCTGGTGAAATGATCGTTCCCAGGTATTTAAACTTATCAACTTGCCTCAAGGTTGTTCCGTTTGCTGTTATTTTGCATGAGGGGATTTCATGTTTTTTACTGATCACCATGACTTCAGTCTTCCTGCTGTTTAGTTCCAACCCCTTACCTTTGCTTTCTATTACAAGTATATTCACAAGGTTCTGTAGGTCCTTTTCACTTTCTGCAATTAGCACGGTGTCATCTGCGTATCGAATGTTGTTTATCATTTTTGCGTATCGAATGTTGTTTATCATTTTTCCTTCAATTTTTCCTCGAATGTTGTTTATCATTTTCTCCTCTAGATTTCTCATGATGTTTTCGCTGTAAAGTAAAAACAGATCTGGTGACAAAACACAACCCTGTCTGACTCCTCTTTTGATGTTTTGGAAAGAGCTTATATCGTTTTCTATTCTCATTGCAGCTGTTTGTTCCTAGTACATATTTCTGATTATTTGTAGATCTTTTCCATCAACATTGAGTCTCTCCAGTTGGTTGATCAATTCTTCATGTCTTACCCGATCGAAAGCCTTGCTGTAGTCAACAAAGCATAAATATAAATCCTTATTCTTCTCATTTGACCTCTCTATGATAGTTCTTAGGATGTCTATGGCATTAATAGTTCCTTTCCCTTCCACAAATCCACACTATTCATCTGCTATTTCCCTTTTGATTCTATTCCTTGTCCTTATCATGATTAGTCTTAATGGGTCTTGGTTACATGACTCATCAAACTGATTGTGCGATGGAGTTCGCATTCTATAGCCCCTGTCTTCTTTGGAAGTGCAATGAAAATTGATTTTGACATATCTTTGGGGATTTTTCCAGTGTCGTAAATTTCATTTAGGAGGACTGTTATTTTTTTCTATGCCAAATTCCTCCAGGGTTTCAATCATCTCTGTGGTAATGTTGTCTGGTCCTGGTGCTTTTCCTGGTTTCATCTTTTTCAATGCTGCTCTAGCTTCATCCTTCATTATGGGTGGTCCTTCAAAGTTCTTTCTTAGAATGTGTTCTGCGTTTCTGTCATCTTCAAAAAGGTCTTTAATGTACTCTTCCCATATATCTAATATTTTGTCTTTTTCCATGAGAATTGTACCATCTTTCGATTTTAAGCAACCAGTTGATGTGCATGCATTTTTCCTGTGAACAATTTCTTCAATTCGTCTGTGCATACCCTGAGGATCCGTTTTGTGTTGGTCTTCTATTTCTTTGCATTTTGTTTTCAGTCAAGCTTCCTTAGCTTCATTGCACCTACTCTTGATTTCTTTGTTTATCTTCCTGTATATTTCCTCGTTTCTCTTTGCCTTCCTCCGTTCCTCCATCAAGCCTAAAATTTCTTTTGTCATCCAGTTCTTTTTGGCTTTTCTATCTACTACAGGGATTTCTTCACAAGCTTCATTTATCGAATTTCTCAACTTTGTCCATTGTTCCTCACTGTCACCAACATCTTCCAGAGCACTGAATTAGTTTTGAACGTGTACATTACAGATTTGACGTATCACTTCATCTGTCTTTAAGAGTCCAAGATCTAGTTTGATGTTGCTTTTGGTCTGTTTCCTTTTCCGTAATTTCAACCTAAATCTTCCCACTGCAGGATTGTGGTCACTGTTGCAGTCTGCGCCTGGCAGTGTTTTTGCTGACAATAACAAACATGTTCTAAACAAATTCAGTGCTCTGGAGAACATCGGTGACATTGAGGAACAATGGGCGTTGATATGGTTACAACCCTGACATGGCTCTGTGCAGTAGACTGGGCTTTAAACAAAACTTGCCATTAAGTGTTTACTTTGAACGAGGTTTCAGTTGCCTTCTTCAGACTGACTGCAAAAGATTATGCTAGGTGTATTAAACTATGGGAATCAATTCATCTATCTGTGTACATTGTTACCTTTTGAATCTCTGTTGTATTCTTGTAGCTCTGAGCAGAACAACGCACTTTTAGCACCTAAAAATTTTTTTTCAATCATGGCCACGGTAAAAGTTCATAAAGGAAAAAATATTTTTTTGGTGAGATTCTAATTCTCTGACAATGTTGGCCGACTTTTCTGTAGCCTTGTCTTCGTCCTGCACCCCCTCCTCCATCTTCTGTGTATGCCCTGACCTCTAACTCCTGTTCTTATCGTTGCTATTACACGCAAAAACAGTTGATCACAGTTAAAAGTATAGGCCCTGGCCTGGATTCCAGATTGATTGTCTGCCTAACAGAACTGTCAACTGTGTGTATGTGCCTACGTGTGTGTGTGTGCGTGCGTGCGTGTGTGTGTGTGTGTTTGTTTGTGTGTATGTGGGCGTGTGTTTGTGTGCGTACGTGTGTGTGTGCGCGCTCACGCGAGCTCGCGTGCGTGTGTGTACATGCGTGTGTGTGCGCGAGTGTGTGTGTGCGTGTCTCGTTTGTTTTCTTTGCAATCCATGGAACCCTAATCATTCTTCTCAGAAACCACATTTTAGCTGCCTCAAACTTGTATATGTATATATCTCTCTATCTGTCTGTCTGTCTATCTAACCATCTCTCTCTCTCTCTTTATCTCTCTCTCTATCTGTCTGTCTGCCTGCTTGCCTATGTATGTATGTATGTATGTATGTATGTATGTATGTATGTATGTATGTATGTATGTATGCATGTATGTATGTATGTATGTATGTATGTATGTATGCTCTCTCTCTCTATCTCTCTCTATATCTCTCTATCTATCTGTCTGTCTACCTGCCTGCCTGCCTGCTTGCCTATGTATGTATGTGTGTATGTATGTGTGTATGTATGTATGTATGTATGTATGTATGTATGTATGTATGTATGTATGTATGTATGTATCTGTCTGTCTGTCTGTCTGTCTATCTATCTATCTAATTATGTGTGTGTATTACATATGTTTATTCATTTACATAAAACTGATACACTGATACATTCATACGTACAGGCAGACATACAAGCTCATTGCTCTATGTTGACATGAAATCATCTGCCCAACCCCTACCGTCTGTTTAAAAAGACATAAAACAAACGGTGACAGACTGACAGAAAAGAAACATGATACTTGCTGTACTTAACAGTGTCTGAAGGAAGCTGTGGTCCCCACGAGGTGCAGTGTAACGACGGGAGGTGTATCCAAAACGAATGGGTCTGTGACACCAACATCGACTGTTACGATGGCTCAGACGAAGTCAACTGTCGTAAGTAACCCTTCCTACTTCTGCGTTTTTTTCTCTACTGCTTATAGTACACGTTGTGTGGCCCATACTCTGCAGCCTGCACTGCCTAGTCCATCTGAGATGATCATGTGCCACGTGCCATGAACACAAATCGTCCTAACCCCGCCCCAACCTTCACTTGACCAAGGTATACTTTGAATCATCTACCACACAGTCTCAGCTCACACCACATCCTCCAATAACCTTCATCTTGACCATGATGTACGATGAATCATCCACCCCACAGACAGTCTCAAGTCAGACTAGAATTCACTCAGCTGTCACCATTACCAAACAAGACACGATCAGAATAAAAAAAAAAAAAAAAGGTTGATAAAACATGTGTCAACTATCACATCACACTACAGCGGATCTAGCGGTTTGCCACCTGACCAGGATGCCAGTCAACCAGCCAGCCTTTCAAGCTCACAACTCCAGAAGTTCAGGCTCGATTCAGAGGAAGACCATGGGGATGCTGGATTGATGGAGTGGCAGACACACTCCAAACATATATGCTACTCTACACCGCACATCCCATCTTGCTGCAGACCACCAGTTTCATCCCCTTGTGGCACCTCCTGGTACAAACGCATGGGAAAAGTAAAGTAGTAACATGTTGTCAAAGATTTATAACCATGTAGTTTTTGATGGTCAAAATACATACATACATACATATACATATATACATATATATGCATATACATATCAGGCGCCCTGCCGCATGGCGTTGGCGATCATGGACTTCCATCTGTCTCTATCTCTCGTTGCCCCTAGCATCTCTCCCACCCCTCTCGTCCATAGCCACTCTGCAAGTCCGTCCAGCATTTTCTCCCTGGGTCTGCCCGGTGCTCTCTTTCCCTCCAGCTTTCCCGTTGTGACCAAGTGCTCCAAATCCCCCTTCCTCATAAAATGGCCTATAAATGTTGCCTGTCTTTTCCTAATCTTCCTTATGAGTGATCTACTTGTGTCTGCCTCCATCAAGACTGTCTCATTTGTTTTCTTTGCTGTCCATAGAACTCTCAATATTCCTTTTAGAAACCACATTTCGCCTGCCTCAATCTTGTCCTGGCTTTGTTTGTTGACTGTCCACGCATCACATCTGTACAACAGTATTGATTCTATATAACATTCAAGAACTCTCTACCTGATGTTAATTGATAGGCATTTGTTGGTAAGAATGCCTGTCATCTTCCCAATTGTCGTTTTGGCTTGGCCGATTCTGCCAGGTATTTCTGATCGGCATCTGCCGTCTGATGAAATGATCATTCCCAGGTATTTGCATTTACCAACCTGTGTCAAGGTTGTGCCATTTGCTGTTATTTTGCATGAGGGGATTTCATGTTTTTTACTGATCACCATGACTTCAGTCTTCCTGCTGTTTAGTTCCAGCCCCTAACCTTTGCTTTCTATTTCTAGTATATTCACAAGGTTTTGTAGGTCCTTTTCACTTTCTGCAATTAGCACGGTGTCATCTGCGTTTCAAATGTTGTTTATCATTTTCCCTCCAACCTTTAATCCAGGGTCTTCTTCTAGGTTTCTCATGATGTTTTCACCGTAAAGTGAAAACAGATCTGGTGACAAAACACAACCCTGTCTGACTCCTCTTTTGATGTTTCGGAAAGAGCGTACATTGTTTTCTATTCTCATTGGAGCTGTTTGTTCCTAGTACATATTTCTGATTATTTGTAGATCTTTTCCATCAAATTGAGTCTCTCCAGTTGGTTGATCAATTCTTCATGTCTTACCCGATCGAAAGCCTTGCTGTAGTCAACAAAGCATAAATGCAAATCCTTATTCTTCTCATTTGACCTCTCTATGATAGTTCTTAGGATGTCTATGGCATTAATAGTTCCTTTCCCTTCCACAAATCCACACTGTTCTGCTATTTCTCTTTTGATTCTATTCCTCATTCTCATCATGATTATTCTTGACAGGATTTTTGTTACATGACTCATCAAACTGATTGTGCGATGGAGTTCGCATTCTATAGCCCCTGTCTTCTTTGGAAGTGCAATGAAAATTGATTTTGACATATCTTTGGGGATTTTTCCAGTGTCGTAAATTTCATTTAGGAGGACTTATTTTATCTATGCCGAATTCCTCCAGGGCTTCAATCATCTCTGTAGTAATGTTGTCTGGTCCTGGGGCTTTTCCTGGTTTCATCTTTTTCAGTGCCGCTCTAATTTCATCTTTCATTATGGGTGGTCCTTCAAAGTTCTTTTTTATAATGTGTTCTTCGTTTCTGTCATCCTCAAAAAGGTCTTTAATGTACTCTCCCCATCTATCTAATATTTTGTCCTTTTCCACGATGAGCGTGCAATCTTTCGATTTCAAGCACCCAGTTGATGTGCATATATTTTTCCTGTGGACAATTTCGTCTGTACATACCCTGAGGATCCGTTTTGTGTCAGTCTTCTATATCTTTGCACTTTGTTTTCAGCCAAGCTTCCTTAGCTTCATTGCACCTATTCCTGATCTCCTTGTTTATTTCCTGTAGATCTCTTCGTTTCTCTTTGCCTTCCTCCTTTCCTCCATCAAGCCCAAAATTTCATTAGTCATCCAGCTCTTTTTTGCTTTTCTATCTGCCTTAGGGATTTCCTCACAAGCTTCAATTATCGAATTCCTCAACTTTGTCCATCGTTCCTCACTGTCACGAGTGTCTTCCAGAGCACTGAATTTGTTTTGAACATGTATATTAAATTTTTTACGTATCATTTTATCTGTCTTTAAGAGTCCAAGGTTTAATTTGATGTTGGTTTTGGTCTGTTTCCTTTTCCTCAATTTCAGTCTAAATCTTCCCACTACAGGATAGTGATCACTGTTGCAGTCTGCGCCTGGTAGCGTTTTTGCTGACAGTAAAGAATTTCTAAATCTTTTGTTGATCAGGATGTAGTCAATCTGATTTTTGGTATTATCTCCTGGACTCCTCCAAGTCCATTTTCTTCTGTTTGGTTGCTCAAACCAGGTTTTTCCTACTATGAACTCATTCATCTGTGCCCATTCTACAAGTTTCTCACCCCTTTCATTTTGCGTACCCAGGCCATGAGGTCCAACTATATCCTCCACCCTATCCTGTCCCACTTTAGCATTAAAATCTCCCATTATTACAGTAACTTCTTGTGATTTACATTGGACTTTGGCCATCTCTAATACTTCGTAGAAGTTGTCGATGTCTTCCTGAGTACTTACGGATGTTGGTGCATACACCTGAATGATGTTGATATCAAATGGTTTGCCTCCCAACTTCACCAGCATAACTCTGTCGGACACAGCCCAGTATCCCTTAACTGCTTTTGATTTGTCTTTGTCCATCATGATGCCTACTCCTCTTTCATGTGAGTTACCACCAGAGTATATCATTGTGTATTCTCCTGATGTTATCATGCCTGCCCCCTTCCATCTCACTTCCCCTAGTCCTAAAATACCAATGTTAAGTCTTTCCATCTCTGTTTTGATATTTTCTAATTTACCCTTCTGCAACAGTGTTCTTATATTCCATGTTGCAACTTTGATGTTTTTAAATCTGAGTTTAGGGTTCGTAGTAATTTGCTGATGTTCTGGTATCACATGTGCCGCATGACTGTCCCTACCGGACGAAGCTGCTCCATAGGAGCACCTATTCACGTCGTTGTCGTGATTTATTTTTCTGTTTCTGTCCATGATAATCTGGAAAAAATTACGATGGTAGTTTCCCGTTGCCTTCCATCGGTTTGTTTACGGTCTCTCAGCTAGCCTTACTCTCTCCCAAGATGTCCACAAGGCAGTGGAGCTATTCACCCATAGCTTGGGGGTCTGGTTCGTGGGCACCAGGGCATATCCACACGCCAGTGGGCCTGCGTGCCTCACGTCTGGGGGACAGACCTCCTCTGAGTCCTACGAGATTCAGCCTGAGTCTGTGAGGTGCTCAGTTACCGCCTGTCGCCACGAGGAGGCACAGCGTAGGGCTTGCTGATAGAGAGGCTATGTACTGGCAGGAAGAGACTTACGCCTTCTGCTCTTCTTTTCGCATGGCTGCAAGCAGCAGTGCTAGCTAGTGGTGCAGGCTGAAGCCGACACACTAGACGCATCACATCTGCCAATATGACAAACATATGTATGTATGTATGTATGTATGTATGTATGTATGTATGTATGTATGTATGTATGCTGTATGTATGTATGTATGTATGTATGTATGTATGTATCTACCTATCTATCTATGTAGACCAAACAACTGGTGCCAGAGATACAGGCTTTTCAATATGGTACCCACTCAAACTTACTGTAACGAGAAACTCCAGACTTATTGTATTTATACAGTTTTTATGTCAAACACTTTATACATAAAACAATCGTGATTACATCCAAATGTTTGTCATACTCTTAATCAAGATGTTGAGGATAATTATGATGATGTCGTTGATGATGAACACAACAATGACAATGATGATATGAATGATAATGTTGACGATGTTGTTGCTGGCATTGGGTCTATTATGACTATTTTTGACGACGACGATGATGATAATGGCAATGATAGAACTGTTGACGTTAATAATGATAGTGGTGGTAGAGGTAGGGTGGTGGTATGGTGGTGGTGGTGGGTGACTGCTGCTGCTGCTGATGGTGATGATGGCAATTTCAGCTGCTAACTGTACCGGGCAGCACATGGTGAAGTGCCATAACGGTGACTGTATCGCCTTAGAGTATCGGTGTGATGGTGACAACGACTGTGGTGACAACACGGATGAACTTAACTGCCGTAAGTAGGAGTCTCTTTTGTATCTTTCAGCAATCACAATTCCACATCCTCCTACACACGTCTCTACATTATACAGATCTCTCACTAAACGTGCAGGTCATAGGTCTTCTATTACCAGTTCACAGCTGGTTGGACTAAATGTCTAGGATCAAGAAAATTGATGACCAAATGTCCTGGATCAAGACAATCCATGACAAAATGTCCAGAATCAGGAAAATTGATGACCAAATGTCCTGGATCAAGAAAATCAATGACCAAAATATCCTAGATCATTTGTTGATAGTGCACACACACAAACGTCAAACAGTTTCCATCCAATATAACATTTTAACAGTCTCATGGAACTGTCTCCTTTTAAGGGACTATAATGATGCCCGAAAGGAAACATCTGGCCCTTGATGGTAGTCTGATCTTCCTGGTGGCCTGTCTATAGAAAGCAGCTCAATATGTATGTTTGTACTCTCCAAAACTATTGGGCTCGTGATGAAGAAAAGAGGAAGCTGAAAACTATGAAAACGGAACCAGAAAGGGTATTCAATATCACAATTGGCTGAAATTTTGGTCGTTGTGTTCCGTACGCGTTTTGATGCTACTTTCATGTTTTTCTGGTTCCTGAATTTTCATTTTCAAATTTTTTTCAAGTCAAATTTGATTGAAGAGTTAGAGCATATTTCACTTGTTCTTGTTTTGAATATCTATCGGCGCACGTTGTGTGTGTGTGTGTGTGGTGTGTGTGTGTGTGTTGTGTGTGTGTGTGTGTGTGTGTGTGTGTGTGTGTGTGGTGGTGTGAGTGTGTGCATGTGTGTGTATGTGTATGTATGTGTGTGTGTGTACGCGTGTGCTTGTTTGTATGTATGTATGTATGAATGTGTGTATGTATGTATGTATTTCTGGATGAGTGGATGGATGTGTATTTATGTATGTATGTATGTATGTATGTATGTATGTATGTATGTATGTATGTATGTATGTATCTATGTGTGTACATGTATCTATCTATGTGTGTACCTATGTATCTGTATATCTACGTATGTATGTGTAATGTATGTATGTGAGCGCGCGCGCACACGTGTGTGTGTGTGTTTGTGTGTGTGTGTTTGTGTGTGTTTGTGTGTGTGCGTGTGTTTGTGTGTGTGTGTGCGTGTGTTTGTGTGTGTGCATGTGTGTGTGTGTGTGTTTGTGTGCACAGACAACCACACGTGCTCACCAGGTGAGGTGCAGTGTGACAATCACATCTGTATTGAAGAGGATTATCTCTGTGATGATCAGGACGACTGCACGAATCGATGGGATGAGAAGAACTGCGGTGAGAACAAACCCTCATTATCTAGAACTTGTGTGACAACTCTACAATCTCATCTATTTGACACTTACCTTCCCCTATCACCCTCTCTAACAAACTTTAGAAAAAATAATAACAACAACAACAAAATGAAACCAAGAAAACGCACACACATGCACACACACACACACACACACACACACACACACACACACACACACACACACACACACACACACACACACACACACACGCATACACACACACACACAGAGAAACAAAGGTGCGAAGAATAAGATGGTCAGGTTTGACGTCAATCCAGCACAATGATAGATTGTCACATGACAAGCTTGATGCCAAACACACACAATGATAGATTGTCACACGACAAGCCTGACGCCAAACACACACAATGGTAGATTGTCACACGACAAGACTGACGCCAGACACACACAATGACACATTATCGTAAAATGACAAGTTTGATGCCAAACAAATACAATGATAGAGTGTCAAACAAGACAACAGAATGTAGATATCGTATGTGTGATAACTTCCAGGGGAAGTGCTGCTCACACACCTTCCTTAAAGATGGTAGGTTTAAGGCACTATTGACTGGTCCCTGTGACTATGACCTTGATTTCAGAACACAGGCATTTCCAATTCTTCAATTGTCCACGTCTAAAACTTTTGCTCTCTCTCTCTCTCTCTCCTCCTTCTCTCTCTCTCTAGCTCTCTCTCCTTTTGTCTCTCTCCTTATCTCTCTCTCTCCTTTTCTATATATATATATATATATATCTCCTTCTCTCTCTCTCTCTCTCTCTCTCTCTCTCTCTCTCTCTCTCTGTGTTTCTCTCTCTCTTTCACACACACACACAATCCGAAGAATTTTTATTGTCTGTATGACGAAAAAAATATTTACAGAAAAAGGCCATCCAGTAGAGCTCACAGGCCTGCAGATGCTCTCTCTCTCTCTCTCTCTCACTCTCTCTCTCTCTCTGTCTGTCTCTCTCATATACGCGCTTGGACGCATACACGTTTACCGTACATACATGTCATATACACACACATGCACAGACAGACACAGCCATTCACATATACATACACACACATATACTTTCTCACATACTGTCGTGTCCACAGCACAGATCACAAAGGGTCTTGCATGGTTAGGACAAAGGGAGAGTGGCCCTGCATCTTTGTTTCCATATCATCTGGGTGCCTATCATAGCACTGATGGAACAGTATCGTGCTATGGCCTTTACTCAGCTAAGGGGTAGGCCTGCACATTTAAGTACGCTTGTGAACTGATGGTGGACGTAGCCAAGCGATCCCACAATGAGCACAATAATTTTACATGCATAGACCGTGTCACCTATTCTTTGACACAATGGAAGATACTTGTTAAACTTGGTTTGGAGGAATTCACTACCAAATACATCAAAAGGGATTGCCATCTCTACGCGTAAACAAATCTTGTTTCTTTTGTCACTTACTGATTAATCGACTGATTTGATTTCAGTGAGTTCCTGCCGACCTGATGAGTTCATGTGTTCAGATGGGTCAAAGTGTATTGAATCAGATACACTGTGTAATGATTTTCCCGACTGCCATGACCTGAGTGATGAGATGCAGAACTGCAGTACGTGTCACCTTAGCCATTTATCAGTCTATCTACTCACTTTATTCATTTCTCAATTCGAGGTCCCACCTGCTTCCTTCTGCTCTCATCATCATGTGTCCTTTCACATAGCGTTTGCAAATCATGGCCCTCTATACGAATCTATCCCTTGTAGCTGAGAGTACATCTCTCACTCTCTCAGTCCTCAGCCACCCTGCCAGCCTGTCTAATATTTTCTCCCTGGGTCTACCTGGTGTTCTCTTTCCATCCAGCTTTCCTGTTGTGACCAGGTGCTCTAATTTCGTTTTCCTCATAATGTCCTAAAATGAATCAAACAACCTACTCTAGGCAATAACACAAGAACACAAAGGATCGAGTCACATTTTTGTTGTGGCTAATAATCAATAAGGTAACCATCTTTTACAAGTGGACATGTTTCATGTCACTGTCTTGCAAAAAGTAAAATTCGGCAGTTTCCTGAGATTGTTATCCAGCAATACTATCATGTGATAACACATTTTGTAAGAAGTTATATTTGATATAGTTTTTCAGACTAATTCTTACTATCGTTATATTATCATCATTGTTTTAACGTTACAGCAAAACCACTATGAGAACCCTGGAAGAATGCCCTGAGATAACAGATTTAGGAAAAATAATAAACAATCTTCGTTATGCAGATACCACCGTTTTAATTGCAGAAAAAATCTAGAAAATTTTGTGAACATAATAGAAATAGAAAACAGGAATAAAAGACTAAAGCTAAATAGTGAAAAGACTGCAGTCATGGTAATCAGTGGGGGAAAAAAGAAATCGCTCATGTAAAATAATAACAAATGGCACAACGATAAGACGAGTTTATTGGTTCAAATGTCATGGAATAGTCAGCTCATCATATGGCAAATGCACGTGAGAAATATCCTGCAGAACTGGCAGAGCTAAAAGAGCATTCCAGAAAATGAAAAGCTTTCTTAACAACACATGCCTATCAAATGAAATCAGGAAGAGAGTTACATAGAACCAGACTGTTTGACGGATGCAAAGCATGAATAATTAGCAAAGTCAAAACAAGACTGAGGCAGCTAAAATATAGTTAGTAAGAAGAATGTTAAAAAGTTCCACAGACAGCAAAGAAAACAAAAGAGACAGTCTTGGAAGAAGCAAACACAAAATGAACATTAATGAAGAAGATTAGGAACAGACAAGCATAATTTATAGGACATTTTTTTTACCAGGCAAAAGAAATTTGAGCACCGAGCCACAACAGGAAAGCTAGATGTAAAAAGAGCACCAGGAATACCCAAGGAGAAAATATTGGACAGTTTTCCAGGTTGAGTGGGGACAAATACTGTAGAAGGAATACCTGCAGTGACCAGAGATACATTCGTATGTAGGTCCATGACTGCCAATGTCATGCAGCGAGAAACATGATGATGATGATGATAATGACAGTGACTATTCTTCTTATTATCATCATCATCATTATTTTCATTATCATTAGTATTGATATTGTTGTTGATGTTGTTGTCATATTGATATTGTTGTTGTTGTTGTTGTTATCATTATTATGGTTATTATTATAACTATTGATACATTTTCAACATTGTTATTATTACCGTCATTACTATTATCAGTCATCATCATATCATAATCATTTTTATTATTATCATTGTCATTGTCATTATCATAAATCTATTATCATAATGTGATAAAACATCTTGCAAGACGTCACATTAGGTAATTTATTATCATGATTATGTGATAAAATATTTCTTAAATATTACATCTGGTATATTGACCGAAATTGTTGTCTTGTTGTTTATGATGGTGATGGTGATGATGACAATGGTGTTGATACAAATGGCAGCGTGCGAGGAGGATGAGTTCGCGTGTGACAACGGCGCGTGCATCTCTGATGAATACTGGTGTGATAAGGAAAATGACTGTGTTGATGCCAGTGATGAAATTCATTGCGGTAGGTTGTGTGTGGTGTGTGTGTGTGTGGGGGGGGGATATGAGTGGATGTGTGAGAGACAGAGAGAGAAAGAGAGAGAGAAAGAGGGACAGTGACAGAGAGACAGAGAGAGACACAGAGAGAGAGACACAGAGAGAGAGAGAAGAAGAGAGAAGAGAGAGAGAGAGAAACAGAGAGAAGAGAGAGAGAAGAGAGAGCGACAAGAGAGAGAGAGACAGAGAGAGAGAGAGAGAGAGAGAGAGAGAGAAGAGAGACAGAGAAAGAGAGAAGAAAGAGAGAGAGAGAGAGAAGAGAAGAGAGAGAGAGAGACACACACACAGAGGAGAGAGAGAGAGAGACAGAGAGAGAGACAGAGAGAGACAAAGAGAGCAGAGAGAGACAGAGAGAGACAGAGAGAGAGACAGAGATGAGAGACAGAGAGACAGAGAGACAGAGAGACAGAGAGTCAGAGAGAGACAGACAGAGACAGAGAGACAGAGAGAGTCAGAGGACAGAGACAGAGAGACAGAGAGAGACAGAGAGACAGAGAGACAGAGAGACAGAGAGAGTCAGAGAGAGCAGAGAGGACAGAGAGACAGAGAGTCAGAGTCAGAGAGAGAGAGACAGAGAGAGACAGAGAGAGACAGAAAGAGAGAGAAAAGGTGAAACAAAACAGTCCTACAATAAACTGACTGACTTAATTTTTTAAAATTTGATATGTTTTTCGCTTCCTAGCTAAAAATGTTTTTCTTTTTCTTTTCTTCTCTTCTATTGTCAAGAAGTTGTACAGCATGCACAAATAATACAATCATCTGACATACTTGTATATCATTCAGAATTTCACAACGATAATTCTCTATCATCACAGCAAGAAGTTAGGCACATTTTGCACACAAAGGAAACCAATCGCATAAACTTGATTTCTTTTTTCTTTTCAACCATAGTGTTGATGATCAGTAACAAGCCAAAAAATCTGAAACGGACAAATCCATGTGATGTCAAACTCTCAGTCACATCATCAGACCAGGTCTTCTTTTAGTTTATCTCTCGCACATGGTTATAGTATATAATTGTATATGCTATGCTCTCTATAATTTTCCATTGCTTTTATTCTTGCTTTTATTGCTTTTATTCTTTCTCCCCATTTATAGCCATGCGTGTGTGTGTGAGTGGTGTGTGTGTGTGTGTGTGTGTGTGTGTGTGTGTGTGTGTGTGCGTGCGTGTGTGTGCGTGCGTGCGTGCTTGCGTGTGTGTCTGCTTCAGCGCTTAGATTTGATTTTATCAAGATTTTGCGCTATATAAATATTGTAATTATTATTAATTATTATTATTATAAGTTCGCACATTATTTTTCTTTTCATATGCTTGTTGGGCTAGCTGGTGGGATGCGTTCTGGTCAGATGACCAAACCACATAATTCTCTGCTGAGGATTATCATTGAAAACAGCTTACACTGCTAACAGTCGAAAGCTCCGAGGGCCGGACTCTGGCGTGGAGATCATCAGGAGAGAATGCATCGCTGTTTCGGGCTCTTCCTCTCTACAGCTTCAATGACGCACCGAGCCCCCTCACCGATGTGAGGTCTCCCTGCCAGTTCGACTGTATGCCTTTGCCATCAACCGTCAGGACTTGCTCCAGGAGGTGTCCTCTCTCTTCAACCAGATCCAATGACTTGCTTTCTCCACGGTCTTCTGTAGAGCTTTTGTCATGGTTTTCACTTTCTTTGGACCAAGTCCAGCCACTTTCATCCACTTTCTGACGCTATTTGCGATGTAACCTCTGCAGCCGACTTCGACTGGGAAGTGCGCTGCTTTCCATCCCGCCTTCATCGACAAGAGCCTCGTAGCGATTCTCCTTCCGCTCGTGTGCAGCCCTGATATTGTCTTCGTGGGGCACCGTCAGCTCCACAAGGTGCACCTCTCTCTCTTCCTTGCTCCATACCACCAGGTCTAGCTTCTTCGTTGTTGGGATGGGGAAGGATCTCTCCCACAGACCACCACACTGGCCATCCGTGGCCTCGCTTGCCTTCTTTCCATCAGGAACCTTGCTTCCTTGTGGTACAAACACGATCTGTCCAGTCCTTGTTTCTGCAGCTTAAGAGCGTATTTTCCCTCCTCCACCTGCTCCTTCGCCATCTTAGTAAACACCTTGAGCACTTCATTGTGTCTCCAGGTGTATCTATTCAGGGCCAGGTGGCAGTTTGAGAGGATATGCTTCATGGTTCCTAGTTTGCCGCACCTGCACTTGTCATCTTCCTGGACCTTCCATCTGACTAATTTCACTGGTGAAGGCAGAACACCATAGGTAGACCGGAGAAGAAAGCTTAACCTCGATGTGTTCCACTCCCAGATCTCACTCCATCCAATCTTTCTTTCCACTACATGCTCCTCCCACCCGGTCACCCGCCCTTGTTGAGCACACTGGATGAGGTGAACTTCTCGCCTTTCAGCCTCATTCTTTCGCACCTGCCCTGCTGCAGCTGCTCTTCTGTCTCGTTGGGACATCTTCCTAAAAGGTCTGAAGTCGCCGTTGCCAAGTCCCAATCTGCCCGTCTGTGTTGGACCTACAATGTCGCCATGTTCCAACGAAGAGATGATCTCGTCAGCTGCATCCTCCGCATTCCATTTTCTCGCTGTTCTGACTTCTGGCGGGTCGTCGCTGACTTTTTGATCCCTCGACTCCCTCAGCATCATCACAGTCCTGATCTTTCCTGCCTTGTAGATCTCCACGATGGATGCGAGGGGTAGCTGGAGCGTTCCCTTCTGCCTGTACAGGGCTGATGTATTATAATGGATTGGTGTTGCTCTCACCATTTGTTCTGATCTTGGTGTTTCTGATCATACCACGTCTGATCTCACTGACAGCTCTTCTTAAACAAACAAAATATTAAAAAATACCTTGTTTGTAAAAAATCCTTGAGAGTATAAAGCACAACGTTTCGAGCCCAGGCCCTTTGTTTTTACCCTCAAGATCCAGCAGTCACATTTTATCTTCTTAAACAAAGCATTTCACGTGCAGTAGTCTGGTGTTCCACAGCCTTCCTCAGGTTACAGGTCTGGCACTTATGCCATGATCATTTCGTCTCGTCTCCATCGCATGCTATTTGTGGCGTCAGTGCTTATGGCATTTATTCTGAATGAGGAGATGCTCTCTAGAGAAACTGGTATTTCAGAATAGACGTAATACTGGAAGAAACTAGTATTCAGATGTTCAGGTACTGTATTTTTTCCTCGAAAGGTCTGAATTATTTTTTGTGCTAACTCACTCATAAAAGCCTAAAGACAACGTGGAAGGTTTCTTCCACGTAAAAATGGAAATGTAGACTTCTAAGGACCTTGATCCATATAGTGAGAGATACACTCTTTACGTTCATGAAACGTTCCTTCAGTTTCACAAGTGGTGGCCACAACTCAGAATATGCATGACGGTTTTGCTACAAATAAACATGTTTGTAAAGAGCCAGCTCTAGGCACATGAAAATCAGATAAATGATATAACCCCAAACGTTGGCCTGCATTGACACAGTATGATTTTCCGCAAATTCACGCACAATGAACCATCATAGACTTGATTTGTTGAACACCAGCAAATTGATTGCATATTTCATTCTATGCCTGTATCTACATCTTTACCAATGATTTGATTTGATTTGATTTTATCTGTTTCAGCCACCATCCGCCCCGATCTATGTTCGGATATGTTTCTCGCCCATGAGTGTGCTGTGAGGAACAAGACTAGCACCCCCATCTGTCTGGATTACGCAAATGGCTTCAAGTTTTGCCGCAGGTTCTGTAACCTGTGCGCACACACGTAAACTTCAACTAATCTTGAATAAACGTGTTGGTCCGATTACCTTGATTTTATTAAAGATTTTTTTGTTAAGACTATACTTTTTTAGGGGGGTGGGAGTTGGATGTGCAGTGATTTTTCTGTTCTTCCTCAAAACATTTCTGATCAGCCACCAATAAACCGAGTCTTACATTGAATCAGGATGCTTTTCATCCGCAGACATTCATTAGTACATTTCAATGCTTAAATATGATGAAAACCGCTTAAAATTGAGGCAGTCAATGCCACAGGTACAAACACTCAAAGACAGAGCCCCACAAACTTCTCATATTGATAACATCGAGATAGAAATATATCCCAAGCTGTCATAAAGATGTGGAAATATTTGCGGTATGTTAGTTTTTCAATCATTCAAACAGTTGAGGTGTTTAAATCATATACACAAGATCATACACGTATAGAGCTGGGATTTTAAAACAATACTCCGGTCAGAATTTAAAAATCAATAATTTTATGAATACCTTATGCACACCCCCACCCACCTAATTCTGTGTATATCAATCATATTTGCAAAAAACTGAAGTTTATGGACAATGTCAACAAAATGATTCTAGAAAAGACTTGTTTCAAAAAAACAAACAACGAATCCCAACAGGGACCAAAGTCAATCACATCCCTTGCCAACACAAACCACTGCCAACTGACTTCAGTCCCATGTCCTGGTGAAGGTCACATATTGTACACACCACAATACACAACAGAAAACAATACACTTTATACACACCACAAGTACAGAACAGAAAAAACGATCACATTTACAGTATATACATCACAATCTGAATCAAATTCACTGTCCAATGTTCAAGCAAACAGAAAGCAGAAACACAGGCATGGAGAATGGGAACAAGTAGCTCATGCACAATACAAGACAGAGGCAGATTATCACACACACACACCACACACACACACACACACACACACACACACACACACACATATATATATATATATATATTGTGTGTGTGTGTGTGGTGTGTGTGTGTGTATGTGTGTGTGTGTGTGTATGTGTGTGTGTGTGTGTGTGTGTGTGTGTGTGTGTGTGTGTGTGTGTGTGTGTGTGTGTGACCTCCCACCACCAAATCAGTCTTAACTCGCATTCAGTCAAACAGCACTAGTAGTTGAAAAGGTGACTGAAGGTCTATCTAGGGTGTTTTGACTTTTTCTCAAAATTGATTTCTGTAGACTATAATCTATCCCCCACAGATATGTTTTTCTTGAAAAAATATTATTAATCAATTTAAAATGGTATTTTAGTGCACTGATCATAGCAGAAAGAACGCAGTTTCCTACCAAAAGTATCTATTTTTGTCTCTTATTATGAACTGTAATCTGTACAGTACCCGCACATGTGATATACTGACAGAAAGCTCTTTGGTGCACCTTTCAGATCATGACAGCTAAAATTAGAAACAAACTGGGTCAAAGCCACCAAATAAAGAAATTTAAGGAAAGTGTGTGGGAGAGTACATTATAACTTTAGAAGCCCTTTTTTCAAAATGGCCGTCATACAACATAACGACTTTAAGCATACATAACTTGTACATTTTTTTAGTACAAGCTTTATTCAAGTACCAAAAACAATCAGCAGAATGTACACTTTCCAGTGATATGTATATCTCAAAATACCCAAAACGCTAGTTAAGACTGATTTCGTGCTGGCAGTCACATTTGTATGTATGTATGTATGTATGTATGTATGTATGTATGTATGTATGTATGTATGTATGTATGTATATGTATGTATGTATGTATGTATGTAATATACACAAGACAACAAAGAAGTAAACTCACTTGAGTCAGGACAAAAAAAAAGCAGATCTATCAGACATCTTCCATTGTGGGCCAATTGCATTCGTTATAATGGGGAAGAGAACTCTGATCCATTCACATGCTTCAATAACCCACTTGGCCAACATCTGCAATGCTGAGAATTTGCCATCTGACAGTTCCTTTCATGTAGATGATATTTTCAATAGAATTCTATATCATCATTTGCGTGAAGTATTTTTTTTCAATTCTGTCGCTTCAGTTTAGCTACTAGATTAAATACAGCATCTGGTTGAAGTTTTGTTTAGTCTACACCTAGGCACAAGTTAAACTGCCAGAACAAAATGTGTATAGTCTTTGTTGTCCAATCTTGCGGTCATATTCTAGCGTTATTGTAAAAGGTCCCGCATTTGCTTTGGTTTTATTGAATGGCAGTTATAAAGAAGTTATATAGTATGTATAATAAGGCTTACACTCTTTGTTGTCTAATCTTGTGGCTGAATTCAGTGCATTGTATGCCTCGATTTTACTGAACCTATACCTGTGTACAAAATATATTTGCCAAATACAGCAATTTGACCAAATCTTTGATCTGTTGTTATTTTTTGTTTTATTTTTGTTTATCCATGTTCAATATTTAATGATACTCTAGTACAAAATTGGTATTTTCTATTTTATGACTATTTTCTAAGTCCAGATATCATCAGGTCTCGTTCAAACTTAGAGAGAGGGAAGAGAAAGAAAGAAAGAGAGAGAGAGAGAGAGAGAGAGAGAGAGAGAGAGAGAGAGAGAGACAGACAGACAGACAGACAGACAGAGGGGCAGAGACAGAGCAGAAGATGGTGCATCAAATAGAATTTTAACAAGATAATTTCAACATATGTTCACTCACATGCTCTCATACATGGCTTGGAATATTCGCTGACCAGTTTTCTTCATACACAGACACACAGGCACAAACACAGGCGCACACACACACACACACACACACACACACATACACGCGCGCGCGCGCGCGCGCACATGCGGTCATTCTGGCATCAATTCCAGCATGTCACCTATGATGATCAAACAATATACAACTACATTCAATACACTAAAACAGCATTAACGTAAAAGATTAAAGAATGCAACTGCAGACAGACATATTTTACTTACATAACCAAGTTGACAAGTTACCAGAAGATTGTTGATATGGTTCAT
>JAPXFY010000018.1:15389193-15391693 GCA_030674185.1 Monoplex corrugatus | reverse complement strand
TGTACACTGTGGTAAGATAGAAAATTAAGTGGGTGGCTGTACATTGTGGTAAGATAGAAAACTAAGTGGGTGGCTGTACACTGTGGTAAGATAGAAAATTAAGTGGGTGGCTGTACATTGTGGTAAGATAGAAAACTAAGTGGGTGGCTGTACACTGTGGTAAGATAGAAAATTAAGTGGGTGGCTGTACATTGTGGTGAGATAGAAAACTTAGTGGGTGGCTGTACACTGTTTTAAGATACAAAAATAAGTGGGTGGCTGTACACTATGGTAAGATAGCAAACTAAATGGGTTGCTGTACACAATGGTAAGAGAAAACTAAGTGGGTGGCTGTACACTGTGGCAAGATAGAAAACTAAGTGGGTGGCTGTACACAATGGTAAGAGAAAACTAAGTGGGTGGCTGTACACTGTGGCAAGATAGAAAACTAAGTGGGTGGCTGTACACTGTGGTAAGAGAAAACTAAGTGGGTGGCTGTACACTGTGGATAGTGATGATGCTATGGAGTTCTTTATGGTAACATGTGACATAGCTGTAATCTACGCTTACTTTCGTAATGTATCCTGATGCAAGACAGGCACGAGAGATGCAGACATTCGTGATGATAGCCAGAAGATTTGAACATCACCCTGAATAACGCATCGGAAACGCGGATGACAATCGACTGTGTGATCCCAGTCTTCCCAATAAGTCTGGAGCACGCTCAGCTGTGGGTAGGAGCCAGTCAGCGCCGAAAAAATCCCACATTTCAGTCCTTTTCTCCCACTGGACGAAGCAGCAGGGAAGTTTCAGTCTTTTTTTTTTTTTCTCCTAATTTTTTTATTTGGTGTTTGTTCATTTCTGATCTTACGTCTACGCTTGACAAAGGACAGCTGGCCGAACATTTGCGCCTGTCTTGTCTGATCGTGTTAAATACGCGTTCTGATTCTTTATTCTTTATTTTTGCTTGAACGCAGGCAGTGACACTTGTTTTGGATTACCACACTGATTGTTTGGACTGATGGCAGTTTGAATCCCTGAACTCCAATGTCAGTGAGCAGTCCATTGTTCTGATCACTTTAATACGTTGACTGGTGTTCCCCTTTCTTTTTCTGTCCTTCATTTCTCCCGTTGTTCTTTCTTCCTTCTCTCTCGGACTGTCTGTCTGTCTTCATCTCTCTGGGTTCTTTTACTGTGAGTCTCTGAAAGACCTGAGACAGAACTAAACCCTGTCTCAATACACCCACAACCTCCGGATGGCTGTGAACTTGGTTGTCCAAGATCAATTATGTCAACAACCATCTGGTAACTTTAAATTTGGTCATGCAAGATGAACCATGTCAACAATCTTCTGGTTACTGTAAACTTGGTTGTACAAGATAAATCATGTCTACCTGATGTTGGATGGTTTATCTTTTACGCTAATACATGTACTCTTATCGTGTTATAAGCGTAGATGTGTATTGTGTGATCATCGTTCTTGACATGCTGAAATTTGATTCCATAATGACTGTGCGTGCGTGCGTGCGCGCGCGCGCGAGCGCACGTGTGTGGATGTACATGTGTGTGTGTGTTTTGTGTGACCAGAAAACTGGTCAGCGAATATTTCATGCCATGTGTGTGAGGTTGTCAGTGAACATATGGAGAAATTACCTTATCAAAATTCTATTTGAAGCCCCATCTTCTGCACTGTCTTGTGCCCTTTTTTTTCTTTTATCCTGTCTTATTCTGTCAACTAGTTCTGGGCTGTTACCTGTGTCACTAGTGGAAGAGATAGAGTATTGTTTTCTCTTACCTTTTTTTACTTGCACTGAAGTATTTCGGAATGCCGCTCATACTTACTCCGACGATCCAGGATTATGCTCATTTTCCACACAATGTAATAATGCATATGATATTTATATTGTACTGTCAAACACCGTCACAGGGAGTTATATCCACAAGTATTGTCCGCCATCATGTCAAACACAAAACACCGACTTCACAACAAGCAAACAACATAACATATTGCGCATCTCGCTCGCACACAGACGAATGCAGTAGAGCACGATTCACTTCGTTCTGGGTATTACACGTGCTATACAACAATTTGTATCCACAAGAATTGTCCACCATCGTGTCAAACGCAAAACACCACAATTTCACAACAGGCGAACAACATAATGAACATATCGTTCGCACACAGACGAATGGAGTAGAGCACGATTCACTTCGTTCCGGTATTACACGCGCTATATAACAATTAAGTCTAACACCGGATGTTAACACACTGAAATGGAAAATAGCTTCCAGCCTGTTACATCTGTAATATTTTACCAAAAACGTATAAAAATACACCCTCAAAATCGTCGTTACAAGACCAGCCACTAGTACCACTATCAATCGCAAACAGCACAGTACTTTTCTAATGGTAATCCAGAACCAAGGGAATCTAAAAGTACGTGCTCGTAGGATTCGTGAGTGATGATCATACCCCGCACGTCTTGTGTCATTTTAGTGTTTAGCGTTTCCTCTCTCCTCT
>JAPXFY010000018.1:15376693-15386693 GCA_030674185.1 Monoplex corrugatus | reverse complement strand
CAAATCATGGGTAGAGATGTAGATACAGACAGAATAAAGTGTGCAATCAACTTGTTGGTGTTGAACAAACCAAGTTTATAACGGTTCATTGTGTGTGAATTCGCGGATAGTCGTACTGAGCAAATGTAGGCAAACGCTTGGGATGTTATCATTTATCAGCTTTTCATGGATCTATAGTTTGCTCTTTACAAACATGTCTACGTGTAGCAAAACCGTCATGCATATTCAGACTTGTGGCCACAATGTGTTGAGTTAAGGGCCGAAACACTTGCTTGACGCGGATTTCTCCTCTGAGGACCTTCTGCTGTCTGGCTTTCCTGACAGTTTCATATTGCTGTGAAACTGAAAGAACGTTTCATGAACATAAACAGTGTACCTCTCACTAGATGGATCAGCGTCCTTAAAATGGTGCATATCATGCGGGAAACGGTGGCATATCCATTTTTCATATGAAAGAAATCTTCCACTCTGTCTTTAGGCTTTTATGAGCGAGTTAGTGCAGACAGCAGTTCAGAGATTAATTAAAAAGTAAAAAAAAAAAACACACAAAAAACAAACAAACAAACAAACACACAAAACAACAACAAACCAAACCAAACCAAACCAAACCAAACCAAACCAAACCGAACCAAACAACCAAACAAACAAACAAGCAAACAAAAAACCCAGTACTTGAACAGCTGAATGTTAGCTGGTTCCATTTGTATCTCTATTCTGCAACACCAGTTTCTGTAGACAACGTATCCTCATTCAGAACAAATTCGGTATGCACTGAAGCCACAAATACCATGCTATGGAGACGAGACAAAATGATCATGGCATACATGCCAGACCTGGATCCTGAAGAAGGCTGTGGAACACCAGACTACTACACGCGGAATGTTTCGTTTAAGAAGAGCTGTCAGCGAGATCAGATGTGGTATGATCAGAAACACCAAGATCAGAACAAATGGTGGGAGCAACACCAATCCATTATAATCCTCAGCAGAGAATGAAGTGGTTTGGTCATCTGACCAGAACGGATCCCGCCAGCTGGCTTAACAAGCATGTAACCAAAAAAACCCCAAAAAAAGTGTGAAATTAACCCTTTTCCTACCAAGAAAATAAGTCACTGTAATAACTATTGACCAAGTAATGCTAGGAGAGAGACTTCAGAAACACTCAAATTACGCATGTTTTTTGCCATTTTTACCGCTTCAAACATCGTGTAAACGCAGAAGGGAAATGAGAAGAGTATACTCCCTTTGCCGGAAAAGGATTCACGTCAGAAATGCGGTCATTTTCTATTTATATACTCAAAACTGAAACTACGATTTAGGGCACGAAATCCTCGTGACGCGGTATGAAATGTGTTAAAGCGACAGGTAGACTAAGGAGGACCTGTCCGATGATGTGATGGAGAGTTTGATGTCACAGAAGATTTGTCTGTTTCAGGTCTTTCAGCTTGCTAGCGATCGTTAACTCTTTCTCACCTGTCACACCCAAGATGGAACACGTGGACAGATACAAAAATAACAACAAACAAAATAATTGAAAAGGAAAAAATGTAATTTTTTGGAATGCGTTTCCTTTATGTACAAAATGTGTGTAACTTCTTGCTGTGGTGATACAGAGAATTATTATCATTGTGAATTTCCTGAATGATGTACAGGTATATCAGATGATTGTGTTACTTGGGCATACTGTATAACTGCTTGAAAAAAAAAAATCTCGACAAGGATGCGAAAATCACATCAAATCAAATGAACCACTAAGTTATCAGTCAATCAGACAGTTTATTGTAGGACTGTTTTACTTCTGTCTGTCTGTCTGTCTGTCGGTCTGTCTGCCTGCCTGTCTGTCTGTCTGTCTGTCTCTCTCTATCTCTCTCTCTCTATCTCAAATCATATCTCTCTTTCTCTTTATCTGTCTGCGTGTGTATGTGCGTGGTGAATTTTTTTTCAACCAAGAATTTATTGTATTTTGTCTCTATCTCTCCCCCCCTCCCCCTCTCTGTCTGTCTGTCTGTCTGTCTCTCTGTCTCTCTCTGTCTCTGTCTTTCTCTCTCCCTCCTCCACCTCTCTCTCTTCTCTCTGTCTCTAGCTGTCTCTCTCTTTCTCTTTTTCTGTCTGTGCGTGTATGTGCGTGGTGATTTTTTTCAACCAAGAATTTCATGTTTCACCCCTATCTCACCCCTATCTCTCTTCATTCTCTGTAGCTCTGTCTCTCTCTTTCTCTTTCTTTCTGTCTCTCCCCACCCACCCACGTACATCATAAACCCACACACCCACATACATCCCTGCACCCCCCGTCTTCCCTCCACCCCCTCACACAGACAAAATATTACAGAAACCTACCACAACGCATTTCATCGCTGGAATCACCACAGTCATTTTCCTGGTCACACCGCCAGTCATCGGGATACACCTGCCGTTGTCACACGTGAACTCATCCTCATCGCACGCTGCCATGTATATCATCATCATCATCATCATCATCATCATCATCATCATCATCATCAGCTTCAAGACAACATTTTTTTTATATAATCATAGCAATAAATCGTCTGAAAAAAGTGCCAAATGTAACATCTTGTGAGATGTATTATCATATAATGTTTAATAACAATGACAATGATAATAAGAACAATGATTATGACATGATGATGACAATAAAGTAATGATGACAATAGTGATGATTACATTGCCACTTTAAGTCAGCATAAGTGATTGCATTATCACTTTCAGTCAGCATTCTTGATTACATTATCACTTTCAATCGTATCCTTGATTACACTTTCAATCAGTATCCTTGATGTCTCTACCACTTTCAGTCAGTATCCTTGATGTCTCTACCACTTTCAGTCAGTATCCTTGATGTCTCTACCACTTTCAGTCAGTATCCTTGATTACACTTTCAGTCAGTATCCTTGATGTCTCTACCACTTTCAGTCAGTATCCTTGATTACACTTTCAGTCAGTATCCTTGATTACACTTTCAGTCAGTATCCTTGATTACACTTTCAGTCAGTATCCTTGATTACACTTTCAGTCAGTATCCTTGATGTCTCTACCACTTTCAGTCAGTATCCTTGACTGCACTTTCAGTCAGTATCCTTGATTGCATTTTCAGTCAGTATCCTTGATTGCACTTTCAGTCAGTATTCTTGGTTACACTTTCAATCAGTATCCTTGATTGCATTTTCAGTCAGCATCCTTGATTACACTTTCAGTCAGTATTCTTGATTACAATTTCAGTCAGTATTCTTGGTTACACTTTCAGTCAGTATTCTTGATTACACTTTCAGTCAGTATTCCTTGGTTACACTTTCAGTCAGTATTCTTGATTACACTTTCAGTCAGTATTCTTGATTACACTTTCAGTCAGTATTCTTGATTACACTTTCAGTCAGTATTCTTGATTACACTTTCAGTCAGTATTCTTGATTGCACTTTCAGTCAGTATTCTTGATTGCACTTTCAGTCAGTATCTGTCCTTGTATTGATTGCACTTTCAGTCAGTATCCTTGATTACACTTTCAGTCAGTATCCTTGATGTACACTTTCAGTCAGTATCCTTGATGTTCACTTTCAGTCAGTATCCTTGATTGCACTTTCAGTCAGTATGCTTGATTACACTTTCAGTCAGTATGCTTGATTACACTTTCAGTCAGTATGCTTGATTACACTTTCAGTCAGTATTCTTGATTACACTTTCAGTCAGTATTCTTGATTACACTTTCAGTCAGTATCTTGATTACACTTTCAGTCAGTATGCTTGATTACACTTTCAGTCAGTATCCTTGATTACACTTTCAGTCAGTATCCTTGATTACACTTTCAGTCAGTATGCTTGATTACACTTTCAGTCAGTATCTTGATTACACTTTCAGTCAGTATCTTGATTACACTTTCAGTCAGTATCTTGATTACACTTTCAGTCAGTATCCTTGATTACACTTTCAGTCAGTATGCTTGATTACACTTTCAGTCAGTATGCTTGATTACACTTTCAGTCAGTATCCTTGATTACACTTTCAGTCAGTATCCTTGATTACCATTTTCAGTCAGAATCCTTGATTACACTTTCAGTCAGTATGCTTGATTACACTTTCAGTCAGTATGCTTGATTACACTTCAGTCAGTATGCTTGATTACACTTTCAGTCAGTATCCTTGATTACCATTTTCAGTCAGAATCCTTGATTACTCTACACCTTCAGTCAGCATCCTTGATTACTTTACTATGTTCAGTCAATATCAATTATTTCTACCACTCTCAATCAATATTCTTAATATCTTTTTACCATTTTCAATTCCAGTTTACTCTAAGGGCCATATCAGGCTGTCACCATGCCTCTATCTAAGGCCACAGAATAAAAACTATCATTAATCTAAAGATTACTTGTCAATATTTCACAATTTAAGAAATAGTCAGATCCAGTGGTGACAAATCAAACAGAAAACTTTTTTTTTCTATGTTGAAATCGTATCAAACGAAACTTATTTTTCTTTTAAGGAACCAGAAACCAGACCCAGGAGATAACTAGTCAACAAATTTGCGCAACACCCTCAATGACACATGCATAAAGTGGACGAGACTTGACGGTGTGGTCCCAGTCTTCCCTATGAGCCCCTACCACCCTCAACTGTGGTCAGGGACAGTTGAAACTGAAAAAGACTACAGTGATTATCTGTGTTAATCGGGTTTTCAACTCCCACTCTGCCAGTCAGTAATCTGTTGTGCTAACCACTCGGCCACAACGACAGGTCATAACTGGCCATGTTGATTTGTGTCTGGTGGTTGGTTAGTTGGATAGATGTATACGTCAGCCCCCAGCACAGGTGACGTCATCATCATCATCAAGTGTCCTGCCGCATGGCGTTGGCGATCATGGCCCTCCATATGTATCTAACCCTGTTGCCGCAAGCACATCTTCCACCTTCTCTGTCCTAAGCACCTTGCAAGTCCGTCCAATATTTTCTCCCTGGGTCTACCTGGTATTCTTTTTCCCTCCAGCTTTCCTGTTGTGACCAGGTGCTCTAGTTCACATTTCCTCATAAAGTGGCCCATGAATGTTGCCTCTCTTTTCCTTATCTTCCTTATGAATGACCTTCTCGTGTCTGCCTCCATCAAGACATTACCTGACCAAAATAAGGAGAGGCTTGAAATTCTTGGCTTATGTAGACTTGGCAGGAGTCTTGATCAACATATTCTGGATTAGCTTACTGTGCTGGACAGTTGAATGATTTAGAGGCAGTGGGGAAGAGGGGGAGCAGGTGGAGCATCAAATTGAACAATGAACAAAATAAGTAGATGGACTGATAAATGTCTAAGGTGACACGTACAGCAGTTCCCCATCTCATCACTCCCGTCATGGCAGTCAAGTTGACGATTACAGACCTCCTCTGGTATAATACAGTCTGACCCATCTGAACACCGGAATTCACCAGGCTCGCAGGTACTCACTGAAATCAAATCAGTCGATGAATGAGTGACTGATAAAAGAAAAACGACTTATTTACTCATAGATGTGGGGTAGTCCCTTTTGATGCATTCGGTAGTGAATGCCTCTAAAGCAACAAGTATCTTCCATTGTGTCAAAGAATAGGTGACACGGTCTATGCATGTAAAATTATTGTGCTCATTGTGGGATCGCTTGGCCACGTCCACCATCAGTTCACAAGCGTACTTAAATGTGCAGGCCTACCCCTTAGCTGAGTAAAGGCCATAGCACGATACTGTTCCATCAGTGCTATGATAGGCTCCCAGATGATATGGAAACAAAGATGCAGGGCCACTCTCCCTTTGTCATAACCCGTGCATGACCCTTTGTAATCTGTGCTGTGGACTCAACAGTATGTGAGAAAGTATATATGTGTGTGTGTCTGTGTGAATGGTTGTGTGTGTGTCTGTGCATGCATGTGTATGTGACTCGCATGTACGGTAAATCTGTATGCACGCGAGCGCGTAAGTGTGTGTATGCGGTTTTTTTTGTGAGAGAGAGAAAAAAGAAAACATGTGCTGGCTCAGAAGCTGTGCTGAATAGCCTTCTCTGTAAACATACATTCATATTCGTCACACAAACAATACAAGTTTTTGGTGTGTGTGTGTGTGTGTGTGTGTGTGTGGTGTGTGTGTGTGTGTGTGTGTGTGTGTGTGTGTGTGTGTGTGTGTGTGTGTATGTGTGTGTGAGCAAGATTCTAGATGTGGACCATGAAAGAGTCACAAACGCCTGTGTTTTGAAGTCAAGGCATCAAGGATATAGTCATAGTCACAGGGACCAGCCAACTGTACCTTAAATCTACCATCTTTAAGGAAGATGTGTGAATAGCACTTCCCCTGAAAGTTGTGACGATATATACATTCTGTTGTCTTGTTGTGACAATTTTTCATTTTGTTTGTTTGGCATCAAACTTACGTTGCTGTGACAATCTATCATTGTGCTCATTTGGCGTCAAATTTATGTGGTAATCATGTACCATTGTGCTTGTTTGGCGTCAAGCTTGTGTCATAACCATGTACCATTGTGCTTGTTTGACATCAGGCTTGTGTCGTCACCATGTACCATTGTGCTTGTTTGGCGTCAGGCTTGTGTCATAACCATGTACCATTGTGCTTGTTTGACGTCAGGCTTGTGTCATAACCATGTACCATTGTGCTTGTTTGACGTCAGGCTTGTGTCATAACCATGTACCATTGTGCTTGTTTGACGTCAGGCTTGTGTCGTCACCATGTACCATTGTGCTTGTTTGACGTCAGGCTTGTGTCATAACCATGTACCATTGTGCTTGTTTGATGTCAGGCTTGTGTCATAACCATGTACCATTGTGCTTGTTTGGTGTCAGGCTTGTGTCGTCACCATGTACCATTGTGCTTGTTTGACGTCAGGCTTGTGTCATAACCATGTACCATTGTGCTTGTTTGACGTCAGGCTTGTGTCGTAAACCATGTACCATTGTGCTTGTTTGACGTCAGGCTTGTGTCGTCACCATGTACCATTGTGCTTGTTTGACGTCAGGCTTGTGTCATAACCATGTACCATTGTGCTTGTTTGACGTCAGGCTTGTGTCATAACCATGTACCATTGTGCTTGTTTGACGTCAGGCTTGTGTCGTCACCATGTACCATTGCGCTTGTTTGGTGTCAGGCTTGTGTCATAACCATCTACCATAGTGCTTGTTTGCGTCAAGCTTGTGTCGTAACCATCTACCTTTGTGTTTGTTTGCGTCAAGTTTGTTGTGTGACAATCTATCATCTGTGTTTGTTTGGCGTCAGGCTTGTCATGTGACAATCTAACCATTGTGTTTGTTTGGCGTCAGGCTTGTCGTGTGACAACTAACCATTGTGTGTGTTTGGCGTCAGGCTTGTCGTGTAACAATCTATCATTGTGTGTGTTTGGCGTCAGGCTTGTCATGTGACAAACTATCATTGTGTTTGTTTGCGTCAGGCTTGTTGTGTGACAATCTACCATTGTGTGTGTTTGGCGTCAAGCTTGTCATGTGACAATCTATCATTGTGTGTGTTTGGCGTCAGGCTTGTCATGTGACAACTATCATTGTGTTTGTTTAGGCGTCAGGCTTGTTGTGTGACAATCTACCATTGTGTGTGTTTGGCGTCAGGCTTGTCATGTGACAACTATCATTGTGTGTGTTTGGCGTCAGGCTTGTTGTGTGACAATCTATCATTGTGTGTGTTTAGGCGTCAGGCTTGTTGTGTGACAATCTATCATTGTGTTTGTTTGGTGTCAGCTTGTCGTGTGACAATCTACCATTGTGTGTGTTTGGTGTCAGGCTTGTCATGTGAAAAATCTATCATTGTGTGTTGTTTGGTGCCAGGCTTGTTGTGTGACAATCTACCATTGTGTGTGTTTGGCGTCAGGCTTGTATGTGTGACAATCTATCATTGTGTGTGTTTGGCGTCAGGCTTGTTGTGTGACAATCTACATTGTGTTTGTTTGGCGTCAGGTTTGTTGTGTGACAATCTATCATTGTGTGTGTTTGGCGTCAGGCTTGTCATGTGACAATCTACCATTGTGTGTGTTTGGCGTCAGGTTTGTTGTGTGACAATCTACATTGTGTGTGTTTGGCGTCAGGCTTGTCATTGTGACAATCTACCATTGTGCTTGTTTGGCGTCAGGTTTGTTGTGTGACAATCTATCATTGTGTGTGTTTGGCGTCAGGCTTGTCATGTGACAATCTACCATTGTGTGTGTTTGGCGTCAGGTTGTTGTGTGACAATCTACATTTTGTGTGTTTTGGCGTCAGGCTTGTCGTGTGACAATCTACCATTGTGTGTGTTTGGCGTCAGGTTTGTTGTGTGACAATCTATCATTGTGTTTGTTTGGCGTCAGGCTTGTCGTGTGACAATCTACCATTGTGTGTGTTTGGCGTCAGGCTTGGCTGTGTGACAATCTACCATTGTGTGTGTTTGGCGTCAGGCTTGTCGTGTGACAATCTACCATTGTGTTTGTTTGGTGTCAGGCTTGTCGTGTGACAATCTACCATTGTGTGTGTTTGGCGTCAGGCTTGTCGTGTGACAATCTACCATTGTGTGGTTTGGCGTCAGGCTTGTTGTGTGACAATCTACCATTGTGTGTGTTTGGTGCCAGGCTTGTTGTGTGACAATCTACCATTGTGTGAGTTTGGCGTCAGGCTTGTCGTGTGACAATCTACCATTGTGTGTGTTTGGCGTTAGGCTTGTTGTGTGACAATCTACCATTGGTGTGTTTGGTGCAGGCTTGTTGTGTAACACTCTACCATTGTGTTTGTTTGGCGTCAGTTTGTTGTGTGACAATCTACCATTGTGTGAGTTTGGCGTCAGACTTGTTGTGTGACAATCTACCATTGTGTGAGTTTGGCGTCAGGCTTGTTGTGTGACAATCTACCATTGTGGGGTGTTTGGGTGCCAGGCTTGTTGTGTAACAATCTACCATTGTGTTTGTTTGGCGTATGTTGTTGTGTGACAATCTACCATTGTGTTTGTTTGGCGTCAGGTTTGTTGTGTGACAATCTACCATTGTGTAGTTTTGGCGTCATTTGTTGTGTGACAATCTACCATTGTGTTGTTTGGCGTCAGGTTGTTGTGTGACAATCTACCATTGTGTTGTTTGGCGTCAGGCTTGTTGTGTACAATCTACCATTGTGTTTGTTTGGCGTCAGGTTTGTTGTGTGAACAATCTACCATTGTGTAGTTTGGCGTCAACTGTTGTTGTGACAATCTACCATTGTGTGTGTTTTGGCGTCAGGTTGTTGTGACAATCTACCATTGTGTTTGTTTGGCGTCAGGCTTGTCGTGTGACAATCTACCATTGTGTTGTTTAGCGTCAGGCTTGTTGTGTGACAATCTACCATGTGTGTGTGTTTGGCGTCAGGCTTGTTCGTGTGACAATCTATCATTGTGTGTGTTTGGCGTCAGGCTTGTCGTGTGACAATCTACCATTGCGATTGTTCGGCGTCAAACTTATCGTTTTTGTGACAATCTACCATTGTGATGTTTTGGCGTCAACCCTGTCGTGTTCGCACATCTACCATTGTGTTATTTGGCGTCAAACTTGTGTCGTAACCATCTACGATTGTGCTCGTTTGGCGTCAACTTTGTAGTGTGGTGACTATCATTGTGCTAATTTGGCATCAAACTTATCATGTGGTGACAATATATCATTGTGCTCGTTTGGCTTCAACCTTGTCGTGTTGTGACAATCTACCATTGTGCTTCTTTGGCGTCAGTCTTGTGGTGTGGTGACAATCTATCATTGTGCTTCTTTGGCGTCAAACTTGTTGTGTCGTGACAACCTATCATTGTGCTTGTTTGGCGTCAAACTTGTTGTGTCGTGACAACCTATCATTGTTTGTTTGGCGTCAACCTTATCGTGTGGTGACAATCTATCATTGTGCTCGTTTGGTGTCAACCTTGCAGTGTGGTTACGATCTATCATTGTGCTTGTTTGGCATCAAACTTGTGTTGTGACAATCTACCATTGTGCTTGTTTGGCGTCAAGCTCGTCGTGTGACAATCTGTCA
>JAPXFY010000018.1:15341693-15374193 GCA_030674185.1 Monoplex corrugatus | reverse complement strand
CCACCGTTATGGCACTTCACCATGTGCTCCCCGGTACAGTTAGCAGCTGAAATCATCATCGTCGTCATCATCATCATCATCATCATCATCATCATCACCATCATCATCATCATCATCATCATCATCATCATCACCATCATCATCATCATCTCTCACCACTGTCATTTTTGTCAACAGTTTAATCATTGTCATCATCAGCGTCGTCGTCAAAAAAATTATCATTGTAGACCTAATCGCCATCAACAACATCGTCATCATTATGATTCATATCACTGCTGTCGTTGCTGTGTTCATCATCAACGACATTATCATAATTATCCTCAACATCTTGATTAACAGAATGAAAAAAAATTGGATGGAATCACAATTGTTTTATGTATAAAGGGTTTGTCATGACAACTGTATAAATGCAATTAGTCTGGAGTTTCTCGTTACAGTAAATTTGAGGAGGCACCGTATTGAAAAGCCTGTATCTCTGGCACCAACTGTTTGGCCTATAGATATTTTGACCATCAAAAACAACATGATTATAAATCTTTGACAACATGCTACTACTTTACTTTTCCCATGCGTTTGTACCAGGAGGTGCCACAAGGGGATGAAACTGATGGTCTGCAGCAAGATGGGATGTGCGGTGTAGAGTAGCATATATGTTTGGAGTGTGTCTGCCACTCCATCAATCCAGCATCCCCATGGTCTCCTTCTGAATCGAGCCTGAGCTTCTGGAGTTGTGAGCTTGGAGGGTTGGCTGGTTGACTGGCATCCTGGTCAGGTGGCAAACTCGTCATGTTTCACTTCTGTAAGTTTTCTATATGATTCACTTTATCAAGTGCACCACCCAGCTCGTCGTGTTTCACTTCTGTAATTATTCACATTACTCATTTTAGCTAGTGCACTTCTCAGCTGGCTGTGTTTCACTTCTGTAAGTAAATCACATGTTTTACTTGATCTACTGTGCCAGTCAGCTGTCGTGTTTCACTTGTGTAACTTTGTGTCCAGGTAACAGTGCATGTACTGTTTAAATAATGACCACTTATGGGAGAAGGAATATGGAGGTTTGATGAGTGTGATAATCAATTGGTTACGATAAAACGTTGGAGAGATAGGTTGGTTTCCCAGGTTCCTCACCTTGAGAACCAATTAGCCATCTTACCTTTCTGAAATCTTTGTAAAAAAAAGAGTGGCGCTGTACTGCGGTGACACGCTCTCAAAGGGCAGCTTGAATTTCACTTGGCAAATCCACTGTGACCAAAAATAACTGAATATTAATATGAAAGAATATCACACTTCTAGTCCAGAGGTCAGCATTCAAACCTGCCTAGGTATCACTGGAGATTTTTCTCGTCGCCAGGGTCAACATATTTGCAGACCTGAACTCCCTTTATAATTATGTATACGCACACCAGAACAGCAGATGGGCAGGTTGAATATCCTGTCAAAATTGTCAGCGTTGATGTTTGATTGAAACAAGAAAGCAGACACCAGTGACAACCACCACATAATGGTCTAAGCAGTACAGGCTGCAGAGTATGGGCCACACAACGTGTACTCTAGGCAACAGAAAAAACAACAACACAGAAGTAGGAAGGTTACTTACGACAGTTGGCTTCATCCGAGCCATCCGAACAGTCGATGTTGGTGTCACAGACCCATTCCTTTTGGATACACCTCCCGTCGTTACACTGCACCTCGTAGGGATCACAGCTTCCTTCAGACACTGTTGAAGTACAGCAAGTGTCATGTTTTCTGTCTGTCTGTCTGTCACTGTTTGTCTCCTTCAGACACTGTTGAAGTACAGCAAGTGTCATGTTTTTCTGTCTGTCTGTCTGTGACTATTTGTCTCCTTCAGACACTGTTGAAGTACAGCAAGTGTCATGTTTTTTTATCAGTCTGTCACTGTTTGTTTTATGTCCCCTTAAACGGACGGTAGGGGTTGGGCAGATGATTTCATGTCAACATAGAGCAATGAGCTTGTATGTCTGCCTGTACGTATGAATGTATCGCTATATCAGTTTTATGTAAATGAAATAACTATATATATAATACATAAACACGCGCGCGCGCCACACACACACACACACACACACACATGTATATAAACAAACATATCTATCTATCTATCTATCTATCTATCTGTCTGTCTGTCTATCTGTCTGTCTGTCTATCTACCTATCTATCTATAGAATATATATATATATGTATATGTATATATATATATATATATATATATATATATATATATATATGTATGTGTTGTGTGTGTGTGTGTGTGTGTACACACAAGATTTAGGCAGCTCAAATGTGGTTTCTTAGAAGAATGTTAAGAGTTCCATGGACAGCAAAGAAAACAAAGGAGACAATCTCGAAAGAAGCACAAGAGCACAGCTTCATCATGATCACGGACAAAGTTACAGGTGGCATGCTGTCTGGTCGAACAACCAACAGACTGTGCTATTGAACGCACACAGGCTCAGGTGAACGAGAAGAGAGTTCAAATATTGAAGTGGGATGGCAAGTAAGTTATAGAGGTAGGCGCCCAGGGGCCATGGATGCAGGACAGTGATGTCAGACAGGATGGAGGTTGCAGCGCAGGGCCACAGTCAGTTACTGAACTAGCTATAGGATACACTGACAGGCATACCGCACACAACCTGAATCTTGCCTCATTTTTTTCCCAGCCGTCACGACAGAAACGTTTACGAAGAACACGTCACCAAATGGACAGTTCTGTTAGATGGGCAATCAGTCTGGAATCCAGGCAAGTGCCTGTGGTTTTAATCATGATAAGCTGTTTTCGCGTGTGACAGCAATGATAAGAACAAGGGTTTGAGGTCAGGACGTACGCAGAAGATAGGGGGGGAGGGGGGTGCAGGACGAAGACAAGTTGGCAAAAAAATGTCGGTCGACATTGTCAGAGAATGAAAAATCTCACCAAAACAATGTTTATTTTGATACTTTAACATAATTGTGGTCGTGATAAAAAAAGAATTTTACCCAGTACTGTTCCTGTTCACAACCAACATCAGCTTGCAGATATTGACTACACACAACCAACATCAGCTTGCAGATATTGACTACACACAACCAACATCAGCTTGCAGATATTGACTACACACAAGACTTTTACCGAAGAATATCGTGGGGAAACATACGTCGTCACGTTCTAGGCAGTCCATGTTAAGATTACACTCACGAAGCAGAAGATATATGTAAAATAAGCAAATGTGACCTCCCACCACGAAAACAGTCTTAACTCGCAGTCAGTCGAGCAGCACTAGGAGCTGAAAAGGTGACTGAGGGTCTATCTGGGGTGTTTTGAGTTTTTCTCAAATTGATTTCTGTAGACTATAATCTATCCCCTACAGAATATTTTTCTTGAAAAAATAGTTTGTATCAATTTCAAATGGTATTTTAATGCACTGATCGCAGCAGAAAGAACCTAATTTCCTACCAAAAGTACCTATTTTTGTCTCTTATTATGAACCGTAACCTGCACAGTACCCGCACATGTAATATACTGATGGAAAGCTCTTTAGTGCACCTTTCAGATAATGACTGCGAAAATTAGAAACAAACTGGGTCAAAGCCACCGAATAAAGAAATTTAAGGAAAATGTGTAGGAGAGCACACAAAAACTTTAGAGGCCATTTTCTCAAAATGTCTGTCATACAACTTAATGACTTTAAACATACATAACTTGTACATTTTTTAGTACAAGCTTCATTCAAGTACCAAAATAATCAGCAGAATGTACATTTTCCAGTGATATGTATATCTCAAAATGCCCAAAATGCTAGTCAAGACTGATTTCGTGGTGGAAGGTCACAAATGATTCTGAATTGCATTTTTGCTGTCCAGAATAGGATTAGGTACAAAAAGTACTGATTGTCCAGTGGACAGTCAACAAGCAAAGCCAGAACAAGATTGGGGCAGCCGAGATGTGGTTTCTATGAAGAATGTTGACAGTTCCATGGACAGCAAAGAAAACAAATGAGACAGTCTTGATGGAGGCAGACACAAGAAGATCATTCATAAGGAAGATTAGGAAAAAACAGGCAACATTTGTAGGCTATTTCATGAGGAAAGGGGAATTCGAGCACCTGGTCACAAGAGGGAAGGCAGAGGGAAAGAGAGCACCAGGTAGACCCAGGGAGAAAATATTGGACGGACTTGCAGAGTGGCTGAAGACAAAGAGGGTGGAAGAGGTGCTCGAGGCAACAGGGGATAGAAACAAATGAAAGGCCATGATCGCCAACGCCATGTGGCAAGGCACTTGATGATGATGATGACAAAAAGTACATTGTGCCGCTCAAAGCTACAAGAATGCAACATAGATTCAAAAAAGTAACAATGTGCTCAAACAGATGAATTCATTGCCACAGTTTAAGACATCTGGCCTGATCTGTTACAGTCACTCTGAAGAACTACAACTGAAACCTCATTCAAATGGAAGCACTAAATGGTAATGTGTACCAGAAAACAGACATTAAAAAATTGGAAGAGAATAAATAGTCCAAAAGGTTATTGTTATTTTTGTTTAAAGCCCATCCTACTACCCAGAACCACAATAGAGCTTTAAACATTTCAGAACGAACACAATACCTCACAGGGAAAAGCAAAACTGGAAATGAAAATTAAGTATACATATTAATACATTCACGGATACGATGTAAGGATATGCCCCTGGCGTTGACCACTCCATCCAATTTATCACCATGAGGTTTGAAAAAAGATCAATCCTGAATACAAATTTAGATATAACTAGGGACACTAAAACATACAGTAAAACCCAAAACTGCTTCTGCACATCACATTCTCTTAGAGATGAAAATGCACTTTACACATGTACCCAAATATCGATCCTACGAGAAAGTTTGGACGGTTTTATAAAACACTTACAGGTGAAGGGACCAGCAAAGAAGAAAATGACAGAAAGCACAGAAGCAAGGCAGAAACAAAGAGAATGACAGAAAAGAGGAACTTTCTAGTGTAGAATTTCCGGAAAGTGGGGATACCAATTATACTGAGAGAACTCCCAGTATCCCCACGGGGGTGTTCAAAGGGTAAACAAACAGATACTTTACTTCGCTTTTCGATGAATCCCTCGTTTTGTGGCTGAGCCACATTGTGTTTCTTGAGTTTGGCAGCAGTGGCCAGCACAACCAGAGAACACACAAGTAGCAGAACCTTCATGCTGACACAGAAAGATGACGATGGCAAAGTGTCAAGGCTTGGGCTGAAGGCCGTGTAGGCTTGGGCTGCAAACTGTGAAGTCTTGGGCTGCAGGCTGTGAAGGCTTGGGCTATAGGCTTGTTGCTCGAGCTGTCAGCTGTTAAGGCTCTGCTGTTGGCAGTGTGGGCTGGTGACTCTTGTTTGTGACTGCTCTCTGCTCTTTTATTATAGTTCTTTGGGTCAAGTACAACACTTCCGATTTTTCTTCTTTCTCTTATCAGTGCCGTCTCAGTGCGATTTCTGTTGTGTTGCAATCGTTCTTTGTGTTGCATTCGCTCTTTATCTTGTCTAAATGTGTCTTTCTCCAATGCTGTGTACTTAAGTGCGACTTTCAACATAACCGTTTCTGCTGTGGCACAGTAGTTAATACCAGAACAGACGACGGTGACCAGTTTGGCTATCAATTGACAAATGCTACTATTTACAATGAATCATGGAAAAAACACAATGATAAAAAAAAAAAAACAGAAATAAAAATGAATAGTTGAGGGAAAAGACTACAATGAAGGAAGAGCACACTCTCTGTTCATTTTTTGCACGGTGAAATTGGCAGCACTTGCTCTTCCAGCCCTAACTTTCAGCTTTGATGCAACAAAACATTGCCATCAATCGATAACAGTTCGGTGAAAGCGAAGAAATATCATCTGAAGTTGACATGTAAACAATACAAAATAATGTTATAAAAACGTAGTAACAAAATCTCTTTAATTTTTCATGCTGTCTTGAAATTTGCTTTTTGGCGAGACATAGACCTAGATCGAAAGCTGATTTTTAAAATCACTTGAGCAGACGAGTTTCATAGAATATTGCAGAATCACCTTCCATTTTCCTTCCGCGTGAATGTCGAACATATCTACAACAGAAATTGTCCGTTATGTTTTTGTTTCTGTGAAAACAAAAATTATGCTTCTGTTCAATTTGACGTAATTGCCAAACCGGAAACGACTCATCACTTCACTTCTAAAACAGAAAAAAATTAACGAACAGAAAAACTGACGAACATTAGGAATGTTCTGAGCTTACCACTTTATATAAGCTTTGTGGCTGCGTCTATGCTAGCTGAATGGGTAGCGCAAACTGTGTTGGGTTTGAGAAATTCTACATGGGAGATAACTCCGTGACTCTCAAGAGTTATGTTACTTAGTTGATATTTAAAATTCTCCCTGCTTCCCTCTTATTTCCTTTGGTATAACATTTGATCGTTAAAGTCAAGGTGAGCAAAGTCACAATATTGCTTACCTTGATCTGGTGGCAGACATGTGTACACGTGCAAATGATAATTCATTGGATTAAAAAAAACGTTTTCTCTTGTTTTCAGAAACGACCTGACTGGTGCGAGGTGGGTGGATATGTCGTGGATCTGTCATCCCCCCCCCCACCATACCATTCCCCTTTCCTTGCCAAATGGGTGTCGTGTGGAGTCTGGAGCTGGGAGGTTATTGTCTGGCTGGTTGTGAGGCCCATCCAGCATCCTCGGGTGTTTCTCATTAACTTTGACCTACAGCTTGCCTAATGCCTTCAGGGAGTCAGGGAATCACTACTGGAAATACTGCTATAAATTATGACATGAGGATTCAAAAGAGATATTACTAAGTTGCACACTTTCTGAATGACAGATGACTCGTTTCTGACGCATAGAGAATATAATAGAAAATATGAACTGATTGTAGGTCTTCTCGTTTTCAAAGGATGTCAACTGGCTGTTTAGAAATACATGCAGGAGACAGGGCTGAATATATGGAATGAGAGTGTGTGTAATGTTTCTAGAGCATTGAAAGCAATTTACTCTGTACAAAATCGAGCACGGTTATATTACAAAATAGTTGTAAGTTAGTAAGACCTGATGCATTACCTAATGGACACTAAAGTTTGGATCTGATGTTTCATAGAAAACAAAAAGAAAATTCTTAAAAACAAACAAACACAAACAAACAAACAAACAAACAAACAGGCAAACGAACGAACAAACAAACAAAATAAAAACAAAACCCGAGATGCTAAGTTAAGTGGCTACAGATATGCGTATTGTACACAGAATTCTTGGGACTAATGACTTCATGAAAGAAATGAGACTTGTAAAATTGTTTCTGATGTGACATTTGTTTGGTGAAAAGTTAGCACTTATGATTTTTTTTTGAAATGTTTGCTCATCACACGATGCTGGGAGGGAATTGAAAAATGCCTGAAACTAGAGCGTATTGCTTGTTCAGATCTTAGATTAACTGAAGACATGTTATTGTTTAGATTTGATGAAACTATGCAAACAGACTCGATAGTCATTTAATTATCCTTTTTTGGAAATATGTACTTCGATCAATCAAATTTGCTATGACTTTTCCAAACACAACCACTTGTGAGAATTTTTTTTACCTCAGAGTACAACAAAGAAGAATACAATGCAAAATTGGCGCGGAATTTACAAGTTTTTAGTTGAGTCTCACTCACTTGACTCTCAGTCATTAGCTGATGACACTCAGTTATATGTCTCTGCCTTTCCATCAGGCATATCACTATTAACGTCTTCTTTAGAAATTTGTATTGTTGATATAAAATATCGGATGATTAGATACAAAGTTCAGCTCAATGATGACAAAATCGATACAGCATTTTTTTTTTGATCCACAGCCAAACGCTCATTTCAGTTATTGGTAATGGTAACATGTCCATCTGCTCGAAACCTTGGCTTTTATGTGAAATAAAACCACGAATGTTGATACCACAAAAACTTGTGTTATGTGCCTTTGTCCTGGCATAATAGACTATTGTAATTTGCTTCTATCAGGTTGACCCAAATGCCATCTTGATAAACTGCAGAAGCTTCGAAACTCCATCGCAGAAGAAGGTATTGTAATCAAGGTGTCTAAATATAATCATGCACTGCCTCTCCTCAAAAGCCTGTGCTGGCTTCCTAATGAAGAATGGATAGATTACAAACATTCGAATCTTTGTCACCCCATTTTATTTTCTCATTAGCTGTCAAATCTTCTCTCTGTGCACACAATACCTAGACAACTCGTTTCTTCTTCACACACACACACACACACACACACACACACACACACACACACACACACACACACACACACACACACACACACACACACACACACTCACAAACACTCACACACACACACATGCACACACACGTACACACACACATGCACACACACGTACACACACACATCACACACACTACACACACACACACACACACACACACACACACACACACACTCTCTCTCTCTCTCTCACTCACTCACTCACTCACACACACACACACACATACACACACAACACACACGTGCACACACTCTCTCTCTCTCTCTCACACACACACACACACACACACACACACACACACACACACACACACATAATATATATATATATATATATATATATATATATATATATATGCACACACACACACACACACACAACACACCCCAAACAGCGCGCACGTGCACGCACAAAACAAAGATCATATATTTTTACATTTTACTAGTGTTCTCTCGATCCATTTCACTTGTTCAACTTTTGAACTTACGCGCACGTCCACCCACCAACATTCCCGCCCACACAAACACAAACACAAATACACACACACGCACGCACGCATGCACGAGCACAGACGTACAAAATAAACATATCTTTTCATATTTTCACCTTGTTTTCCCAATTCAGCCTTTCAATTTTTCAACTGTTAAACTTGTGGTGTGTGACAGAATATTCTTTTAAAACCGATATAATCACGACTTCTTCTCCAAAGTAAATTGATGGTGCGGTAGAAGGAGATGGATAAAGGGTTAGGACTGGGGAATGAGTGTGTGTGCGTGAGGGGGTATGGAGGTAGGGGTGTGTGTTTGTGTGTGTGCGTGCGTTGCGTACACGTGTGCGTGTGTGCGTGTGGCGTGTGTGTGTTTGCGTGTGTGTGTGTGTGCATGCGTGCCTGCATGCGCGCGCGCGCGTGTGTGTGTGTGTGTGTGTGTATGTGTGTGTGTGTTCTCAATAGTTAGAGATAAACATTGCATCACAAAATGATATGAGGCAATTGCTGATTTACACTATGGGCTTTACATAAAAATATCCATTTCTGTTATATTATCTTTTCGCCCCATCTTGTTGGATTTCTTTTAGTGACAAAGTTTGTTTTTTGTGTTTTGTTTTGTTTTAAATTCATGTTTTTTGCACATACCCATTATGATTCAATAAGACCTATTATTTTTGCTGCGTCAGGACATTAAACCAGTTGATGTTTTTACTCTAGGACATTTTGTCACTGGTTTTCTCAATTAGGGATTTTGGTACATGCTCTCTTAGCCCAGGGCATTTCATCACTAGTGTTTTTGATCCAGGGCATTTTGTCATTGAATATCCCAGTCCAGGACATCGGTCTTTTTTTGTTTAATCCAACACATTTTATCATTGATTCTTTTTCATCCAGGGCATGTTCTTAAATGCAGTTGTAGCTTGGTCGATTCTGCTGGCTATTTCTAATGGAAGGGCGATGTGCACCGCTAAAACAAAGCCCATAGCCCTAAGGTTGTACAGAAGGCGTAGTGTACATTGCTGAAACAAAACCCATAGCCCTAGGTTTGCTGACAAAGGTGTTGTGCACCGCTTCCGCAGAACGGATAGCGTAAGGTTGTAGAGAATTGATATGTGCATACCCTTGACGTTGCTGATATGGGTGGTGTGCTAAGACAAAATCCAAAGCTATAAAATGTAGAGATGGGGGATGCACAATTTTCTTCATTACTTCTTTAACTTTTTCCTGACTGAGCAGGGTCACAAACTTTTCCATGGCTGGGTGGATCTGAAGCAATATGGACAAACGAGAAGATCTACAATCAGTTCATATTTTCTATTATATTCTCTATGCGTCAGAAACAAAGCTAATACTGCAAACGTTGCCGAGAAGAGCCGTGTGCTCTACTAAACCCAAGCTCATAGCCCTTAGGTTGCTGATAAGGATGTCGGATATTGCTGAGACTAAGCTCTTATTCCTAAGAGTTCCAGAAGGGTGGTGTATATTGCTAGGACAAACCCATGGCCCTAAGGTTGTACAGGAGGGGTGGTATACATTGCTAAGACAAAACCCATAGCCCTAAGGTTGTACAGGAGGGGTGGTATACATTGCTAAGACAAAACCCATAGCCCTAAGGTTGTACAGGAGGGGTGGTGTACATTGCTAAGACAAAACCCATAGCCCTAAGATTGTAGAGGAAGGGAGGGGACATGCTAGGACGAAACTCATAGCCCTAAAATAGTAAAGAAAGGGGTGGTGTACACTGCTAAGACAAAACTCATAGCCCTAAGGTTGTACAGGAGGAGCGGACAAAACCCATAGCCCTAAGGGTGTACAGGAGGGGTGGTGCACACTGCTAAGACAAAACGCATAGCCCTAAGGTTGTACAGGAGGTGTAGTGTACATTGCTAAGACAAAATGCATAGCCCTAAGGATGTCAAGAAGAACCGTGTGCACTGGTGCACTACTACAACAACCCCCATACCCTTAAAGTTGCTGATATGGGTGGTGTGCTAAGACAAAATCCAAAGCTATAAAATTTAGAGATGGGGGATGTACAATTTTCTCCATTACTTCTTTAACTTTTTCCTGACTGAGCAGGGTCACAAACTTTTCCATGGCTGGGTGGATCTGAAGCAATATGGACAAAGTTGTCTCGAGCCAGCATAGAACCCGAGTTAACAAGACTAGAAGGCAAGAGGTTATCTTAGCAGTAGACACAGTGTTGCATGATCATAGATATGAACAAGAGATGGCCAGCTTATTGGTATAGGCCCAAAATTTGTGAAATATCCATCCAAAAACAGAAAAAAAATTCTTGCTCTTGTATTTTTGTGACGGACACACAGACACACACATCTGTCTCCGGGTGGTATTGGAAAAAAAATACGAAAGAATGATAAAACATAAAAACTTAAAGCATACATGTACGTATAAAACAAAAAACCAAATCAACAAAAAAGCCACAAACAGCTGCAAACAATGCATCACATTACAAATCACATTCTGATCAAATGCTCAAAATTTCATTTGATAAGTGATGAACTAAATACCCCTTTTCTAGCACAAATAATTCAAATAATTACGGTAATATACATATACATATCTTTCTCTCTCTCTTTGTGCCATGATCACCTGGCACATGTCACGTTCGTGCATATGGAATTCATTCCGAGCGCGGAGACGTCACTTTGAGAAACTGAAACTGAAACATGTATGCTTTAAGTTTTTATGTTTTATCATTCTTTCGTATTTTTTTTCCAATACCACCCGGAGACAGATGTGTGTGTCTGTGTGTCCGTCACAAAAATACAAGAGCAAGAATTTTTTTTCTGTTTTTGGATGGATATTTCACAATATATATATATGTATATATATATATATATATAGAGAGAGAGAGAGAGAGAGAGAGTGAGAAAGAGAGAGAGAAAGATATGTATATGCATATATATACACACACATATATCTCTATATCTATATCTATATATATATGTATATAAATATATATATCATATATATACATATATATATATATATATATATATATATATATATATATATATATATATATATATATATATGGGCGTACGTGCGACTGTGTGCGTGTACGTGTGTATGTGTACATGTGTGTGTGTGTGTGTGCGTATGTGTGTGTGTTAAGACAAATCGTATTGATCTATATGGCTCATACAGTTTTAAGATAAAAATGACAACAAATATAACCACAGCAAATACAAGATTAACGTCAGGTGTTCCATCTGCTAAAGCCTGTTTCTATATCTTTAAGAAATGGCAGTAATATGATATATACACGGAGTAATTTTCATTAAGAAACGTAAAACAGGACGAATGACTGACTCTCAATCCCCGTCTCTCACATGCACACGGCCTCAGTAACTCATCAGGCTGACCGTAGATTCACATGCTAATGGTTGGGGGTTCGAACTGCCCATTTTAATCGTTGTTCTGGTAGTGTTAAGGCAGGGATGTCCCCTTTCGGATGTGCTACAGCCAACTGCCCATTTTAATCGTTGAATGGTGGTTTAAGTCTCTGCCTGTTTATCTGTCTGTCTGGCCCCCTATGTATCTATCTATCTATCTATCTATCTATCTAATCTATCTATCTATCTGTCTGTCTGTCTATCTATCTGTCTATCTATCGATCTATCAATCTATCAATCTATCTATCTAACTATCTATCTGTCTATCTATCTATGTATCTATCTATGTATCTATCTATCTGTCTATCTATCTATCTATCTGTCTGTCTGTCTGTCTATCTGTCTGTCTGTCTGTTTGCCTCTCTGTATCTCTCTCTGTCTCTCTGTTTCTCTGTCTGTCTGTCTGTTTGTCTGCTCTGTCTGTCTGTCTGTCTGTCTGTCTGTCTGTCTCTCTCTCTCTCTCTCTCTCTCTCTTTCTCTCTCTCTCTCCAGCTCCATTGAGTCTGAGAACTGCACTTTGACTTGCTCTGATAATTTTGTTCTACCCCTGGCGATCTTGTTTCTTTGTTGTTGCTTGTACACTGAATAAAGGACAGTTGATGGAAAAGGTTCGCTTGTGTTGTTTTGTCAAAGAAAAACACGGTCTTATTCTATTCCATATGTTTCTGTTTCTGATTTACTTCAACACTGTCAATCCCTTGATTCAGACTATCCAGCAACGTTTGAGGTTTTACGAGTCCTGTGCACACTAAAGATCCCACAACAGTTGAAAATCGTGAAGAGCAGGGCGCTGCCCGGCTGCCTTGGTAAAAAAAACATTGAAGAGATAGGTTGATTTCCCAGGTTCCACCCCTTGAAGACCAATTAGCCTTCTTGATTTTCTGAAGTCTTGGTTAAAAAAATTGTGAACATGAATATGAATTTGAATCGCCGGAGAGGGGATGGACGCTGACATCGTGGTGCTAGCCCCGGGAACAGTTGAGGTCTCTGCCATCTCATTCCCCTACGACCCCAGGGTTATGACACTATCTAGGTAGGACCTCAGGACTTGGCCAGCTCGTGGGTTTATGTGCAGGCTTAAGGTTTGTGCCATGATCACCTGGCACATGTCACGTTCGTGCATATGGAATTCATTCCGAGCGCGGAGACGTCACTTTGAGAAACTGAAACTGAAACAAGAGACTAGCACTCAGACAACTATACAAAAATCCCTTCGAAGCGAAGGAGTAGGGGTGAGTGAAATGTTTGTACCGGGAACGGAATCTGTAACTGCTGTTTTCTAGATGAACAGTTGAATCACTACCCAACTCTTAGTTACATTTTGATTATAATTCAATCAAGCCAATTCAACAGCGGCGATAAAGTATATCAGCTATGTACCTTGCATTGCCTATAGCTCTGATAGTACTAGTAATGTAATAACATTACAGTGGTGATGATAATGAAGTCTTATCAGTTCTGTACCTTGCCTTATCTATAGTTGTGATAATACTAACAGTACAGTGGTGATGATAATGATGTATAGCCCCTACCAGACGAAGGTACTCCAGTGGAGCCCATATTCACGTCGTTCTCTTTCCTTCCGATGTGTGTGGTCATGATCTTAGGAAGATACGATGATGACTTCCCGTTGCCTTCCATCGTTTTTTTTTCACCTTTTTTTCGTTGTTTTTTTTTGTTTTTTTTTTGTTATGGGCTCCCTGCTAGCCTTTGCAATTCCCATAACTACTCACAAGGCAGTGAGGGCTGTTTGTCTGTCAGGGTTTACTCCCTTTAGCCTTGGCCTCTTCCAAGACAACTACAAGGCAATGGCGATTTTCTGTCAGGATTTACTTTCCTTAGCCTTGGCCTCTTCCAAGACAACCACTAGGCAGTGGTGATTTTCTGTCAAGGTTTACTCCCTTAGCCTTGGTTTCTTCCGAGACAACCACAAGGCAGTGGTGCTATTAACCCATAACTGGTGGTCTGGTTCATGGGCACCAGGGCATGTCCACACGCTGCTGGGTCTGCATATGCCACTCGTCTAAGGACGAGACCTCCTCTGAATCCCTCAAGAGCTTAGCCTGAGTCCTTACATCACATCAACCATTAGGACACACTCACAATTAGCAGTTGAAAATCAAAACAAATGCACAGCAAACCTACACTTCATTGCTCCTGTGGCACAACCGCTGGATATAGATTTAATCCAGTTCTGATCCAGTAATCAGTGTCGTCGATCTAAAAGTCATCTGCATATCTAAACAAAACACCATTTGTAATACCAAAGGAAATAAGAGGGAAGCAGGGAGAATTTTAAATACCACTAAGTAACATAACTCTTGAGAGTCACGGAGTTATCTCCCATGTAGAATTTCTCAAACCCAGCACAGTTTGCGCTACCCATTCAGCTAGCATAGACGCAGCCAGAAAGCATAAAGTGGTAAGCTCAGAACATTCATAAAAAAAGGAATGCCCAAGTTACCCATATACCCTGCAGAAAATGTTCTGAGCTTACCACTTTATGCTTTGTGGCTGCGTCTATGCTAGCTGAATGGGTAGCGCAAACTGTGTTGGGTTTGAGAAATTCTACATGGAAGATAACTCCGTGACACCATTTGTAAGCTGAATAGACAGCTCCAGTCATGTTATTTTGTTTTGTTTTGTTTTGCATATTCGGAAATGCCCATAGACTCTTCACCACAGTTTATCTGCACATCTGTACCAGGTGTACTCCTGTGGGAGAATACGTTTTTACCGTTTTTCTTTTCGTTTACCAGTTGAGGTAAACATCTCGAATCAATCATGCTTTGTATGTAAATCTTGAATAATATTCTTGCGCGCAGTCCAAGCAAGATTTTATTACATACCTACTCCAAATTGTAAAAGAATGATGTTATTTCAAGAAAAAATTACAAGACAGCCCCCAAACGCATCTTAGATAACATTTTCAGTATGTTGTTGGGAGGACAAAAGAAATTATGAGACTACCTAATCACACTTCCTCACAGGGAGGTTAATGTAAAGTAATAACAACAAGAGTGAAAACTATTTGGAAGGTTTCTGACAATAAGACACTGAGAGGAAAAAAATGCATTTACATTGTACAAAATAAACATAATAGGAAATTTGATTGATGTTGACAAGTGTATTTAAAGTTATTTCCAGTTCAGTTATCTCATGAAGAACTGTCATTTTGTCAGAATCCTGATAATATTGTTCCTCTACTTCTGCAGTTGTAATACATTTGACAACAAGCCAGCAAGCTGAAATGTCATGCCTATCTTCCTAAATGTCTACTCCCGTTATTCCAACAGCTGTACATGACTCATGCATGAGCAGTGTTCAGCAGACGGTGCCAGTGTGTTATGTTTGTACTTTGGGCGATTCTTTCACACAATGGACTACCCAGACTCAGATTTCTTGTTCGATCTGAATTACTGGATCTTGTACAAAATCAGGCTTGTGGCTGTTCTCAGCATCCGGAAGCAGAAGTTTCTTGTGCATCAATTTTTTTCAAGAATTTCCAGGCATTTTCTCTTCAGTTTGTTCATTACTCCACGAAAATGGCTAGATCTACGAATGTTTCCATCTGTACAAATTTTTAACTGTCAATTTTTGTTCAAGACAGCATCTCTATGCTTGGAATAGTTTCCATATGCACCAAAGCCACATACGCTCACTGATGAAAAAGATCTTTCATATAGCATTTGTGTTGTGAAAGTTACAATAATTGTGCAGCCTTTTTCATCACGTGGTTTTTCGAGCATAAATGGTACTTATATCAAAGTCACTATCTCGTTCTGTTTTAGTGTGTTTCTGTTTTCTGTTTGCTTCAACGCTGACAATGACTTTGATTTGAATTCCAATGTTGATGCATAAAGACTTTTACAAGTCTGTTCTTTATCAAAATACTTCTTTTGTTCACTCTGAACATGGTCCGGCAATACTTGGCAATGAATACGACGGGTTTTTTTTCAGTTTCTGCGAGCTGCCATGGAGCTTGGTAGAGAGAAGTTACAGTTGGCCATGTGTCCTGCCACTCCATTTGAGAGGCGATATTGCTTCAATGATATTTGCTGTATGCAGGGTCAAATTGGTGACAGCATCAGTTTGAACTTGCATTTCATATGGTCATAGCATTGGTGGTTGACCCATCAGTGAATACATGTGTATCAGGTCCAGTGAGGTGTGAGAGAGTGGAATATGCATGGGTGACCCAGGAAGACGTGCTGCATTACCACACACGTTCAGTTGTTTGCACGTTCCAAACATGCCTGACAATTCAGGGTGACCTCACTTCCCTTTGAATTTCTCTGGACAGTATTGGTGATCCATCCCTGCAAAGTCTTCATCGACCAGTGACATACCTCAGTGAGTGTGTGGTGGTCTTCGATTTAATGTCTATTCACTAAAGTGATTTTAGACTAAAAAAAAATAAAAAAAAAAAGGGGGGGGGGGGGGGGGATACAGGAGGAGTGAAGAGGGTATTTGAAAATTGTCAATTTTGATCGTAAAAAAAAAATTATTTTGAGAGAGAAGTAAAGCTAACAAATAATGTTATCACAATTAAACATTTTAACAATCAATCTAATAAACACAATTAATAAACATCTAGAATAAATGAATAAAAGTGAAAACTAAGAATCGACTAATCACAACAGTGAACAAGTAAAATAACATGTTAAAGGTAATTCGCTATAGGACTTTTTGACAGGCTAACAAAAAATTCATATATTAATGATGGTGAGGCAAATATGTCAGAAACTGTCTTTGTAGAGAGTATAGGAATATGTCGTGTTACCCGAACGCATGAAAGTATATGACTATGCGTTATCTTCTTTCCACACAAACACACTATATTCCTGGTGTATTTTGTTTTGAATGCATCAAGTTTCCACCTATACATAAGGGATTGTATAATTTTGCGGCAGGAAACGGCTTAGGTGATTTGCTAATTTCAAAGTTCATGTAACATTTTTTATACTTTTTCTGTTTATCTTGGAACTGCTTCCATACGTAGGTGTCCACTAAGGTATAACACTCATGCAATGAGAGAGAAAGCTGTATATTATTTGAATCTGGTGAGCTCTTTGCCCCCCGTTTGGCAGCCCTATCAACCATATCATTATAATGAAAAGAACTATGAGATGGTATCCAGCAGAAAGTAATATCAGTGCCTGTTAAGGATAAACTATGAATCAAGTGACTAATTTCCAATATCATTTCAGATCTTGTTTGTAATTTTGATGATTCAAGAGCTTGAAGTACAGATTTTGAATCAACGCAAAAAAGTATCTGAAGAATTGTCCTAGGAAGACTTAGCATATAATTCAAAGCCATTAATATTGCAAAGAGTTCAGCGGTAAAGACAGATTTATTGAGCCCAATATAGAAAGATTTCTCAATTTTGAGAGCAGGTATTGAAAACGCTGAGCCTGCTTGCCTTTCAATTATTGATCCATCAGTGTAAATTTTCAAGTGATCAGAATAACAGTCTTCTATATGACATTTAACTTGACTTGCCAGTAAGTTGATATTATCTTCTTTTTTCAAATCTGTGTGGTATATGTCAAATCGGGCTCTTTGGAGTTCCCAACTGGGTACTGGTGAAAAGGAAGGTCTTATAGATACAGGATCCGCTTTGAAATCAATCCCAGAGCCTTTCATAACGTCAGATGTATATGTCGCAAGAGTGATCTGTGAAGATATTGATTTAGCTCTTTTTGGAAAGTCGGTGTCTGATCTTAATTTTGATTCTTTTTCTATTATGTTTTCTGTAGTGATGGTTCTTAACAAAAATTTAGTAGAAGCGACTTTCCTTTGTTCATCAAGTGGCAACAATTTGATTGCATCGTATGTGCGAAGACAAGAAGCATGCATTGGAAGACCCAGCGCAAGTTTGAAACCTTTACAATCTAAGCTCTGCAGTTTTGTTAGTAAATGTTTCGGGGCACTGAAGAAGACTTCTTGGGCGTAGGTTAATTTAGATCTAATAAGCGATTTACAGAGATGAACAAGTGTTGATGTATCTTGTCCCCATGTCTGTTTGCGAACTATTTTCAAGAAATTCAAACTTTTTTGAGCTTTTGTTAATAAGTATTCAATATGCTGATTCCAAGATAATTTCGCGGTAAGGAAGACTCCTAAGAATTTAATCGACTCGTTATACTGAAGAAGAGCATATCCCAGTTTGAAAGTGGGAATATTTGATGGGTTAGCTCCACTGTTAAACAAAACTATCTTTGTTTTTTCCACGGATAGATGCCGTCCATTTTCTACCATGTATCGTGCTATTTTATCAAGCTCTAATTGATAACATTTACGCGTATAATTAATACAGCGCAAAGGAGTTTTTCTTCTCATGTTAACCGGCATCCACATGCATAAATCGTCAGCATATTGAGCTAAAACTACATGTTTAGAAATTTTACTGGGTAAGTCATGCAGTAATATCATGAAGAGAAGGGGAGCAATAACTGATCCCTGAGGGATACCTATTTGAAGAATTCGTTTTGCGGAATATACATTTTCAATTTTTGTTTGAAATACTCGGTTTTCTAAGAAACTTTTGACATAGTCAAAAATGTGACCTGTCAGCCCAATATTTTTCAATTTGAGTAATACTCGGGAGTGCCATACTTGGTCATACGCTTTAGTTATATCAAAAAATGTAGCTAAAACACATTGACGTCTGGCAAATTGTTGTTTTATATTTGTGGTTAACTTTGTTAGGAGTTCGACTGGTGACCTGCCTTTTCTAAATCCTACCTGATTCACTGGTAATATTTCATTCTTTTCACAATAATGTATCAATCTCTTTAAAATTATTTTCTCCATCAGTTTACATACGTGCGATGTTATTGCAATTGGCCTATAATTTTTCAAGTCAGTATTACATTTACCTGTTTTTAGAACAGGAACCACTATTGTTTGTTTCCAATGGTTAGGAAGTTTGCCGCTATCCCAGCATTTTTTAAACATATTGTATAGCAAGATTAAAAAATTTTCAGGTAAATTTTTCAGCATCTCATTTGAAATTCCATCGATTCCTACTGATGTCTTTTTATTTGGAATTGATTTAATGGCATCTTTTAATTCTTGGAGTGTGATTGGTGCATTTACGTAGTGCGTATTATCTGGGGTAGGATCCTTATATACGTCGGTTTTTTCTTCCTGTACCCTATAATTTTGGCTAGAGGCAGGAAGTCCTTCTATTCGACAGACCTCTGCAAACATGTCTGCGAAAGCTTCTGCTTTTTCCTGTGAGCTAGGTAAAGGGTTATTTTTTAGCTTTACTGGAATTGATGGCAACTTGATCCCATTTTTCATTGTTTTCAGTTTTTCCCAAATCTTTTGCATATCTTTGTGGTCACTTACTTCACATATACAAAAAGATGTCCAATATTGTTCTTTAGCTTGTTCAATAAGTCTGTTACAGTTTATATTGGCATTTTTCATCGCTGCATGATTTTCAGGTGACCTATTTGCTAGATATTTTTTGTATTTTTCTTTCTTTTCGTTGACCGCCTTTTCACTCTCTTTATTCCACCAGACGTTTCCATAATGTTTTCCTGTTTTTGATACTTTAAGCTCTGGAATTGAAATTTTTGCAGCCCTTAGAAGTGAATTACAGAAATCTGCATACATGTCGTTTAAGATACAAGATACAAGATACAAGATACAAGAATTTTATTTAGCCCAAAGCATCACAATGGGAAATTGTTTTGGCATTCGCATTAAAATACATATAGGCACAAGAACGTATAAACACATGTACACACATACTCTTACTCTCTCTCACTCTCTCTTTCACTCTTCTCTCACCCTCTTCCTCCCCTCATCTCTCTCCCCCTCCCTCTTTGTCGAAACAATATCAAAGATAATGACTAAATCTAAATATGTACAGTTAAAAAACCACATCATAAGAGTCAGATGCCTTGGTCAGGACTTTTAACAATGGACAAAAAGGGCAATACTCATTGAAAAAACTTTGGTAGGTATAGAAAAAATTTGATTAAAGATGCAACGCGATATGCACATTAAAATCAAAATGAGTTAAATACAATAAAATGAGTATGTAGACTAAGAGGACAAGGTTAAACAAGAGAAGAACAAAAACAGGATTTTATTTTAGCCCAGTGCTCAGACACGTGGAAAATGTTTTGCTATGCATACAATCACACTCACGCATCACAACAATTACAATGTTCAACATCATAAAAGACAAATTCGTGGGTCATCCACGGAATCGAAGAAACACACACACACAACACACACACACTCTCACGCCAAGGCGCCCATATCCAAGCCACCTTAGCCCTGCCAGCTAATTAATTTAACAGCGCGCATCTGTCTTTCCCTTCCCCTCTCCACACCACCCTCACCCATCCAGTGGTGGGCCACAGGCATACATTGAAGTATAGGCTTACAGATTGACCTAGATTCGACTAGGCCTACTCTGTGCCAGTGTCAGTCACTTCCTACACTCCGTCCCTCCCGAAAGATCGTAGCAGTTACAAAGCACTGCTGTAGAGTGGTGGACTCTGGTCAAACCTGCCTGGCTAAAAATACAAGATACAAGATACAATATTCTATTTAGCCCAGAACATCACAATGGGAAATTGTTTTGGCATTCGCATTAAAATACACACAGGAACAAGAACGCATAAACAAATGTACACACATACTCTTACTCTCTCTCACTCTCTCTCTCATCCCTCTCTCACCCTCTCCCTCCCCTCATCTCTCTCCCCCTCCCTCGTTGTCGAACACAATATCAAAGATTAGGACTAATTCTAAAAATGTACGGTTAAAAAAGCACATCATAAGTCAGATGACTTGGTTAGGACTTTTAACAATGGACAAAAAGGGCAATACTCATTGAAAAAGAACTTTGGAAGGTATAGAAAAATTTGATTAAAGATGCAATTCAATATGCACATTAAAATCAAATTGAAGTAAAAACAATAAAATGAGTATGTAGACTAAGAGGATAAGGTCATTGTTTCAGATAGATCTGTTCTTGTCTTTTGTAGGACAGCTTTAAACATGGCCCAGTGTGCATATCTATAATTAAACTTGGGTAAACTATCTTGTGGCATTGCGTCTATTTCAGTAGTAAGCTTTAAGGTAAGAAGTATGGGGATATGATCTGATCCTAACAAGTCATCCTCTGTTTGCCATATAGCATTTGGTGCTAGCGATGGAGATATTAAAGTGAGGTCGATAGCTGTGGGTCTGTGGGTTGGTATATCAGGGACATGGGTAACGTGTCCGTTGTTAAGAAAGAATAAATTGGAATCTACAATATTGTCAATTAGCCTGTTGCTGGTTATGATTTTACAATTCTTGTCCCAAAATGGGGCATGTGCATTAAAATCACCACCAAGTGAGTGTGTGTGTGTGTGTGTGTGTGTGTGTGTGTGTGTGTGTGTGTGTGTGTGTGTGTGTGTGTGTTATGTGTGTGTGTGTGTGTGTGTGTGACACACACACAGATAGACAGACAGACAGACAGAGACAGAGATGTCAGACTTCAGACTTCAGAATTTTTATTCAAGAAAGGCCATAGCCCCTTCATTGGCTCCCGGTAAAGGCTAGGATTCAATATAAAGTTGCCTGTCTCTGCTTTCAGTGTATCTATCACGGAACATGCCATCCTATCTTGCCAACCTCCTGCAGGGTTACAAACCTTCTCGAACGCTCCGCTCTTCTGACACCTCACTGTTGACTGTTCCTCGCTTCTCTCTAGACACCTTTGGTAAAAAATCTTTCTCTGTCTTTGGCCCAAATGTATGGAACTCTCTACCACTGTCTCTCAGAAAAACTAAGTGTTTCTCAACCTTCAAACGGCACCTGAAAACCCACCTCTTTCAAACTCATCTAACCTGAAGAGCCTTAGTTTGCAAGTCTGTCATCAGACTAATCTCTCCTGCCTGTATAACAGTATTTTGTATAAGGGCCTATAGAGCAAGGTGTGTGTGTGCGTGCATGTGTGTATGTGTGTATGTGTGTGTGTGTGTGTGTGTGTGTGTGTGTGTGTGTGTGTGTGTGTGTGTGTGTGTGTGTGTGTGTGTGTGTGTGTGTGTGTGCTTGAGTGAGCATGTGTGTGTATCACTGTATGTGTACAGCTGAGGAAGGGATAGGGGAGAAATTGAGTGGGAAAGAGACTGAAATACTTTAAGAAACTTTTTCAAATCTTTGTTTGTATGTAAATTGTGATGTATGATATGCGAATAGTTCATAATTTGTGAGGAATTTTGATTGTCAAGGTATTAATGCTGTAATACTGAAGTTGTAATGTTTTTCCTGTATATGGTTTGGAATTTTTCTGTTTTTATCTTCATTCAAAATATTGATTATAATTTTATGTACAACTATTGCATGCATAAACACACACACACGCATGCAAACATAGCACACGCACACACACACACACACACACACATCTCTCTCTCTCTCACACACACACACACATTCTTACAAACACACGCGCACAGCAACGCACACGCACGCACACACACATGTACACACACACGTACGCAAGCACACACACGCAGCAATATATAAACACAGTATGCCTCTTTATTCATATGAAAAATCTGTTAATCTTTCTTCATTACATAAGTCAGTGTTTAAATTTTAATATTCTGTGGTTTCTTATGTGTCTTCTTACTTGTATAGCTTTAATGTTTGTTGTTATCTTATTGTGTATGTAATTGTGAACATTTTTTATCACCTTTTGCCTTTCTTGCGAAATGTAAAGCGCTGGTGAGCATGTTTTTATATGGAATATGCGCTATACAAATAAACATTATTATTATTATTATTATTATTATTATTATTATTACTGAAGGGGTGCTTATAAGTATAATGAAATAATCAGATATCGTATCATAGGATTAACAATCAACAACAAAATAAACTTCTATTACGATAAAGCAATTTCCTTGATTGTAGCTGCTTTGAGCAGGAACAAACCAAAATTCTTAATATAATCGAAACGATTTGAATACATTAACAATCAGTTTAAACATATTTGGGCATCTATAATATTTTTGAGGGATAAACCTTGAACGGATTTCATCTAAAGCTGGACAACACAGGACAAAATGTATTTCACGTCTTCTTCAGCTTGCAGAGCAAATCAGACTCTCTGTGTTGCTTGTATCTCAATTGATGGACTTTCAAGGTTGATAGACCAAGTCTAAATTTTGCAATTGTGTTTTTTTCAAGTTAATATCCAGATCAAGGCTTATGTATGGTTTAACACTGTGAGAATCTATGACAGTTCTGTAAAAATCATATCTTCCACTTGTCTGTATCTGGTCATTCTACTTTTGCCATCTACAATCAATTAGTCTTTGCTGAAAATCACGAATAAACTGTTTCTCATCGCCAGCTCACTGGAAAAAACAAACATCACCAAACCCATGTTCATTCAGACACATACGTATACTAGTTACCCAATTCTTCTTACCTTTAAAATCTAGATCAAATAGTATCTTATAGGAATTTTTTGGCAGTCTATTGTCTTCCATGTGTAATAGTTTTAAGCAAAATTGAATACATCGTACAACTGAATGAACAAACAATGGGTATCTGTTTGTTTCTCCATATACTAAATCATTAGATGTGCGCTTATCCAGTCCTAAAACTCTTTTCAAAGCAAATAAGTCTACAGCTTCACAATGCATCTAATCCCCAAATTTGTGCACCATACAGCAAAATTGGCTGTATTTGTGGGTTAAATGTTTTGATAAGTAAATCAAATGAATTGTTATTCAATATATTCAATCTTTTCATCACACATATCAATGCATTTTTTGTCCTGCTAGCAATATCTTTACAAGCCAGAGTAAAACTCAAACGTGAAGAAAAATAAATTCCCAGGTACTTATATGCATTTACAAAAGGCATAACTCTATCATTGTACATCTCTCTGTAGCAGGTAAATGTCCTCCTTTTCTAAACACGACAATAATACTTTTATTCAAATTTACCTTAAGATGCAAAGAAGTAGCCGCTTTATGTAAAGTATTTAACTGCCTCTGCAAACTTACAACCGTTTCAGATAACAACAGCACATCATCTGCCAACAAAAGAATAAACAATTCTGACAAATCCTGTAGAAATTTAGCCCCGTGACGACCATTGCTGATAACCTCCACAGCAAGCTCATTAATAATCATAGAAAATAACACAGGGCTACAGACATCTCCTTGTTTAACTTCAGTTGTGCACTGAATATAATCTGTAAAATGAAGCCCACAGCGGATTCGACATTCAACATTTTGATACATTGCCTTTACACATTGAAACAATTTGCCATTGACATCGTTCTTTAACAGAATGGGCCAAAGCAAATTTCTTTCAATAGAATTAAATGCTTTTTCAAAATCAATAAAAGCAAACATACAATTTTCTATTACAAGAAAACTGTTTCTGAATAAATGAAAGGAGAACAAATATATGATTTATTGTAGAATATCCCCTCTTAAAGCCAGCTTGGTGATCTGTAATTTCATAAATTGCAACACATTCCTGTAACCTCTTATTGATAATGGTGCTATAAAATTTACTGCTTACATTACAGAGAGAAATTCCTCTATGATTATTTGAATTACTGGCATCCCCTTTCTTAAATAAAGGTAAAACATTATTGATCTGACCAACATTCTGGAAATATGCCATGATCAAAAAGTTCATTAAATAGTTTCATGAAAAATTGAATTATATCTTCTGTTCCATTTTTCAAAAATTCACCAATAATAAGATCAGGGCCTGCAGCTTTATTATTCTTCAGTTTACGCATGGCGAACACAACTTCATCTCTGAAATAGGATTTTTATATTCTCTTCTAGCAATAGTATATATGCATCTGACCTCATCGCTTAAAGTTTTCCTAAATCTTTTTAACAATCTTCGGACATTCTGTTTGGCTGTTAAACATTCAAAATCAAACCAATCACTGTTTGTGTTTGTCTGGTTACTACGCAAGTATCTCTTCATATTTTCAGCGTTATCTTTAATACAGTCATTGAACACGTTCAAAGCATCATTTACATCTACATCAATGAAATTCATAGCAGACTGAAATTTCAAACGCGTCTCCTCTTTCTGTAAATTTGATCTATAAATATGACCATTTTCATCGTTCCACACAAATTTTTAGAGAGAGAGACAGAGAGAGACAGAGAGAAAAATTGTCTGGACACTAGTAGTGATTCTCTAATATTGCTGCTGCGTATTTGTCGATAACTGAAGTAAACAAGAACAGCAGCTCAAAATAAAACACACGAAGAGCAGATTTTAAAAAACATTAAAAAACCCTAAAACAACCCAAAGGAGTAAAATGTTGCCCACGTTGCAATCTTCAATCCATCACGTGATGACGAGAGGATCCTGATAAAAGGGAACAGAGGGACCAGGAAACAGCAAGAGCCTTGACATCGCCATTTTGACATCACCACGTCCTGCATCAGAATGAAGGTATTGCTGCTTGTATGTGTTTTGGTCGTGCTGACCACTGCCGCCAAACACAAGACAGAAAAGATAAATCGGCAACGGAAAGCGGGTTTCATCGGGAAGCTGCAACATAAAACATTCATTTTCTCTATTGTCATTTAACTTATAAGATCATTGTATCAACAGTTGTTTACTTTATTATTTTTTTTATAAACCTTTCCCCAACGTTTGGATTTTGTTGTAAACAAAGTTTTTAGGTATGCAAAGTTGGTAGAAAGAAACTCTAGGGAGAGCTAGACAACAGAAGGTCTTCAGAGAAGTAACCCCCTTTAGACAAGTGTTTCGGCCCTGAATTCCTTACACTCTCGGGGGGCCGGGCCACATCCAGGTCATGACTCCTGGATGCCCTTCTGCTGTTGTCTATTTTTTTTTTTTTTTTTTTTTTTTTTCCCACGCCGGGGATCGAACCTGGGCGATTCTGCGCTTCAGAACTGCGGTACGCGGTTTTACCAATGTGCTAACGGGGCACACATCATCTGTAGGGAATTTAATCCTTATGAAGTTCACTTTTTTGGTTCCTCCTTGCCCAGATCCAGCTTGAGCTCCTTTCTGCTGCCTCTGCCATCGCTTTAAGGGCTCTAGTCCTCTTCTTCCCAGAAATGGCGAGTTGTTTCATGAGATCATAAGCGGAGGTGCCCACAAACCCTCTTGCCCCGACCTCTATGGCGAAGATTTTGACCCGCAGACCTGCTTTCTTCAGGGTGCTGGCAAGACCGGCGTATTTTTCGGTCTTGTAGATATGTGCTTCTTCCATTCTGCTTTCGTATGGCACAGTGAGTTCTATCAGAATCACTTGTTTCGAGGAGTCAGAGTGGAGAGCGATGTCTGGTCTCATGCCTGTCTTGCTGATGACATCTGGGTAATTTCTCCACTCTGGGAGGTCTGCTGTACACTCCCAGTCGACTGCTCCATCCAGAAGACCCTTTGGCAATGTGCTGGTTGTCATAGCCCTTTCGGGCCAGACCTGTTTCCCTCCTGCTTTGTAGAACGTTGTCATAGCAATTGGTGCGTTTGGGGTCATGGTTTTTTCGCTAACCACATCTGTGATCACTTTCAGAACTTGGTTGTGCCTCCATGTATACCTTCCTTGGGCTAGCGCTACTTTGCAAGAGCTTAGGACATGTTCCACTGTTTGTTTCTTCTGACAGAGCGGACATGCTGGGTCGTCTGCTTTCCCCCATTTCACTAAGTTTGCATTCGAGGGGAGCAGGTCATATACAGATCTGAGGAGGAAGCTTATCCTTAGAGGAGCCATGTGCCACATATCGTTCCAGCTGAGACTTCTTTGGAGTGCACTGTCCCATGTTGTCCATTGCCCCTGTTGACCTTGCTGGACTGCCTTCTGCACTCTTTTGACATCTTCTTCTTCCTTCAACTCCTGTATGATCATGTCTCTTTTTTCCTTCCCTTTGGCTTTGGACCACCACTGCATTTTTGTTGCTCCCAGTCCCTGTCTGTTGGTTTGCGTGTGTCCAATTATTTCTTTGATGCTGAGGTTTCTCTTGGCATTGTTTACAGCCTCTTGGACTTTCCACTTTCTGCCAGTTCTCAGCTTTGGATGAACTGCTCTCACGATATTGTCCTCCGATTCCTCCAGCATGCTCAACAGTCTTGCTTTTCCAACTTTGTATTCCTCCACTATGGATTTCAGAGGTAGCTTCAGCATTGCTTGACGACAGTAGAATGCAACATCAGTGAGACCAGGTGGGACACCGAGCCATTTTCTTGTGTATTTGTTGATTTTGGCTTCCATTGCTTCGACTGTGCTGGTGCAAATGTCATAGATTAGCAGTGGCCACAGCAGCTTTGGTATCAGCATGAACTGTAGACACCAGACTTTGTATTTGCCTGGCAGTCCGCAGTTATCTATTTTCTTCAGGCCTTCTTCTGCTGTTTGCTTGGTTTCACATCCCCTTTGTGTGTCTTTCAGGGAGTCATCATACCATCTTCCGAGACTTTTTACTGGCTCTTCTGTGACAGTGGGGATGGCTTGGTTGGCTACCATGAATTTGACTGAATCTGCCACTTTTCCTTTTCGCAGTGAGAGACTTCGGGATTTCTTAGGTTTGAACCTCATTCTTGAAGAGGCCACCAGCTCATCCAGCTGCTTTAAGATTTGGTGTGTCTCTTCCTCATCCGTGGACAAGACTGTTGTGTCATCCATGAAAGCTTTCAGAGGAGGCATCTGGTATCCATCTCCCAGATTCACTGGACCTGAACTCTTCATTGCAGCTTTCAAGATGACTTCCATTGCCAACACGAACAGTATGGGAGAGATTGCACAGCCCATTGCAATGCCCACCTCTAGGTCTATCCAGTCCGTGGTGTATTCTTTGGTAGAGAACCGCATTGAGAACCCTTGGAAATACTTCCTCAGCATTGTTCGGATGTTTTCTGGGATGTGATACATTTCAAGAGCCAGCTGGATCATATCGTGTGGAACTGATCCATATGCATTCGCCAGATCAAGCCAAACTACGTCAATGTCTCTCTTCTCTGTTCTTGCTTTTTGGATGGCATGCCAAATCAACGTGGCATGTTCCAAGCATCCAGGCATTCCTGGTATGCCTCCCTTTTGGACTGACATATCCAGATACTTGTTTTCAGTCAGGTATTTTGTCAATCTTGCTGCCATAACAGAGAAGAAGATTTTCCCCTCGACGTTCAGAAGTGATATTGGCCTGAACTGATTGATGCTGCTGGAGTTCTGCTCCTTCGGAATGTACACTCCTTCCGCTCTCATCCATTGGTCGCTGATCTTCTGGTTCCTCCATGCTGATCGAATCATCTTGTGGAGCCACTCGAGCACTTTTGGGCATTTCTTGTAGAGCAGGTATGGTATTCCGTTTGGTCCAGGTGCTGACTTGGCTCTGGCTTTCTTTACTACGTTCTTCACTTCATCCAGTGTTGGTGGTTTGTTATTGAATTTTCCTTCTGGCGCTGCAGGCCAAACCAGATTTTGGATTTCAAGTGGTGCCTCGCGCTGAGAATCGGAATATGTTTCCCTGAGATGCTGCTCTAGGGTTTCCTTGCCCACTGTGAGAGTCCCTGATTTGGGTTGTTCAAACAGCTTTCTTGCAAAGTCAAAGGGATCTTTGAAGAAACGATCTTGAGTCTTCTTCTTTTTGCTCTTTCTTCGCCTTGCTGATTCCACTTTGCTGAGAGCATTGTGTTTGGCCCTCAGATCTTTCCAGAGTTCCAGGAGCCCTTGCTTCTCGAATTCTGAGGCAGTTTTCATTCGCTTTTTAAGCTTCCTTTTCTCCCTCCGGATGCTCTCCATCTGTTGCTGTCTTCTGGATTTCTGGGGAGGCGTTTTTGTCTTTGGCTGCTTCACTCCATAAGTGTCCCTGCAGATAGAGTATATGATGTCTCCGTATGTGTCAAGTTTGTGTTCCAGCGTACTGTTCCCTATTAGCGCATTCAGCTTAAGGACAAGTTCCTCATCTAATTTCTCCCATTGTTCTTTTGCACCGGCAGGCGGCAAATTGAGTTTTCCACGTTTGGCGTTAAGAGCTTGTGCAAAATCCGCATCAGAACCGTCAGCGTGGATGTCCTCGGCACTATGGTTTAATTCCTGGCCTTGGTCATCCAACGTCTCACCTGCTATCGCAGTGCGCTGCTGCTGGTTCGTATGTGTCTTCAAACAGCCCATTTTTGTCCTGTGGATCTTCATGCCGCGTTTGGTGGTGAATCTCCTTCCACACGCACACGGAAATTCCAACTGGTCATTAATCATGGTCCGTTGTGCGTTTCCAGTCGTGATGGAGTCAGTGCCGATGGATTCATCATTCTCTCCCCCTTTCGGTGAATCCTGGGAGCATCTTTCATTTGGAAAACTCGTGGCATGTTATCAAAGGCAAGGTGGGAAGCCAACCCACAAAGCCCGCAGATCTAGTCTTCCCAGTGTCCTTCGGTCTTTCCCGAATGTCCTCCGAACTATTCCCGGAAGTCAATGGACTGACCATGTGCAGGTAGAAAGAAACTCTAGGGAGAGCTAGACAACAGAAGGTCTTCAGAGAAGTAACCCCCTTTAGACAAGTGTCATTTTCTCTATTGTCATTTAACTTATAAGATCATTGTATCAACAGTTGTTTACTTTATTATTTTTTTTATAAACCTTTCCCCAACGTTTGGATTTTGTTGTAAACAAAGTTTTTAGGTATGCAAAGTTGAAAGATACGATGGCATGTATGTATCTACAGTACAGCTGGTTGATCAATTCTTCGGGTAAGACGTGAAGAACTGATCAACCAACTAGAAAGACTCAATATTGATGGAAAAGATTTACAAATAATCAGAAATATGTATTTGGAACAAACAGCAGCAGTGAAAATTGAAAACAATATAAGCTCTTTCCAAAATATCAAAAGAGGAGTCAGGCAAGGTTGTGTTCTGTCACCAGATTTGTTTTCAATTTACAGTGAAACCATCATGAGAAACCTAGTAGAATGCCATGGATTAAGGTTTGAGAGAAAATGATAAACAACATTCGTTACGCAGATGACACCGTGCTAATTGCAGAAAGTGAAAGGGACCTACAAAACCTTGTGAATATAATAGAAATGGAAAGCAAAATTAAAGGGTTGGATCTAAATAGCAAGAAGACAGAAGTCATGTTAATCAGTAAAAAAAAAAATGAAATCCCCTCATGCAAAATAACAGCAAATGGCACAACTTTGAGACAGGTTGATAAGTTTAATTATCTGGGAACAGCCATCTCACCAGACGGCAGATGCACATCAGAAATTGCCAGCAAATTCGGCCAAGCCAAAACAGCATTTAAGAAGATGAAAAGCATTCTTACCAACAAATGCCTATCAATTAACATCTTGAATGTTACATAGAACCGATAATGTCATACGGTTGTGAGGCATGGACAGTCAACATGCAAAGCGAGAACAAAATTGAGGCAGCCGAGATGTGGTTTCTAAGAAGAATGTTGAGAGTTCCATGGAAAGCAAGGAAAGTAAATGAGACATTCTTGAAGGAGGCAGACACAAAAAGATCATTGATAAGGAAGATACGGAAAAGAAAGCAACATTTATAAGACATTTTATGAGGAAAGGGAAATTAGAGCACCTGGTCTCAACAGGAAAGCTAGAAGGAAAGAGAACACCAGGTAGACCCAGGGAGAAAATATTGGATGGACTTGCAGCGTGACTGGGGACAGAGAGTGTGGAAGATGTGCTTGCGGCGACAAGGAATAGATACATATGGAGGGCCATGATCGCTAACGCCATGCGGCAGGGCACATGATGATGATGACAGTAACATATTTAATTGTTTTTTGAGAATGCAATTGAGAATGTCATATGCATTTTTTAATTCTTCTCTTTCCCTGTAAACTACTATTGGTTGCCCAAGTACTGAAATCTCGCAACTAGTAAATGAACGTATGAATAAAATAAGAAACAGATGATAGATAAATTGATTTTTTTAAAATAGATAAATAGATTTTGTAAAGGGTACATGAAACAGAAACAAGTAGAAAGTCTTGTTTAAATGTTAATTTTCGAAAAGTTTTGTCCTTATTACATTATCATCATTATCATTGTTGGTATTTTTTATTATTATTATCATTATTACTATTGGTAGTAGAAGTAGTAGCAGTCGTACTAGTACTAGTAGTTAGTAGAAGGATTGATAGTAGTAATATCACATTTTCATTATTGTTATGGTTTCAATATCATCGTTGTTCCTAATATTGCTACTATCAAAGAAGTCTCTGCTTTGTGACAGTTTCTGAAGTTTGCGGCCCGTCACATCACCAGTGTAACAATGGGCAGTGTATCTTGCCAGAGTGGGTTTGTGACACTAAGGTCGACTGTACTGACCACTCTGACGAATCCAAATGCCGTGAGTACATCATTTCAATTCTCGTTAACAATAAAATCACAACAAACAACAGGAATAAACTGAGTCTGAATATGACAGAATGACACTGGCACAGGGTATGCTGGCTTGCCAGGGAGGCAGGTTTTAGATCTCTCCATGGCACCTTGGTCAGGTCCAGTGATTGGTGGTGTGGCAGGCTCTTTCTTTGCCAGCTGAACCATGTTAACTTGTAGTGAGCACTAATCTGTGTAGGTTTGGTGGTTCAAATGCCGTGTCTCCGTTTAAACGTAGCATGCCCTCCATGATTTCTAGTTCTCAAACTGTTCGTCCTTAAATTGTGATTTTTCCAAACATGCGAACTCCAAGTAACATCTTTTAAACACAACATGCGTGGCTGAATTGGAAATCCACAAACAAGACTAGTTCTAGAAAAGGCGATTAAGGTTATCCCGTAAACCTATAAAACTAAAGTCATAGCCAACACTGTCACAAAAACATATTTGTGAAGACCACCAGCCTATATATAAAAGTGGAAACCTAGTCCCTCCAATGCATAGGAGGGGCTGAAGAGCAGCGGGAAGGAGAGGAAGAGGAACTAGTTACTGTGAACGAGTATCCATGATGGAGCCATGTGGGATAATTTCTATGAACCATGCATGTTTTCCAACTGCTGTTAGGCCGTAGGGCAGTGATGTGGTCAAGTCCAATTTTTGTCCGCACCAGAATTCTGAGGGGGATACCCATCACTTCTCCCTCAATGCTTTACCTTCCCCAGATATTAACAGGACCATGTACCCATTCACAGCTGGGTGGACCAGAGGCTATACTCAGGCCAACCTCACAGGATTCGAATCTTTACGCTCAGTCTCGTCGCCAAATGAGCCTCAGGCCATGGGTCTTCTTAAATATCAAAACAAATAGAATAGTAAATCGAAAACAAGTGTGACTGCCCGCGTTC
>JAPXFY010000018.1:15301693-15329193 GCA_030674185.1 Monoplex corrugatus | reverse complement strand
GAGCCCTAGGCAGACATAGGTAGCAGAAACATGTCAACTTCTACCGCGATGATGACGCAGACGAACCACAAAATACACTGTGATAAACAAACAGACATACCACAAAATATAATGTATAAAACAAACAGACAAACCACAAAATATAATGTATAAAACAAACAGACAAACCACAAAATATACTGTGTAAAACAAACAGACAAACCACAAAATATACAGGGTGTTTCAAAAAGAATACGCCAAAATCATTACGCAGTTTTTTCAGGTCTATAGCATTGTAGTGGACTGAATCAGTGGTTATTTGATAGAATAGTTATCAAAGTTTGATTGGGTGTCAGTTTCACCGCTGTCGTTAGTATAACTTCCGGTGCAGCTGAATTGTGGGAAGATCAATCAAAATGGCGACTCCTCAGCAGAAGGCGTTTTGCGTGCTTGAGTTCGCGAAAACAAACTCCATTGTCACGGTGCAACGTGCTTTCAGAACAGAATTCGGCATTGATCCGCCCCATCGTGAGAGCATTCGACGGTGGGTTAGACAGTTTAAAGAGAGTGGGTGTCTGTGCAAAGGAAAGAGTCCTGGAAGACCACGTGTTACAGAGGAGCAAGTGGAGAGGATTCATGATGCATTTGAGAGCAGCCCACGTAAGTCCGTACGTCGAGCAAGTCTTCAGCTTGCCATCCCTCATACCACTGTCTGGCGTGTGTTAAAGAGACAATTACACATGAAACCATACAAACTAAGCCTCGTCCAAGCACTTACTAATGATGACAAGGTGATACGGAGGACATTCTGTGAGTCAATGCTGGAGATGGAGGAAGGTGATGAAACTCTCTTTTCACGTTTAGTTTTTAGTGACGAAGCGACTTTCCATTTGAGCGGCACAGTCAATCGTCACAATGTGCGCATTTGGGGAACAGATCACCCACATGAAACTGTTGAGCATGAAAGAGATTCCCCTAAAGTGAACGTCTTCTGTGCTGTGTCTCAAGACAAGGTCTATGGTCCCTTTTTCTTTGAAGGAAACACCGTTACAGGACAAACCTATCTCGAAATGCTCCAAAACTGGCTATTCACTTTACTGCAAGCAGATTCGAATGACTTCATTTTTCAGCAAGATGGAGCACCACCCCATTGGCATCTCGGGGTTAGAGCTTATCTGAATGAAAACGTGCCTCAGCGATGGATTGGGAGGAGAGGTGCTAAAGACCTTGCTCTCTGTGCTTGGCCTGCCAGATCCCCGGACCTCACTGTGTGTGACTTTTTCTTGTGGGGGTATGTTAAAGACCAAGTTTATGTTCCACCACTTCCAGCAAGTATCGATGACTTGAAAGATCGAATAACAGCTGCAATCAACACGGTGGACCGTGACATGCTGAGGCGCGTTTGGGAGGAATTCTCATATCGGCTTGATGTTGTCCGCGCTGCCGGTGGTGGCCACATTGAGCACTTATAAAACATGAAATAAAACTTGAATGTATATACAACACATGTGTTCATGCTAGAGGTTTGTAATTTTTTTCGTTTTTGACACATCACGTGATGATTTTGGCGTATTCTTTTTAAAACACCCTGTACTGTGTTAAACAAACAGACAAACCACACAATATACTGTGTTAAACAAACAGACAAACCACAAAATACACTGTGTTAAACAAACAGACAAACCACAAAATACACTGTGTTAAACAAACAGACAAACCACAAAATATAATGTATAAAACAAACAGACAAACCACAAAATATACTGTGTTAAACAAACAGACAAACCACACAATATACTGTGTTAAACAAACAGACAAACCACAAAATACACTGTGTTAAACAAACAGACAAACCACAAAATACACTGTGTTAAACAAACAGACAAACCACAAAATATACTGTGTTAAACAAACAGACAAACCACACAATACACTGTGTTAAACAAACAGACAAACCACGAAATACACTGTGTTAAACAGAGAAAATGAATCAGAAAATAATACACTTTCTGTCTTTGTTTGTCTGTCTGTCTGTCTGTCTCTCTCTCTCTCTCTCTCTCTCTCTCTCTCTGTCTCTCATATGTACGCACATGCACATACACATATACATACATCTGCACACACACACACACACACACACACACACACACACACACCACAGCCCAAAGCATCACAGCCACAGCCCATAACATACACCTTCCCTCCCCCCCAAAGAAACGCATACAGGCATGTATGGACATGCATATACATTAAACTCAGAACTCTCATTCATTTACACATACACACACACACACACACACACACACGGACACACACACACACCACACAAACACAAACACACACACACACACACACACACACACACACACACACACACACACACACACACACACACACACACACACACACACACACCATATGACGTTATTTTCATCTATCAGTTGTGATCCAAGCATACATCCAGGGTTTTGCTACACCCATGCCTTTATACTGAGAGACCTAGACTGCCTACTGATAACATATTTCAACAGTTGGAATGGTTCCCACAGAGATGTCAGCACAAAATTGCAACATCACCTTGCAAGGTCTACAGTCCAACTTTAAAGTTCTAAAAAAGTGTGGCTCACCATGTAGAGACTGACTACCTATCAAGTGACAAATTCTCTGGGCAGGGAATCGTTCATATGAAAGATAACCGCATCCCAAAGACTTTTCCGTACAGACAGCTGAAGCAAGGACACTGACTTGGGAAGACCACTGAAGTGATACAAGGATAGGCTGAAGGCCAACCTCCTCATCAACTGTGCTGTTTACACCACCAACTGGGAAGACATTGCCAAAACAGAGAACGCTAACGACAGTAGTGCACATAGGGTGTAATCACATTTGAACGGCACAGAAGAACTGCTATTTGCCAGAAGAAGAGTTGACGGAAGCAAAACTTAGGGCTTCAGGACTCCTTCCCATGCACATTTGTAAAATAATATGAGCCTTCAAGATCGGTTTTGTATCCCACATGAAGACCCACACCGGTCTATGACTTGTAATGCCTACTCATCTGTTGGATCACTGAGAGAGATCATTATTTTTATTAGTTACAGTGGTAGTAGTAGAAGGGGGAGCAGCAGCATTAGAACGGGTAGCACTGATAGTAGCAGTCATCATCGTATCATTATGGACAAATTGTCTCAGAATGCATGGCCTGATTTTTTGCACAAAAAATGGGGAAATGTTTCATTGTAAAGTTGGCTGTGGTGTGTAAATTGTCTCCAGTGCCAGAAATATCATCAGTTTGACAACAACATCACAATGTACCGTCTGCCAGGTGTAAATATCACCGAGTCAATCTGGCTCCATACACCTTGTCCATCGCACAGCTGTCCAGCAGAGGGTAGCATATTCGTACATTTTCGGTACATAACGGGACAATATCCCGAGTCCACGCGTAGAAATATCACCGTAATGATGTTGTTGTTGCTGCTGCTGCTGGTGTTTTGTTGTTGTTGTTATGATGCTGATGGTGATGATGATGATGATGATGATGATGATAATGATGATGATAATGATGATGATGGTTGATGATGATGATGATGTTGACGACGACGATGACGACGACGACGACAATGATGATGATGATGATGATGGTGTTGATGATGACCACATTATTTTTCATTGTTCCTGGCAGCGTGCAGTTCGGATCAGTTAAGGTGCACTAATGGCAAGTGCGTCCCTGTTGTCTGGCATTGTGACCATGAAAACGACTGTGGTGACCAAAGTGATGAAATCTGTGGTAAGTCTCTTCAATCATCAGTTGATAGCAGCCATACCAGTCATCAACACTACAGCAATGTTTGATTTACTATTATACACATTAGATAGACAGCAACCATACCAGTCATCAACACTACAGCAATGTTTGATTTACTGTTATACACAATAGATAGACAGCAACCATACCAGTCATCAACACTACAGCAATGTTTGATTTACTGTTATACACATTAGATAGACAGCAACCATACCCGTCACTATTATACACATTAGATAGACAGCAACCATACCAGTCATCAACACTACAGCAATGTTTGATTTACTATTATACACATTAGAAAGACAGCAACCATACCAGTCATCAACACTACAGCAATGTTTGATTTACTATTATACACATTAGATAGACAGCAACCATACCAGTCATCAACACTACAGCAATGTTTGATTTACTATTATACACATTAGATAGACAGCAACCATACCAGTCATCAGCACTACAGCAATGTTTGATTTACTATTATACACATTAGATAGACAGCAACCATACCAGTCGTCAACACTACAGCAATGTTTGATTTACTAATTTACACATTAGATAGACAGCAACCATACCAGTCATCGACACTACAGCAATGTTTGATTTACTATTATACACATTAGATAGACAGCAACCATACCAGTCATCAACACTACAGCAATGTTTGATTTACTATTATACACATTAGATAGACAGCAACCATACCAGTCATCAGCACTACAGCAATGTTTGATTTACTATTATACACATTAGATAGACAGCAACCATACCAGTCGTCAACACTACAGCAATGTTTGATTTACTAATTTACACATTAGATAGACAGCAACCATACCAGTCATCGACACTACAGCAATGTTTGATTTACTATTATACACATTAGATAGACAGCAACCATACCAGTCATCAACACTACAGCAATGTTTGATTTACTGTTATACACATTAGAAAGACAGCAACCATACCAGTCGTCAACACTACAGCAATGTTTGATTTACTATTATACACATTAGATAAGACAGCAACCATACCAGTCGTCAACACTACAGCAATGTTTGATTTACTGTTATACACATTAGAAAGACAGCAACCATACCAGTCATCAGCACTACAGCAATGTTTGATTTACTAATTTACACATTAGATAGACAGAAACCATACCAATCATCCGCACTCAGCAGTGTTTGATTTACCATTGCATCGCTTGATAGCAACTCTACTAGCGATCAGCACTAGAAGAATGTTTGATTTACCATTATACACATAATATAGATAGCAACCATACTAGTCATCAGCACTACAGCAATGTTTGATTTACCATTACACACATGTGATGGGTAGCAGCCATACATGTCATCATCACAATAACAATGCTTGATTTACCATTATACACACCAGTTGATAGAAGTATTAGCTAAGTACCAGCAGCAGAGCAATGCATGATTTGCCATTACACACACCAGTTGATAGAAATATTAGCTAAGTACCAGCAACAGAGCAATGCATGATTTACCATTATACACACCAGTTGATAGAAGTATTAGCTAAGTACCAGCAGCAGAGCAATGCATGATTTGCCATTACACACACCAGTTGATAGAAATATTAGCTAAGTACCAGCAACAGAGCAATGCATGATTTACCATTATACACACCAGTTGATAGAAGTATTAGCTAAGTACCAGCAACAGAGCAATGCATGATTTACCATTACACATACCAGTTGGTAGCAACTGTACTTGTCATCAGCACTAAAACACTGAGGCAGACAAAAGAAGATATAGGAAGATAATATTCGAGAGTGGACGGGCCTGGAACTGAGAGCAGGGAGGAGTGGAGAAAGGTTGTTGTCAAATCTTCGGAGACGCCCCGACGGACGGCCAGTCTAAGTGATCGGTGACGGTGACGGTGACGGTGACGGTGACGGTGACGGTGACGGTGACGGTGACGGTGACGGTGACGGTGATTAAAGCAGTGTTTGATTTACCATTACACACATCACTCGAAAGCAGTATTAGCTAGGTATCAGCACTAGATCAAAGGTTGATTTACCATTACACACATATGATAGATAGCAGCCATACAAGTCATCGTCACTATAGCAATGGTTGATTTACCATTACACACATATGATAGGTTGCACCATACAAGTCATCATCACTATAACAATGCCTGATTTACCATTACACACATATGATAGATAGCAGCCATACAAGTCATCGTCACTATAGCAATGGTTGATTTACCATTACACACATGTGATAGGTAGCACCATACAAGTCATCATCACTATAGCAATGCCTGATTTACCATTACACACATATGATAGATAGCAGCCATACAAGTCATCATCACTATAGCAATGGTTGATTTACCATTACACACATGTGATAGGTAGCACCATACGTCATCATCACTATAGCAATGGTTGATTTACCATTACACACATATGATAGGTAGCACCATACAAGTCATCATCACTATAGCAATGGTTGATTTACCATTACACACATATGATAGGTAGCACCATACAAGTCATCGTCACTATAACAATGCCTGATTTACCATTACACACATGTGATAGGTAGCACCATACAAGTCATCATCACTATAACAATGCCTGATTTACCATTACACACATATGATAGATAGCAGCCATACAAGTCATCATCACTATAGCAATGGTTGATTTACCATTACACACATGTGATAGGTAGCACCATACGTCATCATCACTATAGCAATGGTTGATTTACCATTACACACATATGATAGGTCGCAGCCATACAAGTCATCATCACTATAGCAATAGTTGATTTACCATTACACACATATGATAGATAGCAGCCATACAAGTCATCATCACTATAGCAATGGTTGATTTACCATTACACACATATGATAGGTAGCACCATACAAGTCATCATCACTATAGCAATGGTTGATTTACCATTACACACATATGATAGGTAGCACCATACAAGTCATCATCACTATAGCAATGCCTGATTTACCATTACACACATATGATAGGTAGCAGCCATACAAGTCATCGTCACTATAGCAATGCCTGATTTACCATTACACACATATGATAGGTAGCACCATACAAGTCATCATCACTATAGCAATGCCTGATTTACCATTACACACATATGATAGGTAGCACCATACAAGTCATCATCACTATAGCAATGGTTGATTTACCATTACACACATATGATAGGTAGCACCATACAAGTCATCATCACTATAACAATGGTTGATTTACCATTACACACATATGATAGGTAGCACCATACAAGTCATCATCACTATAGCAATGGTTGATTTACCATTACACACATGTGATAGGTAGCACCATACAAGTCATCATCACTATAGCAATGGTTGATTTACCATTACACACATGTGATAGGTAGCACCATACAAGTCATCGTCACTATAGCAATGCCTGATTTACCATTACACACATGTGATAGGTAGCACCATACAAGTCATCGTCACTATAGCAATGCCTGATTTACCATTACACACATGTGATAGGTAGCACCATACAAGTCATCATCACTATAGCAATGCCTGATTTACCATTACAGACATGTGATAGATAGCAGCCATACAAGTCATCATCACTATAGCAATGGTTGATTTACCATTACACACATGTGATAGGTAGCACCATACAAGTCATCATCACTATAGCAATGGTTGATTTACCATTACACACATGTGATAAGTAGCACCATACAAGTCATCATCACTATAGCAATGGTTGATTTACCATTACACACATGTGATAAGTAGCACCATACAAGTCATCATCACTATAGCAATGGTTGATTTACCATTACACACATGTGATAGGTAGCACCATACAAGTCATCATCACTATAACAATGCCTGATTTACCATTACAGACATTATTTGATAGCAACATTAGCTAGGTATTAGCAATAGGTCAATTGTTGAGTTACCATTACACACAACTGATAGGTAGCAACCATAGTAGTCATCAGCATTCAGCAGTGTTTGATTTACCATTACACACACCAGTTGGTAGCAATCATACTAGTCATCAGCATTATAGCAATGTGTGATTTACCATTACACACAACTGATAGGTAGCAACCATCCCAGTCATCAGCACTCAGCTGTGTTTGATTTACCATTGCTCACGTAAGTTGGTAGCAATCATACTGGTCATCAGCATTATAGCAATGTGTGATTTACCATTACACACACCAGTTGGTAACAATCATACCAGTCATCAGCACTCAGCTGTGTTTGATTTACCATTGCACACGTAAGTTGGTAGCAATCATACTGGTCATCAGCATTATAGCAATGTGTGATTTACCATTACACACAGCTGATAGGTAGCATCATACTAGTCATCAGCACTCAGCAGTGTTTGAGTTACCATTGCACACGTAAGTTGGTAGCAATCATACTGGTCATCAGCATTATAGCAATGTGTGATTTACCATTTTTTGATTACACATCTGTCGATGTCAGCTTGTGTATTCATGTGTCTTCTCCCCCCCCCCCCCCCCCCCATCCCTTCCTCTTTTCATTCAAGTCATTTACCAGTGCATAGAGTTTTGCCCAGTTTTAGTCGTATTATAGACATCCAGAAAGATGTGAAGGCACTTGTATCCTGTATCGTATCATGTTGTTTTGTATTGGGTCATGTATTATTTCGTATTGTATTGTACTTATATCACATCAGGCCATGTGATATTGTATCATGATATCGTGAACCGTATTGTATCATATCGTGTCGTATTGTATTATATTGTATTACAATAAAAGTGTATCATATTACATACTGATGTGTAATACATTACGTAATGATATACTATATTTTGTTGAATTATAGTGCATCAGATTATGTTGTATTCTGTCAGTTTATGTCCTTTTGTATTGTATCACCAAATACTGTATGATTCATATCGTTGTGTATTGTACCATGTATCATGCATTGCATTATATCATGTCATGTTATATTGAATCATAATGTAATTGTTTTGTATCGTATTGTATTGTATCATATTTTATCATGTAACGTCACGTTTCATATCGTATCCCATCACATTGTGTCTTTATGTATTGTATAGTTTCATATTGTATCGTATATGTCATACTGTATCATATTATGTCACATTGTATCGTGTCATATCATATCATATTGTATCATATTACGTCATGCTGTATCACATCATATCATACTGTATTGAATGGTATACTGGATCATATCATGTACATAAATTCATGTATATCATATTACACTGTATGATATATTGTGTCATATCGTATCGTACTGTATTGCATAATATTAAATTGGCTTGTTCTGTATTATACTGTATAGCATTGTCCTTTTTGGTTGTATCAAGTGTGTATTATTTCGTATTGTATTGTATTGTATATTTTATCACATCATATCATATCATATTGTATCATATTGTATCCTATTGTATGACACCGTATCGTTTTCGTATTGTATCATATTCAGTTGCATTGTACCCATACTACAGCAACTCACATTGTATTATATTTTATAGCATTGCATTATGTTTATAATATTGCATTGTATCCCACGATGTTGTATTGTCATTATGATGTGTTGTATTGTACCACACTGTATTGCATTATGTGATATTACATGATATGTCATTTTGCATGATATTTGTCATATCATATTTCATCACGTTGTTTTACGGTTTTCATATAGTGCGGTATTGTATTACGTTGTGTTGTCACTACAGTGTATTGTATCACACTCTATTGTATCATGTATGCATCATATTTATCATCATGCATCCCATCGTTACTGTATTTGTCATGCTGTGTTCGGTGATGTTGTATTTTTATTGCATTATATCATATTGTGTCATGTTTACCATTTGTTATATTGTAGTATGTCATTGCATTCCACAGCTATCGTCGCTCCTAGTGCCTGCAGTAACGCGATTCATCCCAGGGATTGTGCTTTGTTGAACGAAACCACCCCCCCCCCCCCCCGATCTGCTGGAACCATGCGCTGGCCTACGAGTTCTGCCGCAAGTTCTGTGACCTTTGCCATCAAGCGTAAGGGGTCCTCACATTCCATGGCTCGCTCGGTCCGATATTACCGACATTTTTGTTTTCAATGACAGGTTAAGATACACTTTCATTAACGTTGATCAGTGCTGTCAGATCTGGCCAGGATGTGCGTCAGTATGACCTAACTCTAATGTTTACTCTATTGTATCTGAAGCCTTGTGACCGATTATAATAAAGACTGATTCCGTCAATTCCCACGTTCATCTGTCTCAAACGGTGTTTATTCTCTGCCAGTACGAAGAGTTTGGTGTGACGTCAGAAAGGGTGTGTGCACGCCTTTGTGTAAATGTAGTGGGGTGTTTTGATGGTCGTTATATGTCTGCCAGTGTGGTGAACGTGCATGCGAGCGTGCAGAACTCCCAACAATTAACTAGAATCTTCTGTTCATATTTTACAAAACAGGACACAATCAGAACGGTAAACCCATACAACTTGGTCTCAAGACACACACAGCACAGACACCTATGTCTAATCCTACACACAAGGTCATAAAAAACCTTTGTTTAGTAGACACTAGGTCATGGAAAAACCTATTTTTAGTATAACTAGGTGATGGAAAAACTTTTGTTTAGTATACCCTAGGTCATGGGAAAACCTTTGTTTAGTATACCCTAGGTCATGGAAAAACCTTTGTTTAGTATGCCCTAGGTCATTAAAACCTATCTTTAGTATACCCTAGATCATGGAAAACCTATTTTAGTATACCCTAGGTCATGGAAAATCTATTTTTAGTATACACTAGGTCATGAAAAACCTTTTTGTTAAGTATACACTAGGTCATGGAAAAACCTATTTTAGTATACCTAGGTGATGGAAAAACTTTGTGTAGTATACACTAGGTCATGGAAAAACCTATCTTTAGTATACCTAGGTGATGTAAAAACATCTTTAGTATACCCTAGGTCATGGAAAAATCCTTGTTTAATGTACTCTAAGTTATGGGAAAACTTTGTTAGGTATACACTAAGTGATGGAAGATAAAACTGTACATAATATAGACTAGATCATGGCAAAACTATTCTTAAAGCATGTAATCTAGGTCATGGAAAACCCTTAGCATATGACAGCATTCACTCCCTGCCCCTTCCCCCGAGCAAAAAACAGCAAAGAAAAAAATCTGTTTGTTAACAGTGAAAACGGACATACAGAAAGTACAGTCAGGTTTACTCTTTTGGCAAGAATAATGTCGGAAAGATAGTTAAGTTTCCAGATTTTCCCCTCAAGGCTCAGTTAGTCATCTGCCTTTCTGAAGTCTTGGTACAACCAACCAACCAACCAACCAACCACCCAACCACCTAACCAACCAAACAACAACAACCAACCAACCAACCAACCAACCAACCAACCAACCAACCAACCAACAACAAGAGAAAACACAGAAGGAACGTGTGTGTGTGTGTGTGTGTGTGTGTGCGTCGTGGCGCGGGTGCGGGGGTGTGTGTGTGTGTGTGTGTGTGTGTGTGTGTGTGTGGGTTGTGTGTGTGGGTGTGTGTGTATGTGACAGAGATGATGACAACTTGGGTAAAGGGTCAGTCATTGAATAGGTTTAAATGTACCCCGACTCAGCATCTGTGTGTGTGTGTGTGTGTGTGTATGTGTGTGTGTGTGTGTGTGTGTGTGTGTGTGTGTGTGTGTGTGTGTGTGGTGCGAGCGTGCGTGCGTGTGTGTGTATGTGTGTGTGTGTGTGTGTGTAAAACCACACAGAACAACACTACATAGAACAGAACAACGCCACACAGAGCAACACGACACACAACAACAACACATGGAACAGAACAATATTGCACAGAACAGCATTACACGGAACAATACCAAAAAGAACAGAACAACACTACACAGAACAGAACAACACCACACAGAATAGAACAATACCACACAGAACAGAACAACACCACACAGAACAACACCACACAGAACAACACCTCACAGAACAACACCTCACAGAACAACACCACACCGAACAACACCTCACAGAACAACACCACACAGAACAACACCACACAGAACAACACCACACAGAACAACGCCACACAGAACAACACCTTACAGAACAGAAAAGACAACACAGAACAGAACAACACCACACAGAACAGCAGAACAGAACAACACTGCCACAGAACAGAACAACACCAAACAGACAGAACAACACCACACAGAGCAGAACACCATCACAGAACAGAACAACACCAAACAGACAGAACAACACCACACAGAACAGAACAACACCAAACAGACAGAACAACACCACACAGAGCAGAACACCATCACAGAAAGAACAAACACCAAACAGACAGAACAACACCACACAGAACAGAACAACACCACACAGAGCAAAACACCACCATATAGAACAGAACAACACCACACAGAACAGACAACACCACAAACACACCACACAGAACAGAACATCACCACAGAACAGAACACCACCACACAGAACAGAACAACACCACACAGAACAGAACAACACCATAGATAACAGAAAAACACTACACATTACAGAACAACACCAGAACACACACACACACACACACCACACACACACACACACACACACACACACACACACACACACACACACACACACACACACACTCAAACACACAAACACTCAAACACACACACACACACAACACACAGAGAAGAATAACATACACAGAAACACCACACAGAACAGAACAACGCCACACAGAACAGAGCAATGCCACAGAAAAAAGAACAACAGCTCACACAACAAACACACACAACAACACAGACAACCACACACACCACACAACAGAATAACACCACACAAAACAGAACAACACCACACAGAACAGAACAACACCACACAGAACAAGTCCACACAGAGAACAGAACAATACCACACAGAACAGAATAACACTACACAAAACAGAAAACACCACACAGAACAGAACAACACAACACAGAACAGAACAACACCACACAGAACAGAACAACACAACACAAAACAGAACAACAACACACAAAACAGAACAACACCACACAGAACAGAACAACACACACAAAACAGAACAACACAACACAGAACAGAACAACAACACAGAACAGAACAACACCACACAGAACAGAACAACACAACACAAAACAGAACAACACCACACAGAACAGAACAACACAACACAAAACAGAACAACACAACACAGAACAGAACAACAACACACAGAACAGAACAACACAACACAAAACAGAAAAACACAACACAGAACAGAACAACACAACACATAACAGAACAACACCAACACAAAACAGAAAAACACAACACAGAACAGAAAAAACACAACACAGAACAGAACAACACAACACATAACAGAACAACACCACACAGAACAGAACAACACAACACAAAACAGAACAACACCACACAGAACAGAACAACACCACACAAAACAGAACAACACAACACAGAACAGAACAACACAACACAAAACAGAACAACACCACACAGAACAGAACAACACAACACAAAACAGAACAACACCACACACAAACAGAACAACACCACACAGAACAGAACAACACAACACAGAACAGAACAACACCAACAAAAACAGAACAACACCACACAGAACAGAACAACACAACACAAAACAGAACAACACCACACAGAACAGAACAAACACACAAACAGAACAATACCACACAGACAGAACAAACACACAAACCACACAGAACAGAACAAACACAACTAACACAAAAACAGAACAACACCACACAGAACAGAACAACACAACACAGAACAGAACAACACCACACAGAACAGAACAACACAACACAAAACAGAACAACAACACACAAAACAGAACAACACAACACAGAACAGAACAACACAACACAAAACAGAACAACACAACACAGAACAGAACAACAACACAGAACAGAACAACACCACACAGAACAGAACAACACAACACATAACAGAACAACACCAACACAAAACAGAACAACACAACACAGAACAGAACAATACCACACAGAACAGAACAACACAACACATAACAGAACAACACCAACACAGAACAGAACAACATAACACAGAACAGAACAATACCACACAGAACAGAACAACACAACAATAACAGAACAACACAACAAACAGAACAACACAACACAAACAGAACAAACAACACATAACAGAACAACACCATACAGAACAGAACAACACAACACAAACAGAACAACACAATACAGAACAGAACAACACAACACAGAACAGAACAACACCACACAGAACAGAACAACACCACACAAAACAGAACAACACAACACAGAACAGAACAAACACAACACAAAACAGAACAACAACACACAGAACAGAACAACACCAACACAGAACAGAACAATGCCACACAGAACAGAACAATACCACACAGAACAGAACAAACTGCCACACAGAACAGAACAACACCACACAAAACAGAACAACACAAACAGAACAGAAACAACACAACAGAAAACAGAACAAAACACCACACAGAACAGAACAACACCACACAGAACAGAACAATACCACACAGAACAGAACAAACACACACAGAACAAAACAACACAACACTAAACAGAACAACAACAACACATAACAGAACAACACCAAAACAGAAACAGAACAATACCACACAGAAAGAACAACACCACACAGAACAGAACAACACCACACAGAACAGAACAACACCAAAACAAACCACAGAACAAACCACACAAACAGAACACACACCACACAGAACAGAACAACACCAAAACAGAACAGAACAATACCACACAGAACAGAACAACACCACACAGAAACAGAACAACACCACACAAAACAGAACAACACCACAAACAGAACAGAACAAACCACACAGAACAGAACAACACCACACAGAACAGAAACAGGACACCACACACAGAAACCAAAAGAAGTACACAACAGACGCAAGAAAACACCACAAAGAACAACACAACACAGAAAGAATGTCGCCACACAGAACAAATCAACACAGACAAACACCACACAGACAAGAAACACACACACAGAGCAGAACAATACCACACAGAACAAACCACAACAGAGAACAGAACAACACACAGAGAACAACAGGACAACACACACCAAAGAGAACAACACACACACAGAACAGAACTACACAGAACAACACAACAGAACAAGCCAAAAATACACACAACGAACAATACACAACACACCAAACACCATACAAAACAAACAACACCACACAAACAACACCAACCGAACAGAAAAAAAACACCACACAGAAAACAAACACCAACATAACAACACCACAGAGAAACGAAAAAAACACACACAAAACAGAACAACAACACATACAGAACAACACCACAGAGAACGAACACCACCACAGAGAACATACAAAAACAACACACAGAACAGAACAACACCACACAGAAGAGAACAACACCCAACAGAGAACAACACCACACAGAAAGAACAAACACCAACCACAGCAAAGAAACAACACCACGCAGAAGAGAACAAACACCACCAGAAGAGAACAACACAACCAGAAAGAAACACCACACAGAAAGAACAACACCACACAGAAGAGAACACACACCACACACAGAAGAGAACAACCACACAGAAGAGAACAACACCACACAGAAGAGAACAACACACACACAGAAGAGACAACCCACACAGAAGAGAACAACACCACACAGAAGAGAACAACACCACACAGGAGACGAACACCACACAGAAGAGAACAACACCACACAGGAGAGAACAACACCACGCAGAAGAGAACAACACCACACAGAACGAGAACAACACCACGCAGAAGAGAACACACCACACAGAAGAGAACACCACCACACAGAAGAGAACAACACCACACAGAAGACGAACAACACCACACAGAAGAGAACATCCACCACACAGAAGAGAACAACACCACACAGAAGAGAACAACGCCACACAGAAGAGAACAACACCACACAGAAGAGAACAACGCCACACAGAAGAGAACAACACCACACAGAAGAGAACACACCACACAAAGAGAACAACACACAGAAGAAGAGAACAAACCACACAGAAGAGGACAACCCACACAGAAGAGATCGACACCAAAAAAGAACAACGCCACCAGAGAACAACCACAGAGAACAACACCAGACAGAAGAACACCACACAGAACAGAACAACCACACGAACAGAACAACACCACACAGAACAGAACAACGCCACAGAAGAGAACAAACGCCACACAGAAAGAACAACACCACACAGGAGAGAACAACACCACACAGAAGAGAACAACACCACACAGGACGAGAACAACACCACGCAGAAGAGAACAACACCACACAGAACGAGAACACCACCACCAGAAGAGAACAACACCACACAGAAGAGAACAACACCACACAGAAGAGAACAACACACCACAGAAACACACACACAGAAGAGAACAACACCACACACAAAGAAGAGAACAAACCAGCCACACAGAAGAGAACAACCACACAGAGAACAGAACGAACAACACCACACAGAAGAGAATACACCACACAGAAGAGAACACCACCACACAGAAGAGAACAACGCCACACAAAGAGGACAACGCCACACAGAACAAGATCGCACAAAACAGAACAAGCCCCATAGAACAATGCACAGAGAACAACACCAGACAGAAGAACACCACACAGAACAGAACGAACCACACAGAACAGAACAAACCACACAGAACAGAACAACGCACACAGAACAGAACAACGCCACACAGAACAGAACAACGCCACACAGAACAGAACAACACCACACAGAGCAGAACAACACCACTCAGACAGAACAACGCCACACAGAACAGAACAACGCCACACAGAACAGAACAACACACACTCAGAACAGAACAACGCCACTCAGAACAGAACAACACCACACAGAACAGAACAACACCACTCAGAACAGAACAACACCACACAGAACAGAACAACACACTCAGAACAACACAGAACGGAACAATACCACACTGAACAGAGCAACGCCATACAGATCTGAACAATACCACACAGAACAACACCACACAAAGCAGAACAACAACACTCAGAACCGAACAACACTGCAAAGAACTGCCGTGGGATCCTAAACGTGACCAGGAAATGGACCCAACTTGTTTTTTATTCCCTTCCGAAGAAGAGGACATTTTCTCTGCCAGTTTTGATTGGAGACTAATTTGGATGGTAAATTTGGACTCGGCATGCTCGAATTAACCTGTGAGACGTGTCACAAGGGTAGGTTCAGATGTTGGCTTTTTTGTCCAAAATGGCCACCAGGTCTGCGGCTGGCAAAAAGGCCGGAAATACAAGTGATTCGGATTCTGCTCTTTTGTTGGTGAATGAAAGAGTAGAATGCATAGGTATGACTACAACTCAGTTAAGTGGTTTTCCACTGTTGGAACCTTCTAAAACAGGCCGATAAAAATTATCTCTAATTTTCAAGGTCGCTGTCTTTGGAGGCCATTTTTTTCGGCCAACTTTGATTCCAGACTAATTTGGATGGTAAATTTGGATTTGGCATGCTTGAGTTAACCTGAAGAGATGTGTCACAAGAGTAGGTTCAGATGCTGGCTTTATCGTCCAAAATGGCCGCCACGCCAGGTCTGCGGTTGTCAAAAAGGCCAGAAACATGACCTTTTCGGATTCTGCTTTTTATGATGGTAAATGAAAGAGTAGAATGCATAGGTATGATTACAGTTCAGTCGAATGTTTTCAACTTTCGGAATCTACTGAAACAGGCCGATAAGAGTGATCTAAAATTTTCCAGATCGATAACTTTGGAGGTCGTTTTCTGGGCCAATTTTCACTGAACATTTTGGATGGTAAATTTGGACTCGGCATGCTCTGTCACAAGGGTAGGTTTAGATGCCGGAAAACTGACCGTTTTTGATTTTGCTTTTCCTGGTTGAAAATGGTAGACTAGAACGAAGTATGCGTTATGCTACTTTAATGGTTTTCGACTGTCGGAGACTATTGAAATGGGCCAATAAAAGTGATCTCTAATTTTAAGATCGCTTACTTTGGAGGCCATTTTCTAGGCCGATTTTCATCAGAGACTAATTTTGACGGTAAATTTTGACTTGGCATGCTCGAATTAACCTGAAGAGAGTTTTTAACAAGGGGAGGTTCCGACGTTGGAATTTTCGTCCCAAATTGCCGCCAGGTCCGCGGCTGTCAAAAAGGCCAGAAAAAATGACGATTCAGGTTCTGCTTTTTCTGGAGGTAAATGAAAGAGTATGACCAGCTCAGTTTATTGATTTTCGACTAATGGAAACTACTCAAACAGGCCTATAAAATAGTCTCTAATTTTGAAGATTGCTACTTTAGAAGTCCATTTTCTCAGCCAATTTTTATCGAAGACTAAGTTGAATAGTAAATTTGGACACGGCATGCCCAAGTTAACCTGAAGAGATGTGTCAAAAGGGGGGGAGGGGGTTCAGCAAAGAAACTGTGAAAATGCCTTCCCCTACCAGACTTTCCCTACCTGTTCTGTCTGGTTCTGTACTGTGTTGTTTTGTTCTGTCTGGTTCTGTACTGTGTTGTTCTGTTCTGTCTGGTTCTGTACTGTGTTGTTCTGTTCTGTCTGGTTCTGTACTGTGTTGTTCTGTTCTGCCTGATTCTGTACTGTGTTGTTTTGTTTTGTCTGGTTCTGTACTGTGTTGTTCTGTTCTGTCTGGTTCTGTACTGTGTTGTTCTGTTCTGTCTGGTTCTGTACTGTGTTGTTTTGTTTTGTCTGGTTCTGTACTGTGTTGTTTTGTTCTGTCTGGTTCTGTACTGTGTTGTTCTGTTCTGTCTGATTCTGTACTGTGTTGTTCTGTTCTGTCTGGTTCTGTACTGTGTTGTTTTGTTCTGTCTGGTTCTGTACTGTGTTGTTCTGTTCTGTCTGGTTCTGTACTGTGTTTTCTGTTCTGTCTTGTTCTGTACTGTGTTGTTCTGTTCTGTGTTTTGATGTTTGTTCTGTGTGTCTGTTTTGTTCTGTCTGGTTCTGTACTGTGTTGTTCTGTTCTGTCTGTTCTGTACTGTGGTTTTTGTTCTGTACTGTGTTGTTTGTTCTGTTTTCTGTCTGTTTGTTGTTCTGTTGTTCTGTAGTTTTCTGTTCTGTCTGATTCTGTACTGTGTTGTTCTGTTCTGTCTGGTTCTGTACTGTGTTGTTTTGTTCTGTCTGGTTCTGTACTGTGTTGTTCTGTTCTGTCTGGTTCTGTACTGTGTTGTTCTGTTCTGTCTGTTCTGTACTGTGTTGTTCTGTTCTGTCTGGTTCTGTACTGTGTTGTTTGTTCTGTCTGGTTCTGTACTGTGTTGTTCTGTTCTGTCTGATTCTGTACTGTGTTGTTCTGTTCTGTCTGGTTCTGTACTGTGTTGTTCTGTTCTGTCTGGTTCTGTACTGTGTTGTTTGTTCTGTCTGGTTCTGTACTGTGTTGTTCTGTTCTGTTGTTCTGTACTGTGTTGTTCTGTTCTGTTGGTTCTGTACTGTGTTGTTCTGTTCTGTCTGGTTCTGTACTGTGTTGTTCTGTTCTGTTGTTCTGTACTGTGTTGTTTGTTCTGTCTGTCTGTCTGTGTTGTTCTGTTCTGTCTGTTCTGTACTGTGTTGTTCTGTTCTGTCTGGTTCTGTACTGTGTGTTTGTTCTGTCTGTTGTACTGTGTTGTTCTGTTCTGTCTGATTCTGTACTGTGTTGTTCTGTTCTGTCTGGTTCTGTACTGTGTTGTTCTGTTCTGTCTGGTTCTGTACTGTGTTGTTTTGTTCTGTCTGGTTCTGTACTGTGTTGTTCTGTTCTGTCTGGTTCTGTACTGTGTTTTTTGTTCTGTCTGGTTCTGTACTGTGTTGTTCTGTTCTGTCTGATTCTGTACTGTGTTGTTTTGTTCTGTCTGGTTCTGTACTGTGTTGTTCTGTTCTGTCTGATTCTGTACTGTGTTGTTCTGTTCTGTCTGGTTCTGTACTGTGTTGTTCTGTTCTGTCTGGTTCTGTACTGTGTTGTTCTGTTCTGTCTGGTTCTGTACTGTGTTGTTTTGTTCTGTCTGGTTCTGTACTTGTGTTGTTCTGTTCCTGTCTGTTCTGTACTGTGTTGTTTTGTTCTGTCTGGTTCTGTACTGTGTTGTTCTGTTCTGTTCTGATTCTGTACTGTTTGTTGTTTCTGTTCTGTCTGGTGTCTGTTACTTGGTTTGTTTGTTTGTCTGTCTGATTCTGTACTGTGTTGTTCTGTTCTGTCTGGTTCTGTACTGTGTTTGTTCTGTTTCTGTCTTGTTTCTGTACTGTTGTTTGTTCTGTTCTGTCTGGATTCTGTACTGTGTTGTTCTGTTCTGTCTGATTCTGTACTGTGTTGTTTTGGTTCTGTGTTGTTTTGTCTTTTGGTTCTGTACTGTGTTGTTTTGTTCTGCTGTTCTGTACTGTGTTTCTTCTGTCTGATTCTGTACTTGTGTTGTCTTCTGTTCTGTACTGGTTCTGTACTGTTGGTTTGTTCTGTGTTTTCTGTTCTTGGTTCTGTACTGTGTGTTGTTCTGTTTCTGTCTGTTGTTCTGTACTGTGTTGTTCTGTTTCTGTTCTGTACTTGTGTTCTTTGTTACTGTGTTGTTTTGTTCTTTGTGTTGTCTTGTTGCTGTTCTGGTTCTGTACTGTGTTTGTTTTGTTCTGTGTTGTCTTTCTGTCTGATTCTGTACTGTGTTGTTCTGTTCTGTCTGATTCTGTACTGTGTTTGTTTTGTTCTGTCTGGTTCTGTACTGTGTTGTTCTGTTCTGTCTGGTTCTGTACTGTGTTGTTCTGTTCTGTCTGGTTCTGTACTGTGTTGTTCTGTTCTGTCTGCTGATTCTGTACTGTGTTGTTTTGTTTTGTCTGGTTCTGTACTGTGTTGTTCTGTTCTGTCTGGTTCTGTACTGTGTTGTTCTGTTCTGTCTGGTTCTGTACTGTGTTGTTTTGTTTTGTCTGGTTCTGTACTGTGTTGTTTTGTTCTGTCTGGTTCTGTACTGTGTTGTTCTGTTCTGTCTGATTCTGTACTGTGTTGTTCTGTTCTGTCTGGTTCTGTACTGTGTTGTTTTGTTCTGTCTGGTTCTGTACTGTGTTGTTCTGTTCTGTCTGGTTCTGTACTGTGTTGTTCTGTTCTGTCTTGTTCTGTACTGTGTTGTTCTGTTCTGTCTGATTCTGTACTGTGTTGTTTTGTTCTGTCTGGTTCTGTACTGTGTTTGTTCTGTTCTGTCTGTGTCTGTACTGTGTTGTTCTGTTACGTGTGTTGTTCTGTTCTGTCTGATTCTGTACTGTGTTGTTCTGTTCTGTCTGATTCTGTACTGTGTTGTTCTGTTCTGTCTGGTTCTGTACTGTGTTGTTTTGTTCTGTCTGGTTCTGTACTGTGTTGTTCTGTTCTGTCTGGTTCTGTACTGTGTTGTTCTGTTCTGTCTTGTTCTGTACTGTGTTGTTCTGTTCTGTCTGATTCTGTACTGTGTTGTTTTGTTCTGTCTGTTCTGTACTGTGTTGTTCTGTTCTGTCTGGTTCTGTACTGTGTTGTTCTGTTCTGTCTGGTTCTGTACTGTGTTGTTCTGTTCTGTCTGGTTCTGTACTGTGTTGTTCTGTTCTGTCTGGTTCTGTACTGTGTTGTTTGTTCTGTCTGGTTCTGTACTGTGTTGTTCTGTTCTGTCTGGTTCTGTACTGTGTTGTTTTGTTCTGTCGGGTTCTGTACTGTGTTGTTCTGTTCTGTCTGGTTCTGTACTGTGTTGTTCTGTTCTGTCTGTTCTGTACTGTGTTTGTTTCTGTTTACTGTGTTGTTTGTTCTGTCTGTTCTGTACTGTGTTGTTCTGTTCTGTCTGTTCTGTACTGTGTTGTTCTGTTCTGTCTGTTCTGTACTGTGTTGTTTCTGTTCTGTCTGGTTCTGTACTGTTTGTTTGTTTCTGTTCTGTCTGGTTCTGTACTGTGTTGTTCTGTTCTGTCTGTTCTGTACTGTGTTGTTCTGTTCTGTCTGATTCTGTACTGTGTTGTTTGTTCTGTCTGGTTCTGTACTGTGTTGTTTGTTCTGTCTGATTCTGTACTGTGTTGTTCTGTTCTGTCTGGTTCTGTACTGTGTTGTTCTGTTCTGTCTGGTTCTGTACTGTGTTTGTTCTGTCTGTCTGGTTCTGTACTGTGTTGTTTTGTTCTGTCTGGTTCTGTACTGTGTTGTTTCTGTTCTGTCTGTTCTGTACTGTGTTGTTCTGTTCTGTCTGGTTCTGTACTGTGTTGTTCTGTTCTGTCTGTTCTGTACTGTTTGTTCTGTTCTGTCTGGTTCTGTACTGTGTTGTTTGTTCTGTCTGGTTCTGTACTGTGTTGTTCTGTTCTGTCTGGTTCTGTACTGTGTTGTTCTGTTCTGTCTGTTCTGTACTGTGTTGTTCTGTTCTGTCTGATTCTGTACTGTGTTGTTTGTTCTGTCTGGTTCTGTACTGTGTTGTTTGTTCTGTCTGTTCGTCTGTTGCTTTTTGGTTCTGTACTGTGTTTGTTTTGTTCTGTGTTGTTCTGTTCTGTCTGATTCTGTACTGTGTTGTTCTGTTCTGTCTGGTTCTGTACTGTTGTTTGTTCTGGTTGTCTGTCTGTTCTGTACTGTGTTGTTTTTTCTGTCTGGTTCTGTACTGTGTTGTTCTGTCTGTCTGGTTCTGTACTGTGGTTGTTCTGTTCTGTCTGTTCTTACTGTGTTGTTCTGTTCTGTCTGTTCTGTACTGTGTTGTTCTGTTCTGTCTGTTCTGTACTGTGTTGTTCTGTTCTGTTTTCTGTACTGTGTTTGTTTTGTTCTGTGTTGTTTTGCTGTTGTTCTGTACTGTGTTGTTCTGTTCTGTCTGTTCTGTACTGGTTGTTTGTTCTTTGTCTGTCTGTATGTGTTTGTTTTGTCTGTGTTGTTCTTTCTTCTGGTTCTGTACTGTGTTGTTTTGTTCTGTGTTGTCTTTGCTTTATGGTTTCTGTTCTGTTGTTCTGTACTGTGTTGTTCTTTCTGTTGGTTCTGTACTGTGTGTTTTGTCTGGTTCTGTATGTTTTTCTGTCGTGTTTGTCTGTTTGTCTTTCTGTCTGTTCTGTACTGTGTTGTTCTGTTCTGTCTGATTCTGTACTGTGTTGTTTGTTCTGTGTTGTCTTTGCTTTGGTTCTGTACTGTGTTGTTTTGTTCTGTGTTGTTTATGCTGTCTGATTCTGTACTGTGTTGTCTGTTTGTCTGGTTCTGTACTGTTTGTTCTGTTCTGTCTGGTTTGTACTGTGTTGTTCTGTTCTTCTGGTTCTGTACTGTGTTGTTCTGTTCTGTCTGATTCTGTACTGTGTTGTTCTGTTCTGTCTGGTTCTGTACTGTGTTGTTCTGTTCTGTCTGGTTCTGTACTGTGTTGTTCTGTTCTGTCTGGTTCTGTACTGTGTTGTTCTGTTCTGTCTGGTTCTGTACTGTGTTGTTCTGTTCTGTCTGGTTCTGTACTGTGTTGTTCTGTTCTGTCTGGTTCTGTACTGTGTTGTTCTGTTCTGTCTGGTTCTGTACTGTGTTGTTTTGTTCTGTCTGGTTCTGTACTGTGTTGTTCTGTTCTGTCTGGTTCTGTACTGTGTTGTTTTGTTCTGTCTGGTTCTGTACTGTGTTGTTCTGTTCTGTCTGATTCTGTACTGTGTTGTTCTGTTCTGTCTGGTTCTGTACTGTGTTGTTTGTTCTGTCTGATTCTGTACTGTGTTGTTCTGTTCTGTCTGTTCTGTACTGTGTTGTTCTGTTCTGTCTGTTCTGTACTGTGTTGTTCTGTTCTGTACTGATTTCTGTACTGTTGTTGTTCTGTTCTGTCTGATTCTGTTGTGTTGTTTTGTTTCTGTGTTGTCTTATGCTGTTTTGTTTTTTTGTCTGTACTGTTGTTGTTTTGTTCTGTGTTGTCTTATGCTGTCTGATTCTGTACTGTGTTTGCTCTGGTTTCTGTATGGTTCTGTACTGTGTTTGTTCTGTTCTGTCTGGTTCTGTACTGTGTTGTTTCTGTTCTGTGTCTGGTTCTGTACTGTGTTGTTCTGTTCTGTCTGGTTCTGTACTGTGTTGTTTTGTTCTGTGTTTGTCGTTATGCTTTATGGTTCTGTACTGTGTTGTTTTGTTCTGTGTTGTCTTATGCTGTCTGATTCTGTACTGTGTTGTTCTGTTCTGTCTGATTCTGTACTGTGTTGTTTTGTTCTGTGTTGTCTTATGCTTTATGGTTCTGTACTGTGGTTGTTTTGTTCTGTGTTGTCTTATGCTTTATGGTTCTGTACTGTGTTGTTTTGTTCTGTGTTGTCTTATGCTTTATGGTTCTGTACTGTGTTGTTTTTTTCTGTGTTGTCTTATGCTTTATGGTTCTGTACTGTGTTGTTTTGTTCTGTGTTGTCTTATGCTTTATGGTTCTGTACTGTGTTGTTTTGTTCTGTGTTGTCTTATGCTGTCTGATTCTGTACTGTGTTGTTCTGTTCTGTCTGATTCTGTACTGTGTTGTTTTGTTCTGTGTTGTCTTATGCTTTATGGTTCTGTACTGTGTTGTTTTGTTCTGTGTTGTCTTATGCTGTCTGATTCTGTACTGTGTTGCTCTGTTCTGTATGGTTCTGTACTGTGTTGTTCTGTTCTGTCTGGTTCTGTACTGTGTTGTTCTGTTCTGTCTGGTTCTGTACTGTGTTGTTCTGTTCTGTCTGATTCTGTACTGTGTTGTTCTGTTCTGTCTGGTTCTGTACTGTGTTGTTCTGTTCTGTCTGGTTCTGTACTGTGTTGTTCTGTTCTGTCTGGTTCTGTACTGTGTTGTTCTGTTCTGTCTGGTTCTGTACTGTGTTGTTCTGTTCTGTCTGGTTCTGTACTGTGTTGTTTTGTTCTGTCTGGTTCTGTACTGTGTTATTCTGTTCTGTCTGGTTCTGTACTTTGTTGTTCTGTTCTGCCTGATTCTGTACTGTGTTGTTCTGTTCTGTCTGATTCTGTTGTGCTGTTCTGTTCTGTCTAGATCTGTACTATGTTGTTCTGTTCTGTGTGGCTCCATACTGTGTTGTTCTGTTCTGTCTGATTCTGTTGTGCTGTTCTGTTCTGTCTAGATCTGTACTATGTTGTTCTGTTCTGTGTGGCTCCATACTGTGTTGTTCTGTTCTGTCTGGTTCTGTACTGTGTTGTTCTGTTCTGTCTGATTCCATACTGTGTTTTTCCATAACCTAAGATATATTAAGCAAAGAGTTTTCCATCAAGTAGTGTGTATCAGTTTAACATTTCCCCGTGGATGTATGTATATTAAGTAAGGATTTTTCCATGACCTAGTGTCTACTTAAGACTGGTTTTTCCATAACTTAGTGTGTATTAAGTTTAGTTTTTTCCATGACCTTGTGTATACTAAAGAAAGAGTTTTCCATGATCTGGTGTATAGACTAAGTCATAGATGTCTGTGTTGTATGTGTCTTGAGATCCTATCAGGTGTATGGGTTTACTGTTCTAATTATGTACTGTTTTGTAAAATATGAAGAGGAGATCCTAGTTAATTGTTGGGTGTTAAGCACTCACGCACGCACTTTCATCACACTGGCAGACGTAGACATATAACGACCATCAAAACACCACACGACATTTAAACAAAAGTGTACACACCCCCTCTCTGACATCACATCAAGCTCTTTGAACTGGAAGAAAATAAACACCGTTTGAAACAGATGAACATGATGAAATGTATTGACGGAATCAGTCATCATAATCAGTCACAAGGCTTCATATACGATGGAAACACATAAGAGTTGGGTGAGACAGTCACACATCCTGGTTAGGCCTGACTGCAGTCGTTAACATGAATAACAGTATATCTTCACCTGTCAGTAAAAAATCACCAGCCTCAACAGCTCAGCTGATATAGTACTGGAATCACATGCCGACGGTTGTGGGTTCGAACCATAGGGTGCACACCCTTAAACTGGCCTTACTGCCAATCTTAACATCGTTGCTGCTTTGGTAGTGTCAGTGTACGATTAGATAAGTCCCCTCTCCCCACTTGCATATGAATGGTTATCCCTGTTGACATTATCATCTGAGGATCGGTGCTTAAGTACATCTGAATCAAATTGATCAATCAAGCAAAACCTACATTACAAAAAACAAACAAAAAACAACAACAACAACAACAAAAAGAAAACAAACAAACAAAAACAAACAAAACAAAAAAACACACAAAAACAAACAAAAAAAGATTGTTTGCTTTTTTATTTTTTCATTGTACTCTTGGTATCTTCTGTCAAATCGATCAATCAAGAGAAAATTACATAGAAAAAAAACATCAATAGGTTTTGTTGTTACTTGTTTTCATTGTACTCTTGGTATCTTCTGTTTCTGTTGACTGTTGTCATCGTTTTACCTTGACATTAAGATTGATATAAAATGGACGCATAAATCTGTATGTACATGCATGATTATCTATAGATTAACAGATAAATACAAATCCTTGTTATAAAGCTTTCCACTAGAACCTCGACATACGCAAGTCTTCATCTTATCTCTTTATTCATTCATTCATCCATTCATTCATTCAATTATTTATTTGTCGATCTGTTGATTTATTTCATCATTTCGTGTCAGCCCGGTCCACTCCCTCCCTTAATCTCATTATCATTTTATCCTCCATATGAAAGTGACAGGATGCAGAAATAAAATCAGCCACTAGCGAGCCATGGAGTGTGAGGACCCCTTACGTGTGCATGCACAGGCGACAGAACTTGCGGCAGAACTTGAAGCCCAGCTCCTCATTCATGCAGATGGGGGTGGTGGTCTCGTTCATCAAAGCACAGTCCCTGCCATGCATCATGTTGCGGCAGAGACTGGGATGGATGGTGGCTGTAAAATGCAACGACAAGATGTCACACTACATGTATAATACACCAATGGTGAACATGATACAATATGATACAAGGCAATGAAAATACATCACAGAATGCAACAGTATGACAAATACAGTAACGGTGGGATATATGATGATAAATATAATGCAATATGATATAATACAGTGCCATACAATACGCTACAATGACAACACAATATCATACAATAGAACACAATAAGAAAACCGTAATACAATGTGATAAAATACAATATGACAGATACAATGCAAAATGACAAATCATGCAATATGACACAGTATAGCACAGTGTGATACAATACAACTCGCTATAATGACAATACAGTATACGATACAATACATATGATAAACATAATACAATATGATATGAGTGCAATGCAACTGAATATGAATCAATATGGAAACGATGCGGTGTCATAATAGAATACCATATAATACAATATAACATGATATGATATACAAATATAATATGATACAATGGAAACGACATAATGCAATGCAATAGAATATAGTACATTGCAACTTGATATTATACGATACAATATGATACGATATGACACAATATATTATATAATATGATACGGTATATATGATACGATCAGATACACCATACAATACAATATGATATAATGTGATACAGCATGACATAATATGAAACAATATGATAAGATAAGATACGTATGACAACATGTTAGGTATGACACAGTACAGTATGATGCAATATGAAACATGTTACATGACAACATAATACAATACAATACAAAACAATCACATT
>JAPXFY010000018.1:15294193-15296693 GCA_030674185.1 Monoplex corrugatus | reverse complement strand
CAATCTGACATACCAGTAGCTGTATGTGTATGACTGTTTTTACCGCAGGTGTCAACATCCCAATCTGACATACCAGTAGCTGTATGTGTATGACTGTTTTTACCGTAGGTGTCAACATCCCAATCTGACGTACCAGTAGCTGTATGTGTATGACTGTTTTTACCGCAGGTGTCATCATCCCAATCTGACATACCAGTAGCTGTGTGTATACGTTCTTACTACAGGTGTCATCATCTCAGTCTGACATACCAGTAGCTGTGTGTATACGTTCTTACTACAGGTGTCATCATCTCAGTCTGACATACCAGTAGCAGTGTGTATGACTGTTCTTACTACAGGTGTCATCATCCCAATCTGACGTACCAGTAGCTGTGTGTGCGCGTTCTTACCACATAGGACATCATCCCTTCCGAACATACCAGAAGCTGTATGTGCTTGAAAAGTTTTACCACAGGTGTCATCATCCCCACCTGATATATATGACAAACTGCTTGTTAGTTCTTACCACAGGCGTTATCATCCATACATGACATAACAGTAGCTGTTTGACCGTTCTTACCACAGGTTTCATCATCCTTACCTGATATAACAATAGCTGTTTGGTTGTTCTTACTACAGGTGTCATCATCCCTACTTGACATACCTATAGCTGTATCATTCTTTCCATAGGTGTGATTATCCCAAGTTGACATACTAGTAGCTGCATGAGTACGTTCTTGCCCCAGGGGACATCATCTCTTCTTGACATACCAGCAGCTGTATGTGTTTGAATTTTTTTTACCGCAGGTGTCATCATCTCCACCTGATAAATATGCCAAGCTCCTTGGTAGTTCTTACCACAGGTGTTATCATCCATACATGACATAACAGTAGTTGTTTGACCGTTCTTACCACAGGTTTCATCATCCTTACCTGATATAACAATAGCTGTTTGATTGTTCTTACTACAGGTGTCATCATCCCTACTTGACATACCAGTTGCTGTATGATCATTCTTACCATAGGTGTAATTATCCCCACCTGACATAGTTTTTACCACAGTTGTGACATAGCAGTAGCTGTGTGTGTTTGACTGTTCTTACCACAGTTGTGACATAGCAGTAGCTATGTGTGTTTGACTGTTCTTACCACAGTTGTGACATAGCAGTAGCTGTGTGTGTTTGACTGTTCTTACCACAGTTGTGACATAGCAGTAGCTGTGTGTGTTTGACTGTTCTTACCACAGTTGTGACATAGCAGTAGCTGTGTGTGTTTGACTGTTCTTACCACAGTTGTCTCATCCAGTGGTCCTTACAGTCATTGTCACCATCACACAGCCACGCCTCTTCGATACAGATTTAGTTGTCACACTGGACTGGCTGGTAGGCACGTGTTCTTGTCTGTACACACAGACACAGACACACACAGACACACACCATACACACACACCACACCACCACACACAACACACACACACACACACACACAACACACACACACACACACACACACAAAACACACTCTCTCTCACACATACACACACAAACACACACCACACACACACACACACACACACACACACACACACACACACACACACACACACACACACACACACACACATACCACATTTTACCGTCTAATATCACTTATAGTGAAAAGACGTTAAATTAAAGAACGAACGATACCACATTTTCAACGTTGATTTAATCCTTTTATACAGCAGAAGCTTAAAGTACACAAATGATGCAGTTATGAATGTTGGTTCCTTGGTCATTACTGTAATGTCTATTAGTTTCACGATTTACACACACACACACACACACACACACACACACACACACACACACACACACACACACACACACACACACACACACACACAAACACACACACACAATATATATATACATATGTATATGTACATGTATTGAAATATATATATGTATATATATATGTATGTTGTATATATATATGTATGTATATATATATATACAAATATATATATATATACATATACATATATCTATAGTGAAGAGGAATTGGAGATACTTGTACAGAAAGATACGAAGAAGAGGAGAGTGGATAAAAAAAAGAACCCAGTAAAATACTGGTAAAAACTTTGAAGTAGATAATTCCACAATCATTATCATGTGCCCTGCTACATGGCTTTGGCAACCATTGCCCTTCATTCGAGTCTGTTTTCTGTCGCTGCAAGTACATCTCTCACCCTCTCTGTCTTCATCCATTCTGCAAGTCCATCTAATACATGTATTTTCTCCATGGGTCTATCTGGTGCTCAAATTTCTCGTGCCTCATGAAATGTACAATAATTTTTGCTTGTCTTTTCCTAATCTTCTTCATTAATGTTATTTTTGTTTGCCTCTTTCGAGACTCTTTTATTTGTTTGTTTGTTTGTTTGTTATCGCTATCCATGGAACTCTTTAACGCTCTTCTTAGAAACCACATTTCAGTTGCCTCAATCTTGTTGTGACTTTGCGTGTTGACTGTCCACGCTTAA
>JAPXFY010000018.1:15269193-15289193 GCA_030674185.1 Monoplex corrugatus | reverse complement strand
ACCCACTCTGATGGGAGACACTGCCATGCTTACATTGGAATTGTGAGGGGAAGCAAGTTCCAGAAGCTGTCAGAATGGAGTGAGTTCTTTGATAATAGTAATATTAGGAACACTCATAATAATGAAATAGTAGTAATGCTGATGATAATCATAATGATAATGATAATCATTACCACTACTACTACTACTACTGCTGCGTTGCTGCTGCAGCTAACAATAACAATAACAATGATGGTAACAATTCTCATAGTAATAATGATAATTATATATAATAATAATAATATAACAATAATGAATATGATACTAATGATAATAAAAGAGAAGAGAAGAAAGAAGAAAGAGAAAAGAAAAGAAGAAGAGAAGAGAAGAGAAGAAGAAAGAAAGAAGAAGAAGAGAAGAAGAAAGAAGAAAAAGAAGAAGAAGAAGAGAAGAAGAAGAAGAAGAAGAAGAAGAAGAAGAATGAAAAAAGTGAAACTTAACTGAAGAAATACAAATAAGACTTTCTGCTTGTTTGTTTTCAAATACTTTTTAAAAAAGAAATCAGTTTATCTATTTGTTAAAATCAACGTATCCACTATCTGTTTGTTATTTTATTTATACATTCATTTAATAGTTGCAATATTTCAGTATTCAGACAATGAATAGAAGTTTACAGCAAGCAAAACAGGAGAATTAATAGATGCATAATTATATCATTCCCGGTTGCATTCTCAAAAAATACAAAGAGAACTGGTACAGTAGGTACATAAATGCCATCGTATCTTTCAACATTACATGACTAAAATAAACAAACAAACAAACTTTGATTACAACGCAATGCAATTTGATGGGAAAGGTTATATAGATAATAAAGTAAAGAAACTGTTGATACAATAATATTATACGTTAAATGACAATAGAGAAAACGAATATTTTACCTCGTCGCTTTTCGATGAATCCCTCTTTCCGTGCCTGATTCATCTTGTAGTTCTTGTGTTTGGCTGCAGTGGTCAGCACGACCAAAACACATACAAGCAGCAACACTTTCATTCTGATACAGGACGTGGTGATGTCAAAATGGCGATGTCAAGGCTCTTTTGTTTCCTGGCCCCTCTCTTCCCTTTTATCAGGATCCTCTCGTCATCACGTGATGGATTGAATATTGCAACGTGGGCAACACTTTAAGTACTTCGGGTTTTTTAAAAACATTTTAAAACCTGCTTTTTGTGTGCTTTCTTTTGAGCTGCTGTTCTTGTTTACTTGGCTTATCTACAGATACGTGGCAGCAATATCAGAGAATCACTACCAATACCCAGACCAACTCTCTCTCTCTCTTTGTTTCTGTCTCTCTGTCTCTGTCTCTTTCTGTATGTCTGTCTCTCACATTTACACACACACACACAGACACACACACAGACACAACACAGACACACACACACACACACACACACACACACACACACACACACACACACACACACACACACACACACACACACACACACACACACCACACACAACACACACCACACATACACACCACTCCACACACACACACACACACACACAACACACACATACACACACACGCATAGACACACGCGAACACACACACGCACACACACACACACACACAAGAAGAGAGAGAGAGAGAGAGAAGAAGAGAGAGAGAGAGAGAGAGAGAGAGAGAGAGAGAGAGAGAGAGAGAGAGAAGAGGAATGTCGTTGGTCGATGAAGACTTTGTGGGCATGGATCATCAATAGTGTCTAGAGAAATTCAAATGGAAGTGAGGTCATCCTGAATTGTCAGGCATGTTTGGAACGTGTAACTACTGAACGTGTGTGGTAATGCAGCACGTCTTCCTGAGTCACCCATACTGAAACATTCCACTCTCTCACACCTCACTGGACCTGATATACATGTGTTCACTGATGGGTCAACCACCAATTCTGTGACCATAAGAAATGCAAGTTCATACTGACGCTGTCACCAACCTACCATTTGATAGAGAGGACCAAACAGCAAACATTGTTGAAGCAATGTCGCCTCTGATGTGGACGAGCGGGCAGTCTGCAGGAACTGAAGAAAACAAAACGGGTCGCATTCATGACCAGATGTTGCCTGATCATGTATCATCATCATCATGTGCCTGCCGCATGGCGTTGGCGATCATGGCCCTCGATACAAATCTGGCCCTTGTCGCTGCAAGTACATCTTCCACCCTCTGTGTCCTCAGCCATCCTACAAGTCCGTCCAATATTTTCTCCCTGGTCTACCTGGTGTTCCCTTTTCCTCCAGATTTCTGTTGTGATCATGTATACTGTGAACAAAAGAGGAATTTTGATAAAAAACAGACCCAACTACTCATCATCATCATCATGAAGTGTCCTGCCATGCGGCGTTGGCGATCATGACCCTCCATACGAATCTATCCTTTGTCGCTACAAGTATTTCTCCCACCCTGTGTGTCTTCATCCACTGCACAAGTCCATCCAATATTTTCTGCCTGGGGCAACCTGGTGCTCCTTTCCCTCCAACTTCCCTGTCTTGTGACTAGGTGCTCTAATTTCTCTTGCCTCATAAAATGTCCTATAAATGTTGCTTGTCTTGTCCTAATCTTCTTCATTAATGTTTTGTGTGTGTGTGTGTGTGTGTGTGTGTGTGTGTGTGTGTGTGTGTGTGTGTGTGTGTGTGTGTGTGTGTGTGTGTGTGTGTGTGTGTGTGTGTGTGTGTGTGTGTGTGTGTGTGTGTCTGCCTCCTTCAGGACTGTTTCGTTTTACTACAGTGCAATATTTGTGAAATGGTTTGTGCACTAGCGATGGAATTCAAATCAAAGACACTGCAAGAGTTGAAGCAAACAGAAAACAGAAACACACAAAAATAGAACGAGAATGCAACTTTAAATTAAAAAATCATTTATGCTTGAAAAGCCATGTAATGGAAAAGGTTCCACAATGATTATAACTTTCACAACACAAATGCTACGTGAAAGATCTTTTTCATCAGTGAGCGTTTGCGGCTTTGATGCATATAGAACCTCTTCTGAGCATGGAGATGCTGTCTTGAAAAAAGTGACAGTTAAAAAATCTGTACAGAGGAAAACAATCATAGACCTGGCCGTTTTCCTTGAGTAATGAACACACTGCAGAGAAAATGCCTGAAGATTTTGAAAAATTGCTGCACAAGAGACTTCTGCTTCCAGATGCTGAGAACAATCACAAACTTGATTTTTGTACTGGGTTCAGTAATTTAGATCGTACAACAAATCTGAGTCTGGGTAGACCATACGTGTGAAAGAATCGTCCAAAGTACTGACATAACTCACTGGCACCGTCTGCTGAACACTGCTCATGCACAAGTCCTGTACACCTGTTGGAATAACGGGAGTAGACATCTAAGAAAACAGGCACGACATTTCAGCTTGTTGGCTTGTTATCAAATGTATCAAAACCACAGATGTAGAGAAACAATATTATCAGTTTTACGACAAAGAAAGCGACAATTCTTTATAAGACAGCTGAGCTGGAAATAACCGCAAATACGTTTGTCAACATCAATTATATTCCCTAATAAATGTTTATTTTGTACAATGTAAGTGCTTTACCCGCCCCCCCCCCCCCCCCCCAAGTGTCCTTTTGTCACAAACCACCCAAATACATTTTTACTCTTGTTGTTAGTCTACATTAACGTCCTTGTACAGAAGTGCAATGAGGCACTGTCTCATAATTTTGTCCTGGCAACATCATATTGAAAACACTACCCTAAATGTGTTGTGCGGCTGTTTGCAATTATTTTTGTTTTGTCTTGAAGGGTAGTGAAGGTCGGTGTGCTCTGCTAAGACAAAGCCCCTAAACCTAAGGCTGTACAGAAGGGCGGTGTGCTCTGCTAAGACAAAGCCCCTAAACCTAAGGCTGTACAGAAGGGCGGTGTGCTCTGCTAAGACAAAGCCCCTAAACCTAAGGCTGTACAGAAGGGCGGTGTGCTCTGCTAAGACAAAGCCCCTAAACCTAAGGCTGTACAGAAGGGCGGTGTGCTCTGCTAAGACAAAGCCCCTAAACCAAAGGCTGTACAGAAGGGCGGTGTGCTCTGCTAAGACAAAGCCCCTAAACCAAAGGCTGTACAGAAGGGCGGTGTGCTCTGCTAAGACAAAGCCCCTAAACCTAAGGCTGTACAGAAGGGCGGTGTGCTCTGCTAAGACAAAGCCCCTAAACCTAAGGCTGTACAGAAGGGCGGTGTGCTCTGCTAAGACAAAGCCCCTAAACCAAGGCTGTACAGAAGGCGGATGTGCTCTGCTAAGACAAAGCCCCTAAACCTAAGGCTGTACAGAAGGGCGGTGTGCTCTGCTAAGACAAAGCCCCTAAACCAAAGGCTGTACAGAAGGGCGGTGTGCTCTGCTAAGACAAAGCCCCTAAACCTAAGGTGTACAGAAGGGCGGTGTGCTCTGCTAAGACAAAGCCCCTAAACCTAAGGCTGTACAGAAGGGCGGTGTGCTCTGCTAAGACAAAGCCCCTAAACCTAAGGCTGTACAGAGGCGGGTGCTCTGCAAGACAAAGCCTAAACCAAGGCGTACAAAGGGCGGTGTGCTCTGCTAAGACAAAGCCCCTAAACCAAAGGCTGTACAGAAGGGCGTGTGCTCTGCTAAGACAAAGCCCCTAAACCAAAGGCTGTACAGAAGGGCGATGTGCTCTGCTAAGACAAAGCCCCTAAACCTAAGGTGTACAGAAGGGCGGTGTGCTCTGCTAAGACAAAGCCCCTAAACCTAAGGCTGTACAGAAGGGCGGTGTGCTCTGCTAAGACAAAGCCCCTAAACCTAAGGCTGTACAGAAGGGCGGTGTGCTCTGCTAAGACAAAGCCCCTAAACCAAAGCTGTACAGAAGGGCGATGTGCTCTGCTAAGACAAAGCCCTAAACTAAGCTGTACAGAAGGGCGGTGTGCTCTGCTAAGACAAAGCCCCTAAACCTAAGGCTGTACAGAAGGGCGGTGTGCTCTGCTAAGACAAAGCCCATAGCCCTAGCTAAGATTGCTGATAACGGCGGGTGCATTCTAAATCAAACCAAACCAACACCCCTAATTTTCTAAAAAAAGGACGGTGTACACTGTTAAGATTAAGCCCATACCCATTAAATGTTGCTGAAAAGGGCAGTGTGCAATGCTGACCTAAAGCCCACAGCTGTAAGTCGCAGAGATGTTATTGTTGTTTAAAGCCCAGCCGACTGCGTAGAGCCATATCAGGGCTGTAACCGCTTCAAAACATACACAACTTCAACAGGAATAGAAAAAAAAAAGAAAAGAAAGAAAATTATGTACACATATCAATGCATTCGCGCACATAATCTAAGGACATGCCCCCGGCGTTAACCACTCCATCTAATTTATCGCACAGAGGGAATTAAAAAAAAACACACCTGAATACAAATATAAGCATACATAAGGACACCAAAACATATGTAAAAACAGGCATAAATTGCCTAAAATCGCTTCCGCATATCTCACTTCCCTAGAGCCAAAACTGCACTTAATAATGTACCCGATTATCAATCCAAAGAAAAAGTACATAAGACTTTATCGAACACATACAGGTGAATGGATCATTAAAGCAGAAAATGATAGGGGAAGAAATGACAAAAAGCAAAGGAACAAGGCAGAAACAAAGAGAATGACAGAAAAGAGGAAATTTCTAGCACAGAATTTCCAGAAGGTGGAGATGCTATTTATACTGAAAGAGCCCCCGGACGAAGAGATGGGAGGTGGCAGACTTAACGGTGTGTTGTGGGCGAATCACAGTTTTCTACATTACTTCTTTTACTTTTCCTTGTCTTGAACAGGCTGACAAACTCTTCCATGGCTGGATGAATCTGAAGCATGTGCGCGAAGTTGTCTCGATCCAGTATAGAACCAAAAGGCGTCAGACTGGAAGGCAACAGGTTATCTCAGCAGAGGGTACAGTGTTGTGTGATCATAAATAATTATGTACAAGAAACATCCAGTCTATCGCTAGAGACTCAAGTATGTCAAATACCCACCCAAAAACAGCTCAGGAAATCTTTCTTTCACGTCAGGTGATATAGCCCATGAAGATATAAAGATAACCATCCGAGGGAAGTGGGGGAAAACGGGCGTAGGTAATCTTGCACTAACACCACCAGAACAACGATCAAGACAGGCAGTTTACTGTAGCATACCCGAAGGGGACGTCCTGCATTAAGACCACCATATAATAATTCAGATGGGCAGTTTACTGTAGCACACCCGAAGCTTAAGCCCACAACCATTACAATGTGAATCCGACGCTCAACCAAATGAAATATTGACGCCGTACACATGTGAGAGAAAGGGAGTGAGAGAAAAACAGTCATTTGACCCGTTTAGTGTTTCTTTGTGAAAATTGCTCCGTGTACATAAAATTATCATTTACTTCTATTTCTCAAGGTTACAATAACAGGCTTTAGTACATGGAACACCAGATGTTAATCTTGTATTTGCTGAGGTTATATTTGTTGCTCCCCCTTTATCTTAAAAAATGTATCAGGCATATAGGTCATCATGATTTCCCTGGCTCGTAACACACACACACGCACGCACGCACAAGAAAGAGAACTCTTTGAAAGACAGGGTTTAAAATTTACTAGATAATGCAATGCTTGTATAATAGCGACTAATTCCGCTGTAAAGATAGATGTGTTTGCCCCAACGAAAAATGACTTTTTTATTAAATTTTGAAACATAAAATGCTGCTCCAGCACATTTATTTTCTAGACTGATCCATCGGTAAAAATATGAAGGTGCGTACGGTATTTTTCATCGATGTGTTCTCTTGCTGTGGATATCGAAATGCTGACGTTTTCAGATTTCTTAGCGTCTGTATAATCAATATCAAAAGAGGCTGTTAGCATTTCCCATGTAGGGATAGGCGTTGTGGATGGTGTCTCAGCTATTTCATCCATATTTATGTTAGACTGTTTAACCAAGTCAGATATGTAAGTTGCAACAGTCATTTGTGATGAAATGCTTTTTGCTCGCTTTGGAAAGTCAACATCAGACCTGATTTTAATTTCCTTACGCACAAAATTGTCCCTTTGTGAAGTAGTTTTAATTGCAAATTTTGCTGTCGCTAGCTCACGATAGTTGTTCAGAGGCAGAATTCCAGCAACTTTGTACGTTTCCAGATTAGAAGCATGAGTAGGGACACCTTAAGCAATTTTAATACTTTTGCAGTCTAAGCTTTGTATCTTCTTTAATATTTTGGTGCACTGAAGAACACTTCTTGCTCATAAGATAATTTAGGTCTTACAAGTGCTGTTGATAGATGGAGAAGTATGTTTGTATCCATTCCCCAAGGTAATCTGCTTATTTTTTCAGGAAATTTAGGGCTTTTTTTGCTTTTGTCGAAATATAAGCAAAATACATTCCAGTTTAATTTCGATGTCATAAAGACTCCTAGAAATTTTACAACCTATTTGTAATGTAACACTTCACTATGCAATTTGAAAGTAGGCAAGTTACTTAAAGTACCACCAGGATTAAATAGCATCACGTTAGTTTTTTCCGCTGATAACGACAGACCATTTTCTAACATATAGTTTCTAAGATTATCAAGATCAGATTAATACAACTTCCTAATGTAATTCTGAGCTCTCTGTTGAGTTGTCTTTTTAAAAGTAGTATTCATCCAAAGACATATATCATCAGCGTAATGTGCCAAAACAACACGATTTGAGAGTGCTTTAGGAAGATCCTGTATAAGGATATTAAATAAAAGCGGTGCTATCATTGAACTTTGTGGAATTCCCATGTCAAGATGTCATGAAGTAGAATAACTAGTTCCCACTCTTGCTTGAATAGTTCTATTAGCTAAAAAAGACTTAATGTAATCATACATATTGCCAGACAAACCAATAGATTTCAGCTTGTACAATAAACGCGTATGCCAAACTTGATTGTAAGCTTTTTTCACATCAAAAACAGTAGCTGAAAGATTTTTCTGCGGGCAAACTGTTTCTTGGTGTGAGTTGTAAGTTTAACCAGGTGCTCAACTGTGGATCTCCCTTTTCTAAAACCTGCCTGATTTACTGGAATAACGTTATTTTTATCACAGTAATGAACAGGTCTGTTTAATACCAGTTTTTCCATTAATTTGCTCGTATGGGACGTCAACACAATAGGTCTGTAACTGTTTTCATTGTTTTTAGGCTTTCCTGCTTTTAATACTGGTATAACAATAGACTTTTGCCATAATTGTGGTATAGTTCCACTAACCCAGCATTTCTGAAAAATTTTGTGTAAGAAAATAATATAGATTTCTGAAAGATGTTTACTAATTTCAGTTGAAACTGCATCGACACCTACCGAACTCCTTTTGTTGTGTAGAGACAAGATAGTGATTTTTAGCTCTTCTAAGGTGATTGGAGAACTAAACCAGCGATCATTCTGAGGTATGGGATAATTGAAGATAGGGTTGTTAGCTGCCATTTCTCTGTAGGGATCATTGAAGATAGGGTTCTTAGCTACCATTTCTCTGTAGTGTTTGCAGGTAGGAGACAAACCATCTACTTTACTATTTTCGGCAAAAAGTTCCACAAAAGTTTCAGCTTTGTCCATGTTGGAAGGAAATTTGTGACATGTGTCAATCATTATTTGACACCTAGGTAAGTTGGCTCCATTTTTCATTGATACATTTTTGTGCAGACTTTATGGAAATCCTTGAAACCTAAATTTCTTTCGTGCAGTATGATGCCCAATACTTTGATGTAGATTTTGTATTTCTCTTTTTTATACTGAACTGCTTGCTCGCATGCCTCCGTCCACCAAACATTACCCAAACGGTTATTGGACTTAAAAGTTTTGTGTTTCGGGATGGAGAGGTCTGCAGCAGCTAGAACTGACTCCTGAAATTTAGAAAACATAACGTCTACCAGAAGAACAAGAAAACCAATGTAAGCGCGTATCCAACAAGACAAAACAAAACAAGCGCAAATTTTCGGCCAACTAGCCTTTGTCAAGCGCGAACGCACGGTCACAGACAGATCACAGACACAAAACAATGGATAATAAAAACGGGACTAAAAACTTCCCTGCCGCCTCGTCCAGTGGGTAAGAAATGGAATACATTTTCACATTCATAATGTGTGTAATCTTGATTAGCAAGAGCAGTCTGAAACAAGGACCAATCAGCGCGTGTGTAATTATATTTTGGTATAATATCAGGAGTGCTGTCTTTTACCCTGATGTTTTCGTTAGTTAGTGTTATGAGGATAGGTAAGTGATCACTTCCTAAAGTATCTCTGTGAGTGTCCCAGGTACAGCAGGGTACTGATTTAAGTGAGATTATTATTCGCCTGTTGCTTTGGTCAGGCGAAGTCACGTGAGACGTGACATGAGTATTGGCGCGCGATGCTATCCAGGTCAGTTGGAAGCTGACGCTTGTCTAGGTCGGTGGTGCCAGAGTTTCGCTGCTACCATACTTAACCTTCTTTACACAGTTGGACGACAGTGGATGAAGTGCGTGTGTTCGAGTGGATTGTATGTATTTCTGTAAGTGGAATTTATGTGGTGTGCATCTTGTTGCTGAAAAGACACGTGAGTAACCCCTTCTTATTGCTTTTTACTGTTATCAGTCGTTAATGATGAACACGGATAATAAAGCCGATGATGTTTTGGAGTCGGACAATGAAAGGGCAGGAAGCAGCTCGCCTGCTGTCCATAAAGCCGCTGAGTCGGCGGAGGACTTATTTAGAAGTTTAGAAGCGCACCTGGAGAAAAAACTAGAAAACATGATGAACAATTTTTTGTCAGCTAAGACCCAGGTGCGAGGGCGCGCCCCTGAGAGGGCAAAGAGGCGCCAAAACTCTCCTGAGAGAGAGACTGCGCGCGCGCGCGCTTAGTCGCGCAGGACCACTCCCCTGAGAGGGCACGGTATGCGCGAATTGACCTTGACCGGGACAGCCCTGACCGAGATTCCACTAAAAGGAAAAAAGACCTGTCTTCTTCGGATGGCGAAAATACCGATGATGATGATGTAGATAGTTTGTCCATTACATGCTCTGATGATGACCTCTTGAAAGAGATTGAAGCAGAGCTTGATGAAAGGGAACGAAAAGGGGAAAAGGTAGCCGAGTCGCTGGCCGAAGTAGTCAAAAAGTGTTTTGATAAGAAAAGAACAGATGAAAAGTTGAAAGAAGTCTTTGACAAAATTGTAACTCCTAGCAATTGTGAGCAGCTTAAAGTCCCCATGGTGAATCCCGAAGTATGGAAGAAGATGCCGGGGGAAGCGCGCAAGGCTGACCTAAAGCAGGTCACAACCCAGCGCGCTATTGTTAAAGCAGCCACGGCTGTGGTTAATTCCACGCAGTTACTACTAAAAGCGGCAAGAGGTGGTAAACCAATTGACAAAGTATTAAAGAAGTCCGTTACGGACATGCATGCGAATGCCCTGCTTCTTCTTGGCCACGCTTCGGTGGACATTTCCCATAGGCGTAAAGTTGCCATTCGGCCGTGTTTAAACAGAAACCTAGCTGGCCTATGCTCGGACACGGTCCCCATAAACGGCTATCTCTTTGGAGATAACTTGACCGCTTCCCTCAAGGACGTTCGTGCCATGGAAAGTCTGGGTGCGGCTGTGGCTGGCACCAGCGGCTGGCAGGCCCGCAAGAGATTCAGGCACCAGGCTCAACAAGGGACAGGCGACCTTTTTTAGGACAGCCGAACTGGCGCCAACAGTGGAGGCGAACCCAGGCGAGGCCGCAGTTCGGCGGCAAGCAAAGGCAATCGTACGGCCAGAGCGGCAAGAAGTAAGGCCCGCGGTGCCGGACCCTCCAGTGGTAAGCCCCGCCCACACTGTTCCCCTTGCTGGCCTTCCACACACTGAAAACCTAACGCCCTCACAGGCTGACCTACAAAAGGAGGCGTCCTTTTTCCGGGGTGGCAGAATACAATATTTTGTTGAAAATTGGAAACAGTTGACATCAGACTCAGAGATTATACAGACAGTGGAAGGTCTTCAATTAGAGTTTAACTGCCCAGTATCTCAGTTGTCTTTTATTAGACAACAAAAACAGTTAAATGAAACAGAAACAGAGATAATTGATATAGAAATCCAAAAGTTAAAAGATAAAGGAGTTATTTCAGTTTGTAGTAAAACACATGAGAAATTTTTATCACCTGTTTTTACTCGTCCGAAAAAGGATGGAAATCAAAGAATGATTCTTAATTTAAAGGATTTGAACAAACATTTAAAATATAACCATTTCAAAATGGACACTCTTCCGTCTGCGCTGTTACTGATCACACAAGACTGTTTTATGGCTTCCATAGACTTGAAAGATGCATATTATTCTGTACCCATTCATCCAGAATATAAAGGATTCCTCAATTTTTATTGGAGAGGACAATTATATGAATATAACGCTATGCCGAACGGGTTAGCTATTGCTCCCAGGAAATTTACAAAACTATTAAAACCAGTGTTTGCCACCCTACGGGAAAGAGGACATATCTCCACTTCTTTTCTGGACGATTCCCTCCTTATCAGTAGTACCTATGATGGTTGCTTACATAATATTGCTGATACAGTGCAACTTTTGCGTTCGTTGGGGTTTATTATTCACCCGGACAAATCAGTCTTTGAACCTACACAGAAAATACAGTACTTGGGTATGGTTATTGACTCAAGGTCTATGACAGTGTCCTTGACGCCTGAGAAGGCACTGAACTTGGCAGAGAATGCGAGGGCAAATTTGAAGAAGAAAACTTTGAAAATTAGGGACCTAGCAAAAATGATAGGGAAAATAGTAGCTGCTTTTCCTGCAGTTAAATATGGACCCTTGCATTATCGGAGCCTTGAAAAGGACAAAAAGGTTGCACTGGAACGGCATCACGGTGATTTTGATCAGCAGGTGTCTTTGTCCACTTCCGCTGAGTCGGAGCTGCAGTGGTGGATTGATAATGTTGTTGGGGCATACAACACTATTGAGCGGACAGAACCAGACATAGTTGTTACTTCTGATGCGTCTCTCACTGGTTATGGGGCTGCATGTAATGGTGTTACGTCTGGGGGGCAGTGGCTGCCTGATGAAGCAAAATTCCATATTAATTATTTGGAACTGAAAGCTGCATTATTTGCATTACAAAGCTTTGAATGTTGTTTGACAGGAAAACACGTGAGAATTATGCTGGATAACACAACTGCTGTTGCATGCATAAACCATATGGGGACCAGTCGCTCAAGCGCATGCAATGACATCACATTCAAAATCTGGGAATGGTGTATTGGACATATATTTATGTATCCGCAGCACATATTCCAGGTCGTCAGAATACGGCTGCTGATGTGGAATCCAGGGCGATGAACCTTGACGCTGAATGGAGGCTTGATAGCGCAGAGCTGAGAAGAGCGCTGACCGTCTTACAGACGGACATTGACATTGACCTTTTCGCTTCTAGGTTGAACAGGCAGTGTGAGCGGTATGTTGCATTTCGCCCAGACCCAGAGGCGCATGCCATAGACGCATTCTCTCTATCATGGAAACGTAACAAGTTTTACGCGTTTCCCCCTTTCAGTGTCGTTACCCGTGTGCTTCAAAAGATAAAACAAGAAGGCAGCACAGGAGTGATGATCGTCCCATATTGGAGGACCCAAGTCTGGTGGCCGGTGTTGCAGTCCCTGCTACAGGCGGAACCGTCCTATTGAAGAGCCAACCAACCCCACCGTCAACATCCTTTGCTTCAGAACAAGACCTTGAAATTACTGGCATGTCGGGTATCCGGAGCAGATATGAACAGCTCGGATACTCAGACCAAGCAGCTTACCTTAATCGTTAATTCTTGGCGACTGGCGACACAAGCTGCATACAATTGCTACATTACAAAATGGAAACGTTTTGCAATTGCAAATAATATCAAAGTGTTGTCCCCTTTGCCCGCAGATGTTGCAAATTTTTTAGCTATGTTGTTTTCTGAAGGAGCAAGTTATAGTGCAATTAATACTGCACGAAGTGCTTTGTCAGCCTATATACCCTTAGTAGACGGCAAAACCATTGGAGCTCACCCTGATGTGTGTAGGATTGTAAAAGGTGTTTTTGAACAGAAGCCTGCGCTGCCAAAATATCATAGTACTTGGGATGTGGGGGTAGTATTAAGGTACCTTAGTTCCTTACCAGCTGTGGAAGAAATGACTTTAAAACAGCTTACCCTGCGCATGTGTATGTTGTTAGCTTTAGTCACAGGACAAAGGGGTCAGACGTTGCATTTATTGCAGGCAACTGACATAAGATTTCACAACTCTAAATGTACCATTTTGTTTACGAATAAACATAAGCAATCTAGACCAGGATTCCATACTGAGCCAGCAGATATTATGCCATATGAAACAAATCCAAAATTGTGTCTTGTAACTCATTTAAGAGTTTATCTGGAGAAAACAGAAACTGTGCGTGAGAAGCTGACTGCTGATAAAAACAACTTCCTACTCAGCTATACCAAACCTCATGTGCCTATTTCTAGGCAAACTCTCTCCCGGTGGCTCAAGGACGTTTTAGCGTCAGCAGGGATAGACACTGACGCCTTTGGTAGTCACAGCACGCGCAGCGCGAGTGTGTCAGCGGCGGCCAATGCGGGCGTACCGCTTGATACAATCCTGAAGGCGGCTGGCTGGTCGAAGGATTGTTCTTTTAGAAAGTTTTATAAAAGACATGCTGTACAGAATTTTGGACGAACAGTTCTTGACAGTTTTATGGCTAACAAATGAATGAACCAGTGTTGTGTTTCTTATGACTTTTAAGAGATTTGCTTGCTGTATTCTACTTTGAAGTGAGCTAAGAATTTTGTCTATGGGTTATTGTATTCGGCCTATACCTGTTTGACAGTAGAAAGAATTTGTGTCTTATGAATTCATATACTTGTTTTAAAATTCAAGAATATATGTTTCTTATATTACAAAGATGATATTTCGTGTTCTCTACTCCGCATGTATGACGTACGTGCCCACTAGACGCTCTAAATCCTCATGTCACGTCTCACGTGACTTCGCCTGACCAAAGCAACAGGCGAATAATAATTAATAAATTAAACTAGCCTTACGTTAGGAAGGGGACGTTTAATTGGAATTATTATGAGAATGTTGCTGGGAAGGGGAAGTTACGTGCCCACCCATGCAATGATCTCATGTCAAGTTCCTAAACGATCCCTCCCTATTCGTAATGGTCTAGTGGTCACTTGTACTCTGAATACTGACCTGGATAGCATCGCGCGCCAATACTCATGTCACGTCTCACGTAACTTCCCCTTCCCAGCAACATTCTCATAATAATTCCAATTAAACGTCCCCTTCCTAACGTAAGGCTAGTTTAATTTATTAATTAAAGACAGATCTATGGCTGTTGCCCGATGTTTGGAAACACCAGGAATTCTAGCGACACTCCCATCATTCAAAAGATAAAGCGAACTGTCAACTATATTTTCTACCAAACGATTGCTTGTCACAGTACAACAATCTTTTTCCCAAAACGGGGAGTGGGAATTAAAGTCTCCACCTATTAGCCATTTACCGTGCTGCAGATCCGGAATCGTGCGCAGCCATTCTGTGTTGTGGTTATTTGGACCTGTTGGCAGGTAGACTGACAAAACGTTCAGGATAAAAGAATTACTGAATTGTACTGCGGGGGCACAAGCGTGTAAGTCTTCAGTTGATATTAAAACTGGGGAAGTAAATATGTAATACTGTAACTCTTTAAGTATATATATATTGCAGTGGCTACCCGGGATTCCCATTGTCATACACTGGTGGATAATAATAATTTTGGAAATTGGAAATTTTAGTTGGTATAACATTAAGCGACTGCAGAATCAAGACTTCACACTGATTTGAGGCGAGGAAATGTTACAGGTATGCTGAATTGATGTAAATAGATCTACGATTCCACTGTATAAATTGATTTTCATTGTTGGCTAATCTCTTATATTCAATTAACGGTGATGTGTTTGATAAACACGAATGCTTTGGTTTTCTGTGTACAAGGAAAATAGGCAAAAAGAAAATTGATTGCTTATACTACGAAGTAAAGGTAGAAAAAAAATGTAGTAAAACTATGGAGAAAAGAAGTCCTACTAATCAAGATAAGAGTTAGATCTAGAACAGAAACAAATTACAAATAAATAAAACAATAGTATGCATGCCTTCAAATATACAGAGATTATAGTCTGAGTCCTGACTGACTGAATTCTAGCGTTTATACACTTTCAACAAGAGAACTGTCAGAGATGACGAGGAAAAAGTCCTGTGACATGAAACGTTGATAACTGTAGATCTACTACGATTCATTCAAAACATTATATGATAGCCACTACGGTTCACAGCTGTCAAAATGGGGAAAGGGTCCTCGAGGGAATCTAAAGGCGTGTAGCCGTGATTCTACTACGTTTACACGAAGGCAACTTACTAGGCAACTCGGGCCCCAGCCAGTTGCCTTGTGATCTATTAATAGCAGGCAACTGGTTTAGTTGCCGTCAGTGTAAACGGTACGGGCAACTACCATACAACAGCTACGCTCCGCCCCCTGTTTGCGTCACTGGCGCTGTGTGTGTGGCCCGCACAGCGAGCGAGCGGGACACGCCGTGAAGCGTGCCACGTCTGCCACGCTGGCCTTGGCTTTGGCGCCAATTCGTATAGGTTGCCTCACGAGGCAACAGATACAACTGTGTGTGAACGCTCTGCCAACCCAGGCAACCGCAAAACAGTTGCCTTGCACCTCGAAGTTTTCGGTTTGATCTATCAACTATTTGGACATGACAACTGCCGAGTCAACTGGAATCGGGAAAATCCAAAAAGGTGACAACTGCAGACAACTGCAGACAACTGCTAGGCCACAACGTGGCAACAAGTTGCCAAACCTGCCAACTGCCGTTGTTGCCTAGTTAGTTGCCTTCGTGTAAACGAAGCAGAAGATCGTGATCCTCCTGGTCTCCTAGGGGTCTCCCAAAACAGATCCCGAACGTGTCTTCCAAGGTTCCCCGCTATCACGCATGACACATGTGGTAAGAACGATAATACAGCTACTGGTATGTCAGGGTGGGATGATGACACCTGTGGTAAGAACAGTCACAGACACACAGCTACTGGTATGTCAGGGTGGGATGATGACACCTGTGGTAAGAACAGTCACAGACACACAGCTACTGGTATGTCAGGGTGGGATGATGACACCTGTGGTAAGAACAGTCATACACATACAGCTACTGGTATGTCAGGGTGGGATGATGACACCTGTGTTAAAAACGATCATATGGCTACTGGTATGTCACGTGGGGATGATAACTTTTGTGGTTAGAACGATCGTACACATACAGGTACTCATATGCCAGATAGGGATGATGACACGTGTAGTAAAAACGATCATACAGTTACTATTTTGTCAAGTGGGGATGATAACACTTTACTAGTCATCAGCACTATGGCAATGTTTGATTTACCATTACACACACCAGTTGCTAGCAATCTTACTGGTCATCAGCACTATAGCAATGTTTGGTCATCGGTAGCAATCAACCAATCATCACCACTTTAGCGATGTTTAATTTACCATGTCTTTACATACACATCTAGCGATGTCAGCTTAGTGTATTCATAGGTTCCTACCCGGCCATCCTTTCCCCTTTTCAATCATGCCATTGCTAGTGTATAGAGTTTTGCGCAGTTTCTGTCGTATTGTGGACATGCAGAGAGATGTGAAGACAACATGTATCCTGTATTGTATGATGCCATTTTGTATTGTATCATGTATTATTTCATATTGCATTATTTTGTGTTATACCATGTTGTATTGTACTGTATCATTATATCATATCATGCCGTGTAATATTGTATCATAATATGAACTGTACTGTATCATATCAAGTCGTATTGTATTACATTGTATCATAGTGTATCATATCATATTATATTGAGTGATCTATTATATAATATCATATTGTATTTTGTTGAATTATGGTGCATCAGATTAGGTTGTATTGTCTCAGTTTCTGTCCTTCTGTATTGTATCACGAAATGTTGTATTATTCATGTTGCATTGTATTCGTATCGTATTGTATTGACCATGTTGTATTGTATCATGCATTGCATTATATCATGTCATGTCATATTGAATAATAATGTGATTGTTTTGTATTGTATTGTATTATGTTGTCATGTAACGTGTTTCATATTGCATCATACTGTACTGTGTCATACTGTAACATGTTGTCATACATACCTTATCTTATCATATTGTTTCATATTATGTCATGCTGTGTCACATTATATCATATTGTATTGTGTGGTGTATCGGATCGTATCATATATACCGTATCATATTGTATAATATATTGTGTCATATCGTATCATATTGTATCGTATAATATCAAGTTGCAATGTACTATATTCTATTGCATTGCATTATGTCGTTTCCATTGTATCATATTGTATTTGTATATCATATCATGTTGTATTATATGGTATCCTATTTATGACACCGCATCCTTTTCATATTGATTCATATTCAGTTGCATTGCACCCATATTGTAGCATATCATATCGTATTATATTGTATTATGTTGATTATATCGTATTGTATCATATGATACTGTATTGTCATTATAGCGAGTTGTATTGTATCACTGTGCTATATTGTGTCATATTGCATGATTTGTCATTTTGCATTGTATTTGTCATATTGTATTTTATCACATTGTATTACGGTTTTCTTATTGTGTTCTATTGTATATAATTGTGTTGTCCTTGTAGCGTATTGTATGGCACTGTATTATAGCATATTGCATTATATTTATCATCATATATCCCACCATTACTGTATTTGTCATACTGTTGCATTCTGTGATGTATTTTCATTGCCTTGTATCATACTGTATCATGTTTACCATTGGTGTATTGTAGTGTGACATCTTGTCGTTGCATTTTACAGCCACCATCCATCCCAGTCTCTGCGGCAACATGATGCATGGCAGGGACTGTGCTTTGATGAACGAGACCACCACCCCCATCTGCATGAATGAGGAGCTGGGCTTCAAATTCTGCCGCAAGTTCTGTGACCTGTGCATCCACACGTAAGGGGTCCTCACACTCCATGGCTCGCTAGTGGCTGATTTTATTTCTGCATCCTGTCACTTTCATATGGAGGATAAAACGATGATGAGATTAAGGGAGGGAGTGGAGGGGGCTGACATGAAATGATGAAATGGATAAACAGATCTACAAATAAATGATTAAATGAATGAATGAATGAATGAATGAATGAATGAATGAATGAATGAATGAATGAATGAATGAATGAATGAATGAATGAACAGATAAGATGAAGACTTGCATATGTCGAGGTTCTAGTGGCAAGCTTTATAACAAGAAACTGTATTCATCTATTAATCTCTAGATAACCGTGTATGTACATACAGATGTATGCGTCCATTTTGTATCAATCTGATTATCAAAGTAAAACTATGACAACAATCAATGGAAACAGAAGATACCAAGAGTACAATGAAAACAAAGGTAACAACAAAACCTACTGATATTTTTTTCTATGTAGTTTTCTCTTGATTGATCGATTTGACAGAAGATACCAAGAGTACAATAGTACAATGAAAAAGGAAAAAAAACCAAATCTGTTTTTTTGTTTTTTTGTTTTTGTTTTTTTGCCGTAGGTTTTGTTTGATTGATCAATTTGATTCAGTCGTACTTCAGCACCGATCCTCAGATGATACTGCCAACAAGGATAACCATCCCATGCAAGTGTGGGAAGGGGATTTATCTGATCCTACACTGACACTTCCAAAGCAACAATGATGTTAATTTTGGCAGTAAGGCCAATTTAAGGGTGTGCACATTGTGCTTCAAGCCCACATTGGGCACCCTGTGGTTCAAACCCACAACCATCAGCACGTGATTCCAGTGCTATAGCATCTATGTATGTATGTATGTACGTACGTACGTATGTACGTTTGTGTGTATGTATGTATATGTATGTATGTATGCATTGGTGGAGGATGGATGGATGGATCGATGGATCGATGGATGGATGAGTGTATTATCATCATCATCATCATCATGTGCCCTACCGTATATCCTTGGCGATCATGGCCCTCCATACAAATCTATCTTTTCTGGCTGCAAATACATCTCCAGCTTTCTGTCTTCATCCAATCCGCAAATCCGTCCAACATTTTCTCCCTTGGTTTACCTGGTGCTCTTTTTCACTCCAGCTTTCCTGTTGTGTCTAGGTGTTGAAATTTATATTGCCTCATAAAATGTCCTATATATTTTTCTTTTCTTTTCCGAATCTTCTTCATTAATGTCCTTCTTGCGTTGCCTCTTTCAAGCCTGTCTCGTTTATTTTCTTCGCTGTCCATGGAATTCTTAACGTTCTTCTTAGTAACTACATTTCAGCTGCCTTAACCTTTTCCTACCAAGAAAATAGGTCACTGTACTAACTATTGACCAAGTAATGTTAGGAGAGAGACTTCAGAAACACTCAAATTACGCCTGTTTTTTGTTGTTGTTGTTGCCATTTTTGCCGCTTCAAACGTCATGTAAACGCAGAAAGGAAATGACAAGAGTATACTCCCTTTGTGGAAAAGGATTCACGTCAGCAATGCGGTCATTTTCTATTTATATACTCGAAACTGAAACTTCGGTTCAGGGCACGAAATCCTCGTGACGCGGTCCACGGACAGAGAAAGCTGAGTCACGAGGATCTCGTGACGCGGTACGGAATGTGTTAATCTTGTTTTGACTTTGTGTGTTGACTGTCCATGCTTCACATCCATACAACAGTACTGGTTCTCTGTAAAAATGAAGATCGCTCTTCCTGACGTTAATTGATGGGCATTTGTTAGTAAGAACACTTTTCATTTTCTTGAAGCTGTTTTAGCTTGGCTAATTCTGCTGGCTATTTCTAGTGTGAATCAGCCGTCTGGTGAGATGGCTGTTCCCAGATATCTAAACTTATCAACTCATCTCAATTTTGTGCTAATTGCAGTTA
>JAPXFY010000018.1:15256693-15264193 GCA_030674185.1 Monoplex corrugatus | reverse complement strand
TAGTTTGCGCTACCCATTCAGCTAGCATAGAAGCAGATACAAAGCACAAAAACCGTAAGCACAGAACACTCTTTTGATGTGTCTTGAGTCCTGCATGAAGCTGGTGGATAAGGCGAAGAAATCTGTATATACAGAAATATATAGAAGGACTTTCCTGTTGTGACTGGGTGCTCTGATTTCTTTTGCCTCATAAAATATCCTCTCAATGTTGCTTGTCATTTCCTAATCTGCAATATGGGAGATAATTCCTACGTGACTCTCAAGAGTTATGTCCTTTGATTAATATCACAAAAATTCTCCCTGCTTCCCTCTTATTTCTTTGGTATCTATCTATCTATCTATCTATCTATCTATCTATCTATCTATCTATCTATCTATCTATCTATCTATCTATCTAGTGCTGAATGGGTAGCGCAAACTGTGTTGGATTTGAGAAGTTCTGCAATATGGGAGATATTTCCTACGTGACTCTCAAGAGTTATATCCTTTGAGTGAATATACGTCTGATTTTTGAATAATAGGAGTCTATGTGCCGCTTCTCAAATATATACGTAACGTGAAATAGAGTTTTATAATCGGATTTCATCATCATCATCAGGTGCCTTACCACATGGCGTTGGCGATCATGGCCTTCCATCTGTTTCTATCCCTTGTTGCCTCAAGCGCGTCTTCCACCTTCTCTGTCTTCAGCCATTCTGCAGATCCGTCCAATATCTTCTCCATGGGTCTACCTGGTGCTCTCTTTCCCTCCAGCTTTCCTGTTGTGACCAGGTGATCCAATTCGCCTTTCCTTATAAAATGGCCTATAAATGCATGCCTGTCTTTTCCTAATCCATAATCGGATTTACAGTAGTATATTCCAGAGGGTATGTAGTTCCTGGTTACACAGTACTGGGTTTGCAGAGGAAATTTCGTGCCATAGGGAAATCAGTGTTCCTGGAGGTTGTGTATCTGGTTCTTAGACAGGAGACTGCAACGTCTGAAGAACATGTCTTAAAGCTATTGTAGAGACAGATAGAAAAGGGAAAAGGGAATGTCACACACACACACACACACACACAACACATACACAACGCACACACGCACACACACACACACACACACAGATACACACACACACCCACACACACACACACGCACACACAAAACACAACACATATACACACATACAGACAGACAGACACACATACAGATATAGACGCACACACACACACACAAACAAAACACAACATATATACACACATACATATACACACACATATATATACATATATATAGTTACACACACACGCGCGCGCGCGCGCGCGCGCCACACACACACACACACACATACAGAAAAACATAGACACACAGCCAAACATACACACACATACAAACACAACGCACAGAGAGAAGGAGAGAGAGAGGGGGCGGAGAGTGAGAGAGGGGGGAGAGAGACAGAGACAGAGAGACAGACGGACAGACAGACAGGCAGACAGGCAGACAGACAGACAGACAGAGACAGAGATTTAGAGAGAATATGGGAAAGAGAGAGACAGAGAGACAGAAGGCATAAAGCTTGCTGTAGTCTTCCACTTGAATTGCTTATCTTTTTGACACGCTGAATATACATAAATACACTATCGCACACAGACCTACAAATATTCACACAATCAGCAAAACAGATAAGCGCGCGCGCGCACACACACACACACACACACACACACCACCCCACACACAAACCACACACACACACACAAACAAACACACACACACACACGTACACAAACACACACACTCACACACACACGTACACACACACACACACAAACACACACACAAACACACACACACACACACACACACACGTACACACACACACACACACACACCGTCTAATATCACTTATAGTGAAAAGACGTTAAATCAAGGAACGAACACACACACACACACACACACACACACACACACACACAAAACACACACACACACACACACACACACACACACACACACACACACACACACACACACACAACCACACACACACACACACACATTTGTCCTTAGTGTGCTAGAAGAACTTGGATCATGAGTCATGCTGTTTTTCTTTTCTTTTTTTTTTAATTTTAGATAAGTATTTTATTTATGATGATTTCACTTATGTATCGGAACATTCCTCACGAAGAGCATGCTCCTTGCTCTGTAGAGAAATATGACATGCTGAACTTGAAACAAATAGGAACAGATGATAAGAAAATATATGACATGAAAATAGCATCACTCCTCCACCAGTTGAAAAGATTAAAGGAAAGTAAACTGATAAGTCTTCAACGCACGCACGCTCGCCCCCCCCCCCACACACACACGCACACGCACTGCACACGCACGCGCACACACACACACACACACACACACACACACACACACACACACACACACACACACACACACACACATGTGCAAGCGTGTGAGTGTTTACAGACACTGAAAATGAAGAGAACAATGTCATGCAATGTGATATAATAATGACGTACTATAAGATAAGATAAGATATAACATAAAACATAACATAACATAACATAACACAACATAGCATAGCATAGCATAACATAACATTACATGTCACGACGTGAGGCGACATGTGACGTGACGTGACATGACAGAATAGAATAGAATAGAGTAGAATAGAGTAGAATAGAAAAGAATAGAAAAGAATAGAATAGAATAGGATAGAATAGGATAGAATAGGATAGAATAGAATAGAATAGAATAGTGACACAACACAACAAAAGTAATAATAGGCATATACGAAGGCAATTGCAAAACAATTCTGTTATCATGCTGGTTTTCAGTGAACGTATATTTCACAAATAACCAGTGACTTCGTCAAGGCAAGTTTAAACAGAGCAAAAGAAACGAGTCAGTTATCAGAATAATATCCACAAACATCATATACACATTTGGTCGAATGTCAGTACCATCCGTCTGATCATGACGACGATGACGATGATATCATTGATAATTATAATTCAACTTGGATAAAAAAAAAGAAAAAAAAGCAGACATGTCATCAGAAATGATACTTGGTCAGGCCAGAAAGCCAGAAAAGTCCAGTAAAAGTCTCAACACTAACGACCAGTAACACAAAGCCACCGCAGCACAGAAACCGGGGCAACCGGAAGCGGATGTGACGACATCTTGGCTTCCATCGTGGGTAGATGGTGACGGCTGGCTCTGTCGATATTTGGGCTGAAACAGCAAAACGTTGAAATCAAGATGATTACATGCACCAAAATTCAAATCTTAACTCTTTCACCGCTAAGTTTCTCCAGAAACGGCACTCCTCAGTGCCAAGTATATTTTGGGCAGCCAATATTGCAGCGCAGCATGCATTTTTAAAAGCTTATAATCTCAAAGACTATTAAAGATTTTCACTTACTTTTTTTTTGCTGCGTAAAGGGCAGATGGTACTTATATATGAATGCTTGCTTTTGTTTATGTACTTGATTGATTATTCCACAGACAATCTTATATATAAAGAAAAACAAACATTTTTTTTTTCATACGGTTTATTAGTTGTACTACTGACTTATTTCGTGAATTGTCACAGATATCATTATAATAAATGAGGAAAAGCAATGGAAAATCTACACACAATGTCAGCTGTCTGCTTATTCTACTCGGAGTGGTGGACAATGCATGTCGATTTGCAGCCATTTTGGAGAAAATGCTTCGGAGAAAACGTGAAGTAAATTCTGACAGGTTACAAAGCCACATTTCGGCCTTACTGCTGAAAAACTAGGTCGCTGGGTAAAGTTTAAAAATAGCACAGTCGCCTGCATTCACCAGTGGAGCTGACAGAAGCTTTGTACCCGCGTGAAAAGTTATCGTTTAGCATGACCCCTCCAAGTCGCACAAATGCGAACATGGGGGTAGTACGGGAAATTGCTTGATTGCGACCATGGCGGGAAAAGAGTTAAAGGAAAATTTCTCGCACGCTGACAAGTCCTGTCATGCTAACAGTGTTCTGTCATGTTAACAGTGTCCTATCATGTTAACAGTGTCCTGTCATGTTAACAGTGTCCTATCATGCGAACAATGTCCTGTCATGTTAACAGTGTCATGTCATGCTAATAATGTTCTGTCATGCTAACAATGTCCTGTCATGCTAATAGTGTCCTGTCATGCTAACAATGTCCTGTCATGCTAACAATGTCCTGTCATGCTAACAATGTCCTGTCATGTTAACAGTGTCCCATCATGCTAACAATGCCCTGTCAACAATGTCCTGTCATGTTAATAGTGTCCTGTCATGTTAACAATGTCATATCCTATCAACCATGTCCTGTCATGCTGACAATGCCATGTCATGCTAACAATGTCCTGTCATGGTAACAATGTCCTGTCATGGTAAAAGTGTCCTCTCATGCTAACAATGTCCTGTTATGTTAACAGTGTCCCTTCATGCTAACAATGTCCTGTCATGGTAACAATGTCCTGTCATGGTAAAAGTGTCCTCTCATGCTAACAATGTCATGTCATGTTAACAGTGTCCCTTCATGCTAACAATGTCCTGTCATGCTAACAGTGTCCTGTCCTGATAACAATGTCCTGTGAAGCTGACAATGTCCTGTCATGTTAACTGCAATGTCATGCTCACAATGTCCTGTCATATTAACAGTGTCCCATCATGCTAACAATGTCCTGTCATGCAAACAATGTCCTGTCATGCTCACAATATCCTGTCATATTAACAGTGTCCTGTCATGTTAATAATGTCCTGTCATGCTAACAATGTCTTGTCATGCTAACAGTGTCCCATCATGCTAACAATGTCATGTCATGCTAACAATGTCCTGTCATGCTAACAATGCTCCCTCACGCTAATAGTGTCCTGTAATGTTAACAATGTCATATCCTGTTAACAATTGTCCTGTCATGCTAACAATGCCATGTCATGCTAACAATGTCCTGTCATGCTAACAATGTCCCCTCATGCTAACAACGTCCCTTCATGCTAACAATGTCCTGTCTTGCTGGCAGTGTCTTGTCATGTTAAAGTATCCTGTCATGCTAATAATGTCTTGTCATGTTAACAGTGTCCTGTCATGTTAACAGTGTCCTGTCTTGTTCATTACAGAGAGCAAAGAAACAAGGCAGAAACAAACAGAATGAGGGAAAAGAGGAAATTTCTAGCACAGAATTTATAGAAGGTGAGGATAATATTTATTCTGAAAGAGCCCCTGGCATCCCCATGGGAAGGGGAGACGACAACGACGATGATGATGATGATTATGATGATGATGATGAGGAGGAGGAGGAGGAGGAAGAAGAAGAAGAAAAAGAAGATTTCAGTTTCAGTTTCTCAAGAGGACGTCTCCGCGCTCGGAATAAATTCCATAATGCACTAACGTCACAGGTGCCAAGTGAAAAGTGATCATGGCACGTCTTAATTAAGCCTGCACATAAAAACCCATCAGCTGGCCAGATCCTGAGGCCCTACCTGGCCTACGTTTTATTTGGTCTACATTTATTTTACAACTCATTAGCTGGCCAGATCCGAGGTCCAACCTAGCCTATGTTTTACTCGGACTACATTTATTTTACAACCCACTGGCTGGCCAGGTCATGAGGTTCTACCTAGCCTACGTTTTACATGGGCTACATTTATTTTACAACCCACTGGCTGGCCAGTCTGAGGTTCTACTAGCCTAGTTTTACTGGGCTACATTTATTTTCAACCCACTAGCTGTCCAGGTCCTGAGGTTTACTAGCCTATGTTTTACTTGGCTACATTTATTTTACAACCCATAGCTGTCCAGGTCCTGAGGTTCTATCCTAGCCTATGTTTTACTTGGGCTACATTTATTTTACAACCCATTTGCTGGCCAGATCCTGAGGTCCAACCTAGCCTATGTTTTACTTAGGCTACATTCTTTCTTATCTTATACTAGCATTGTAAAGAGGATGAAGAAGATGGTTGTTAGCAGTATACGTACTTGGAGTGTAGGGATGGAGTAGTCACAAGACCCACTGTAGCGGACCATGGGGAGCAGGAGGCCGACACCAGATCAGCTGCTCTCTCTCCACACTGGGTGACCACATTGCGCTGCACGCAGTGGGCCGTGTCGCGCATGGCCCTGCACCATCATCATCATCAGTCATCAATCATCATCATCATCGTCGTCGTGCATGTCGTCGTCATTCGTCTCATCATCAATCATCCATCATCACAGTGTCATAACAATGACATGGTCACATAAAAGGACATGGTGAAAATAAAAAGGACATTGGTGAAACAAAAAAGACATTGTAAAACAAAAAGATAAAACAAAAAGACATTGGTAAAACAAAAAGGATATGGGAAAACAAAAAGGATATGGGAAAACAAAAAGGATATGGGAAAACAAAAAGGATATGGGAAAACAAAAAGGATATGGGAAAACAAACAAAAAGGATATGGGAAAACAAAAAAAAAACATTGGAAAACAAAAAGGAATTGGTAAAACAAAAAAAGACATTGTAAAACAAAAAGGATATAGGAAAACAAAAAGGACATTGTAAAACAAAAAGGATATGGGAAAACAAAAAGACATTGGTAAAACAAAAAAAAACATGACATTGGTAAAACAAAAAAATGACATTGGTAAAACAAAAAAAACCATGACATTGGTAAAACAAAAAAATGACATTGGTAAAACAAAAAAAACATGACATTGGTAAAACAAAAAGGACATTGGTAAAACACAAAAAAACATGACATTGGTAAAACAAAAAGGACATTGGTAAAACAAAAAAACATGACATTGGTAAAACAAAAAACATGACATTGGTAAAACAAAAAAAACATGACATTGGTAAAACAAAAAAATGACATTGGAAAACAAAAAAAACATGACATTGGTAAAACAAAAAGGACATTGGTAAAACACAAAAAAACATGACATTGGTAAAACAAAAAGGACATTGGTAAAACAAAAAAACATGACATTGGTAAAACAAAAAGGACATTGGTAAAACAAAAGGACATTGGTAAAACAAAAAGGACATTGGTAAAACAAAAAGGACATTGGTAAAACAAAAAGGACATTGGTAAAACACAAAAAAACATGACATTGGTAAAACAAAAAGGACATTGGTAAAACAAAAAAAACATGACATTGGTAAAACAAAAAGGACATTGGTAAAACAAAAAAAACATGACATTGGTAAAACAAAAAAAACATGACATTGGTAAAACAAAAAAAACATGACATTGGTAAAACAAAAATGACATTGGTAAAACAAAAAAAACATGACATTGGTAAAAAAAAACATGACATTGGTAAAACACAAAAAAAACATGACATTGGTAAAACAAAAAGGACATTGGTAAAACACAAAAAACATGACATTGGTAAAACAAAAAGGACATTGGTAAAACAAACAAAAAGGACATTGGTAAAACACAAAAAACATGACATTGGTAAAACAAAAAGGACATTGGTAAAACAAACAAAAAGGACATTGGTAAAACAC
>JAPXFY010000018.1:15246693-15251693 GCA_030674185.1 Monoplex corrugatus | reverse complement strand
TGATGATTATAAAAGTATTTGTAAGGTGCCACATCCTGATAATTTAAATCAAAGCACACTCACGCACAAGACATATGCATCCGATCAATGCAGACTACATACAATGTACACACACACACACACACACACACACACACACACACACACACACACACACTCACACACACACACACACACACACACACACACACACACACACACACACACACACACACACACACACACACACAGAGAGAGAGAAACTTACACAAACTGAAGGAATGACGTAGTTGTAGAATTCATTATCGGGTAAAAATGTGGATTTTAAAATGGATTTAAAAACAAAAATGGTAAGTGTTAGGCAAAGGGAGAGTGGAAGTCTGTTCCAGGCAGATGATCTTGACACTGCAAAAGCACGCTGGCCAACAGTTAATAGTTTAAAATATAGGAGTCTGAATGGGAAGAAGTTGAAGCCTGAATGGAAAGTGCGAGTTGGTGTACAATATAATACACAATATACTGTATAACGCGATACTTTATACTATTTATTATACAATGCAAATTACAGGACAATAATTCTTCATTGATTTCAGTCTGGATATTTCAGAGTGCTACCACTTGGCTCATAAAACACACACACACACACACACACACACACACACACACACACACACACACACACACACACACACACACACACACACACACACACACACACACACAATCTTTCTCACAGAATGAAAACAGTGATAAACCAGTCATGATTTAGCCTCCAAAAGGATAGTAAAAGATGACAGTAGAACCATCCGTTATTGAAATAAGATTTCGAACAACTTCATGAGGAATGAAAATGTATCATTTCATGAGGAATGAAAATGTATCATTTTTGTTTGATCCTGGGCTCAGATGCAGAACATGATATTATCTCCAAGAAACATAATTGTAAAACTTAGTTCAGGTCATCTATTCTTACTGTTGCTTAAAGCCCAGCCGACTGCGTAGAGACATAAAAGGGCTATAAGTATTTCAATATACACACAGCACCTGAACAGGAAAAAGAAAAAGGAACTAAACATTAAGTACACATATCAATGCATTCGCGCACATAATCTAAGGAGATGCCCCTGGAGGTGACCAGTCCGTCCATTTTATTTTTAAGGGGATTTGAAAAACATACCTGCAGACATAACAAAGGACACCAATACATATATAGAATTGACCTAAATTACCTAAAAATGTTTCTGCTTAACTCATTTCCCTAGAGCCAAAAATGCACTTAATATATGTACCCAATTATCAATCCTCAGAGAAAGTATGTAAGACTTAATCGAACACATAGCTGAATGGACCAGCAAGGCAGAAAATGATAGGAAGAAATGACAGAAAGCAAAGGAACAAGGCAGAAACAAAGAGAGTGACAGAAAAGAGGAAATTTCCAGCACAGAATTTCCAGACGGTGGGGATACTATATATAGACTGAAAGACCCCCTGGAATCCCCACGGGGGGTTCAGGTCTCCTGAAAACGATGTTAATATTTGAAATACTTCTAGCATGTAGAATCATGTTGCAGAACCGGGCACTGGGAGGAAAGTAACTGTTACAAATATTATTCAGTATAATCTCTCGACAGACTGTTATATAGTGGAATGTTCGGCCCCATAAGCAAATCCGAAAAGAGAGAGAGAGAGAGAAAAAAAATCATCCATGGGAGGCTATTGTGATCGGACTAAAACCTATGCAACAGTTGTTTCCCGTTGACCAGTATCGGCTAACCCGCGCTGGACCATAATGGTGAACTTTGCATCGATCTGTCTGTGAGGTGTAGTGGTGTGTGTCTTCGAGGAACTGTTCTAAAGCGGGCGTGTGTTTGATACAGACAGACGGGCAGATAGACAAAGAAGTGTTATGTTTCGTGTATAAGTGTATTTTTAATCTCTCTGTCTCTCTCTCTCTCTCTGTCTCTCTCTCTCTCTGTCTCTCTCTGTCTCTGTCTCTCTGTCTCTCTCTCTCTCTTTCTGTCTGTCTGTCTGTCTGTCTGTCTCTGTCTCTGTATCTCTGTCTGTCTCTCCGCATCTGTCTCTCTGCCTGCCTGTTTGTCTGTCTGTCTGTCTCTCTCTCTCTGTCTCTGTTTCACTCTCTGTCTCTGTGTCTCTTTCGTTTGCTCACTCTCTGTCTGTCTGTCTGTCTGTCTGTCTGTCTGTCTATATGTCTGTCTATATGTCTGTCTATCTGTCTCTCTCTCTGTCTCTCTGTCTGTCTGTATATCTCTCTCTCTCTCTCTGTGTCTCTCTCTCTGTCTGTCTCTCTCTCTTTCTGTCTGTCTGTCTGTGTCTCTCTCTGTCTCTCTCTTTTTCTGTCTGTCTGTCTGTCTCTCTGTCTCTGTCTGTCTCTCTCTCTCGTTTACTCTCTCTCTCTCTCCCTCAGTCTGTCTGCCTGTCTCTCTCTCTTGTTCACTCACTCTCTCATCACAACCGGTTTTTCACAACGGAAAATCTGAACTGGTCTCCCCACAAAGAGGACGAAGCAGGTGGTCTGTAGTCATTCTTGTACTCTTTTAATTCAAATCAACCAGAAATAACTTTGAAAAGGAAACATTGATACAACATGTCAAACTGTTACACGGCAATTAGCAAAATAACCAAACCAAATCCTGCTTGAACATGTACTGGTCCCAGTATGTTTACACTACGCATTAGGAACGTCAGAGAGAGAGAGAGAGAGGGAGAGAGAAAGAGAGGGAGAGAGAGAGAAACAGAGACAGAGACAGAGAGACAGAAACAAACAGAGACAGGCAGACAGACAAGCAGACAGGCAGACAGACAGACAGATAGACAGACAGAGGAGCGAGATAGAGATAGATACATAGATACATAGATACGTAGATAGATAGATAGATAGATAGATAGATAGATAGATAGATAGGTAGATAGATAGATAGATAGATAGATAGATAGATAGATAGATAGATAGATAGATAGATAGATAGATAGAGACAGAGAGAGAGAAACAGAGACAGTGATAGAGACGGAGACACAGAGACAGTGATAGAGACGGAGACAGAGAAACAGAGAGAGACAGAGAGAGATAGAGACAGAGAGATAGACAGACGAGCAGACAGGCAGACAGATAGACAGACAGAGGAGAGAGATAGAGATAGATAGATAGATAGATAGATAGATAGATAGATAGAGACAGAGACAGACAGACAGATAGACAGAGAGAGGAGAGAGATAGAGAGAGAGAGAGAGAGAGAAAGAAAGAGAGAGAGAGGGAGAAAGAGAGAGAGAGAGATTTGTGAGGCCATCGGTCCATACACAATTGGGAGTAGAGGAGGGGCCTAGGTGCAAGTGGTAATCTGTTCGATCATAATAACTGCGTTAAACAAAAACATAGAAACCTGTATCATAAAGATTGCGCTATTTATCATCAAGTGATATCGCGCTTTTGTAATAAACTACTTCAGGTACTTACATCTTAGCAATAAATGTGACCTCCCACCACGAAATCAGTCTTAACTAGCATTTTGGGCATTTTGAGATATACATATCACTGGAAAGTGTACATTCTGCTGATTATTTTGGTACTTGAATAAAGCTTGTATAAAAAAAAAGTAGAAGTTATGTGTATATTTAAAGTCATTAAGTTGAATGACGGCCATTTTGAGAAAACGGCCTCTAAAGTTTTTGTGTGCTCTCCTACACATTTTCCTTAAATTTCTTTATTTGTGGCTGTGACCCAGTTTGTTTCTAATTTTCGCTGTCATTGTCTGAAAGGTGCACCAAAGAGTTTTCCATCAGTATATTACATGTGCGGATACTGTACAGGTTATGGTTCATAATAAGAGACAAAAATAGGCACTTTTGGTAGGAAATTGCGTTCTTTATGCTGCGATCAGTGCATTAAAATACCGATTTAAAACTGATTAATAATATTTTTTCAAGAAAAAAATTTCTGTGGGCGATAGATTATAGTCTACAGAAATCAATTTTGAGAAAAAGTCAAAACACCCCAGATAGACCCTCAGTTACCTTTTCAGCTCATAGTACTGTTCGACTGACTGCGAGTTAAGACTGATTTCGTGGTGGGAGGTCACAAATGTTTTCTGCTTTTCTTTTCTCTGCTTTAAGCATGAAAATGTCCATTGCCGATGTTCTTGTATATTTCATATTACGTTTGCATAGTTAAGACGATTTATAAAACTTGACACGTGTTTAGTTCGTTCATTTTTACAAACAAGACAGGGCAGGAAAAAATTATGTTCATTTTTAAGACTGTCTGGGAAAATGGAGAGAGACAGAGAGAGGGTGGGGGGAGAGGGGGAGAATTGAATAACCGGGACATGGGCCCAGAACCCTTAACATAATGTTGATGAGGAGTATGGGTGAGAGGGGAGGACAGGAATAAACAGACCCAAATGAATGAGTTCAATTCATGATAGTATTAGAGTGGTGGGTTTTGCTTACACTGGCCTAATCAATTACACACACACACACACACAACACACACACACACACACAACACACACACACATGTATGTATATATATATATATATATATGTATATATATGTATATATAATATACAAACATATATTATATATATATATATACACGTACACAACACGCGTACATATACACGCAACACATATCAATTATAGACAACATGCATCACACAGATAAGTAGCCTTAGAGAGAGACGGAGGGGAAAGGAGAGGGAAACTCATGCTGTATTAAAGTGTGATCAGAGAGAGAGAGAGAGCGAGGGGGGGAGAGAGAAATAGACACATGGAAGGAGAGAGGGGTGGGGATGGAGAGAGAGAGAGAAATAAGAGATCCACGCCAGGAGAGAGTATCATAAGAGCAGAGGAACTGAAGAGCGGTCACTGTGCGCTGGAGGCTGGTCATGGTTCCTTCAGTAAAGACAGACGGACGGACGGACACAGAGAGAAGAGAGGAGAGAGAGAGAGAGAGAGAGAGAGAGAGAGAGAGAGAGAGAGAGACACGCACACACCCTAATATCAC
>JAPXFY010000018.1:15239193-15241693 GCA_030674185.1 Monoplex corrugatus | reverse complement strand
ACCCCAACCCCATCCAACACCCCACCCCATCCATCACCATCCCACACCGACCCCACCCCATCACAACCACCCCATCCCACCCCACACCCACCCCACTCTCTTTATGCAGTATGTTCTGGTTAGGAGTCTGTATGATCTTAGTCTGCAGACGATGTCAACTAACTGACAGCTGTGAAAAGAAACAACTGTTATATCATTAAAAGAGTAAGTAGTGAATATACACATACACCACAGATTCGTCAAAAAGCACATGTATTAAATAGACGTTCAAGAAATAATGAACGAAGACACAAACACACAAACACAGATACACACACAGACATACACACACAGACACACACAACACCACAAATATAGTATATACTTAAATAAACACAAACGACACACACATATAACACACACACATACAGACACAGTCACACACAACAACACACTCACACACTCGCTCACATCACTCACATTCATTCACTCACATCACTTACTCAACACACACAAACACTTCTTCTCTCTCTTTCTCACACACACACACACACATACATACACAGTAGAGAGGGAGAGAGAGAGTGTGTGTGTGAGAGAGAGAGAGACAAACAGACAGACAGACGGACAGACGGACAGACGGACAGACAGACAGACGGACAGACGGACAGACAGACACCTGCAAAGGCTCTCAAAGTTTCCACATCCACACCACAAACGGGCAGTTTGGGGCTGTTCTGGATGTTCTGATAATCCCGGCTGTAGCCCGTGAAACACGCATGCGCAGCAGTCCCCACGTCACTCGGGCATGCACTGCCTACTTCCGGCACTGAAACAAGAACAGGAAATGACGTCATTGAAACCTGTCACGAAGGGCGTCATATTACATGCTTTCACGTGTTTCATGTTTTTCATTGCTTCATGGTTCGTGTGTGTGGTGTTGTGACAGAGACAGAGCATGCAGTGAGAGAGACAGAGAGACAGAGAGACAGAGACAGAGAGAGAGAGAGAAGAGAGTGAAAGAGAGAGAGAGAGAGAGAGACAGAGACAGCAAAAGAGGAGAAGAGAGAGAGAGAGACAGAGAGACAGAGAGAGAGAGAGAAAGAGTGAAAGAGAGAGGGAGGAGAGAGAGACGAGACAAGAGAGAGAGAGCTCAGAACTCACTGTTATTGTATATCGGCCTTAAGCCACAGCACAAACAAGGGAAAAGAGCGGGGAAAGGGTTTCAGGATTTCTATTGATTTCATACAAACTTCACAATAAATTGACAGGATTCACAATGTGGACAAACAATTAAACTACATGGTATATCATACTCTGCCTGTTTACGATTAACACTCACAATACTTGCATAAAATGAATGTATTGACAATTTCCATTTCATTGTCACCTCAGTCAATATTCTGTCAATTTACTGGTCACAATCACATTGCCTGCAATACATAATATACATACATCATTATAATAACATATTCCATTTCATTGCCCCCCCCCCCCCCCCCCCTCAATAAATAATCACAATTTACTGCTTACAGTTACAACTGCAATAATATAGTAATTATATTTCATTCATTGTCACCCAATCAATACTTAATCAATTTACTGGCCACAGCTTACTCACTGCAATAAATTCTTGAATAATTTCCATTTTATTGTACACCTCCCAACAATACTCGATCAATTTACTGGTTACACACATCACCTGCAATAAATTTGCATTGAAATTACAATTTCTATTTTATTGTCAGCCCCAATCAATACTCCATAAACTGACCAGTCAATAAACCTAACATTCACGGAACTCATTATACATTCATCGGGACATCAACTTAAGTAATGTTGTAAGTCAGTCAGTTAACAGTTTAGCTGACCAGTTACTTCATACTTCAACCCACGGACACATAATCAACCAGTCTGATAACAACCACTTACCACTGCCAACTCATCAATCACGCAATCAATTAATCAATAACCAACCCATGAATTCATCAAATACTGATTGTTCAGTTAATTCATTCAAACACATCATCAAACAAATCAATCGACAGATCAAATGACACCAGTCGTTCAACAACAAATCACCGATATAATCGATCAGTCGATCAGTGATTAAATCGGTCGATAGGACATACATCTGAAACAATGGTATAGATACAGATACACAAAGATAATTCATTTGACACAGTTCGGTAGGAAGGAATGTCAAGGTATCGAAACTGAATTCAACACGTTTTTCTGCAATCTCGATTCATTGTTCAGTAAGCTGTATAACATATTTTCATCTGCTAATTGCGTGGAAATAACATTGCAAACGTGAAAGTTCTGGTGCGTAGCGGAGGTGGAAGAGAGAATGAGAGAAGAGAGGGAAGGTGTGAGAGAGAGAGAGAGAGAGAATGAGAGAGAGAGAGAGGAGAAGAGAAGAGAAAAGGGGACAGACAAAGAGACAAGAGAGACAGACAGAGAGACAAAGAGACAAACAGAGACAGAGAGATGCAAAGAGGGAAAGGAAGAGAGAGAGAGA
>JAPXFY010000018.1:15231693-15234193 GCA_030674185.1 Monoplex corrugatus | reverse complement strand
ATTTTCTCTCTCTTTCACTCACTCAGTCTCTTTCTCTGTTTCTCTCACTCTCTTTCACTCTCTCTCTCTCTCTCACTCATTCTCCTTCGCTCTCTTTCTCTCTCTCTCTCTCTCTCTCTCTCTCTCTCTCCTCTCTCCTCTCTCTCTTCCTCTCTCTCTATCTTCTCTCTTTTTCTCTCTCTCTCACTCTCTCTTTTACACTATTTCTCTTCCTCTCTCTCTCTCTCCCTCTCTCTCTCTCATTCTCTCACTCTGTCTCTCTCTTTCTTTCTCTCTCACTTTCTCTCTCTCTCTCTCTCTCTCTCTTTCTGTCTGTCTGTCTGTCTGTCTGTCTGTCTCTCTCTCTCTCTCTCTCTCTCTTTCTGTCTCCCCTTCTCTCTCTCTCTGTGAAGTTTCCGTCTCCTTCCCACTCTCTCACATATACACACATCATTCCTCCTCCCTGTCTTTCCTGATACGTTTTCCTCCGCTTTTTTGCCGCGCGCTTTGAACAAATGGACAGAGTGTTTGTGGAGTTAACCAAGTTCGTTTTTCCATTCCTCGCTGGCCCTCGTCTTGCCTGGCTCGCCATATGGTTGCGTGAGTCTTTTTATCCGTCGTTTGTCAAAATAACACCTGGTCGCTCACACACACAGACACACATAGACACAGACAGACAGACAGACATACGGTGCGTGTGCGCGAGTGTGTACTACACACACACACACCACACGCGCGCGCGTGCACGTACACACATGCACGCACACACACATACACACACTCATATAAAACACACTCATTCACTCACATGGACACACACACACACACACACACACACACACACACACACACAAAACACACACTCACACACACGGACAACACACACACAAACACAGACACACACTCTCACTCAAATATATACACACACATAACTCTCTCTCTCTCTCTCTTTCTCTCTTACATACACATACAGACACACAGACACAGACACACACACATTCACACATACATACTCACACACACACACACACACACCAGAGGCACACACGCGCGCACACACACCCATCCACCCACCCACCCACTCACCCCACACCCACACCCAAAACCACACAGCCCAACCACCCACATACACACATACTCACTCATACACACACACACACACACTCACTCAAATACATACACCACACACACTTACACACACCACACACACACACACACCTTACACACACACACACACACTTACCCACCCCCCCCACACACCCCCCCACACACACACGCACAATCCTTCACATGTTGGACATGCGGTATATGTAACCATTTCCAAAAAGGAAACAAGGATCACAGACAAGAGAAGGTAAACATTGTCAGACGTTCCGGAGAAAAACGCTGTTCATTTCACAACCCCCCTTTGAAAAATGCCGACTGAGCGCTTTTTTCTTTTTTCTTTTCTTTTCTTTTCTTTTTTTTTTTTTTTTGTCCGTGTGACCTTGACCTTAGGGTCTTTACCACAGACATCTTTTATAGGATGTCTGTGGTCTTTACCCGCCAAACTTATCTTTTCCTGACTCCTTAACAGTCCACACCTTCGACCCAGCTTTGATAAAGATCCACCCATAAAAAGATGAGAAAATCGTAGTCCGTACTATTTTTTTTTTCTCTCACAGACACACAGACTATCCCTGTGGGAATGCCGGGGGCTCTTTCTATATAAATAGTATCCCCCACCTTTCTGGAAATTCTGTGCTAGAAATTTCCTCTTTTCTGTCACTTTCTTTGTTTCTTCCTTCCTCCTTTGCTTTCTGTTATATTTTCGTCATCATTTTCTGCCTGCTGGTCCATTCACCTGTATGTGTTCGATAAAGTCTTTCTCTTAGATTGATAATTGGGTACATGTATCAAGTGCATTTTTGGCTCAGGGAATGAGATATGCGGAAGCAATTTTAGGTAATTTAGGCCCTGTTTTTTTTTTATAGTTATGTGTTTTAGTGTCCTTAGTTACGTTAAAAATTTGTATTCAGGTGTTTTTTTTTCAAATCGTCTGTCCGATAAATTGGACGGAGTGGTCAACGCCAGAGACATCTCCTTAGATCATGTGCGGGATGCATTGACACATGTACTTAAGTTTCTTTTTTTTTTTTTTTTTTCCTATTGAGGTACCGTGTATGTTTTGAAATGGTTATAGCCCTGATATGGTTCTACCCAGTCGGCTGGGTTTTAAACGAAAATAACAGTAACAGACACCATAGACACACTACTCCTCTCCGCTCTCTATGAAATAGTATCCCTTATTTTGTTTTTAAAGAGAGAAAGAGAGAGAGAGAGAGAGAGAGAGAGAGAGAGAAAAAGAGAGAAAGAGAAAAGACGGAAGAGAAAGAGAAAGAGAAAGAGAGAGAAAGAAAGAGAAGAGAAAGAGAGAGAGAAAGAGAGAGAAGAGAGAGAGAGAGAGAGAGAAGGAGAGAGAGGGGGGGAGAGACAGAGGGAGAGAGAGCAGAGAGAGAAGAAGAAGAGAGAGAGAGGGGGG
>JAPXFY010000018.1:15139193-15164193 GCA_030674185.1 Monoplex corrugatus | reverse complement strand
GTAGTAGTATAGTAGTAGTGAAGTAGTAGAAGAGTAGTAGTTGATTTTGTTGCAATGGCGTATTTTTTGTCTCTTGGTTTTCGAATTTTATCTAGCGGCTGGGACGAGTGGTGAAGAACTCATATTGTGTGAACAGACCTTAAATCAAGGCACACACACAGACACACACACACACACACACACACAGACACACGCAGACACAGACACACAGACACACACAGACACAGACACACACACAAGACAGTCATACAGACACACAGACACACACAAAGACATACACACAGACACACACACACACAGACACACACACACACACACACACACACACACACAAGCGCGCGCGTGCATACACACACACACGGGCGAGTGGGCGCACTGGGATCGTGTGTGTGTGTGTGTGTGTGTGTGTGCGTGCGTGCGTGGTGTGTGTGTGGTGTGTGTCTGTGTGGTGTGTGTGTCCGTGTGTGTGTGTGTGTGTGTGTGTGTGGTGTGTGTGTGTGTGTGTGTGGTGTGTGGTGCGTGCGTGGTGTGTGTGGCGTATGTGTCTGTGTGTCTGTGTCCGTGTGTGTGCGTGCGTGCGCTTATGGTGTATTTATTTTAGGGTATTATGCTTACGCTGCCAAAAAAACTAGATTTACGCGAATTGTGAAGATCACAGAGAAACTGTGTTCAAGAACTTTAACATAACATTCAACACAAGTAAACTTCTCGCAGACGATAATGTAACCACAGTTGGAGGGGGGGGGGGAGGGCGTTCAGAGTGTTTGAAAGGGATTTATCGCACAAGGACAACCCCATATGCGCTCCATCCAAACCTACCAGCAGTTACCCAACAGACTCCTTGAATCTGAGTAAACTGACATGTTGGAAAGTTATCAAAATGGGGAGGTAAGGCGAAAGTCACCTATGAACCTGTGTAAGCTGACATATTTGGTGAGGTCTTGAAATGGGGAGGTAAAGGGGAAGGGACCTATGAACCTGTGTAAACTGACATATTGTCAAGATCTTGAAATGGGAAAGTAAGGGGGAAAGGGGAAGGACCTAAGAACTTGTGCAAACTGACATATTGGCGAAGTCTTGACATGGGGAAGTAAGGGGGAAAGGGGAAGGACCAATGAATCTGTGTAAAAACAGACATATTGACAAAGTCTTCAAATGGGGAGGAAGGCGGAAGAGACCGATGAACTTGTGCAAACTGTCATATCGGCGAGGTCTTCAAATGGGGAGGTAAGGGGGAAGGAACCTATGAACCTAGGAAGGGAACTATGAACTTGTGTAAACTGACATAATATTATTGGTTAGGTCTTGAAATCGGCAGGTAAAGGGCGGAAGGAACCTATGAACCTGTGTAAACTGACATATTGTCCAGGTCTTTAAACGGGCAGATAAGGAGGAAGGGGCCTACAAACGCTATACTGACACCAGCAGAAAGTTGGATACTGACATATTGACAAGGTTTCAAAATGGTGAGGTAAAGGGAAAGGACCTATGAACCTGTGTAAGCTGACATATTGGCAAGACCTTGAAAAGGGGAGATAAGAGGGAAGTGACCTTTGAACCTTGAATCGGGTGGTAAGGGGGTAGGGTTGTGAACCTGTGCAAACTGACATATTGACAAAACCTTGAAATGGGGAGGTATGAAGGGGGTAGGGCTGTGAACCTGTGCAAACTGTCATATTGGCGAGGTCTTGAAGTGGGGAAGTAGGGGAAAGGACCTATGAACTTGAAATGTGGAGGTAAAGGGGAATGGGCCCATGAACCTGTGCAAATCGACATACTGACAAGGTCTTCAAATGAGATAGAGGGAAGAGACCTGTGAACTTGCGTAAGCTGACGTATTGGCAAGATCTTGAAATGGGGAGGTAAGGGTGAAAGCGGAAAGGATTATGAACCTGTGTAAACCGACATATTGGCAAAATCTGGAAAGGGGGGGGGGGGGGGGAGGACCTTTGAACCTGTGTAAATCGACATGTTGGCGAGGTTTCGAAATGGGGAGGTTAGGGGTAAGGGACCTATGAACCTTGAAATGGGGAGATAAAGGGGAGTGGATCTATGAATCTGAGTAAACTGACATATGACAAGGTCTCAATATGGAATTAGGGGTAAGGAACATATAAACCTGTGTAAACTGACATACTGACAAGGTCCTCAAATATGGAGATTAGGGGTAGGGGACATATAAACCTGTGTAAACTGACATACTGACAAGGTCCTCAAATATGGATATTAGGGGTAGGGGACATATAAACCTGTGTAAACTGACATACTGATAAGGTCTTCAAATATGGATATTAGGGGTAGGGGACATATAAACCTGTGTAAACTGACATACTGACAAGGTCTTCAAATATGGATATTAGGGGTAGGGGAATATGAACCTGTGTAAACTGACATACTGACAAGGTCCTCAAATATGGATATTAGGGGTAGGAAACATATGAAACTGTGTAAACTGACATACTGACAAGGTCCTCAAAATGGAGATTAGGGGTGAGAACATATGAACCTGTGTAAACTGACATACTGACAAGGTCCTCAACAATGGAGATCAGGGGTAAGGAACCTATGAACCTGTGTAAACTGACATACTGACAAGGTCTCACAAATGGAGAAACAGGGGTAAGGAACCTATGAACCTGTGTAAACGGACATATGCAAGTCTGAAATGGGGAGGTAAAGGGTAAATATAACATCAAATGACATTCACTCGAAACGGGAGGAAGTAACAGGGCTAAAGAATGACACAGCAGAAATGAACGTGAAGATAGATAGCAGGCTGGGACGGTACCGGGCTTATCACAGCAGATCTGGAGTTCACCGGTGTATCGTGTAAAAAAGGTCTGAAATTTCGTTTTCCACTGTTTTGATGTAAAGTATGCACTTGAGGTAGAATAACATATACTGCACTATAATGATGATGATGATGAACATGATGATGATGGATGTGAGGAGGAGGGGAGGATTATAATTAGTAGTAGTGGTGGTAGTGATAGTGATAGTAGTAGTAGTAGTAGAGTAGAGAGTAGTGTAGTAGTAGTAGTAGTGGTAGTAGTAGTAGCAGTAGTAGTAGTGTTGATATTGTTCTTGTTGTTTTTCTTCTTCTTCTTCTTCTTCTTCTTTTTTCTTCTTCTGTTCTTGTTGTAGTCATCGTCATGATGATGATGATGATGATGGTGATGATGATGATGATGATGATGACGATGATGATGATGATGATGATATATCATCATCAGCAGCAGCAGCAGCAGCAGCAGCAGCATCGTTGTCGTCGTCGTCATCGTCATCGTCGTCATCGTCATCATCATCATCACAGCTGTTGCTATTCTTATTGCTGTTGTTGTTGTTGCTGTTGTTGTTGTTGTTGTTGTTGTTGTACAGCGCTGTTCGCCACCTTATTTGAACTCACTTCACATTACACATAATCAGACTTTTTTTTTTCAATGGAACACAGGGAACTCAACCTGTTAGGCGAGCAAACCAAACTCCACTACAGTGTTGCACTGTCTGCATCTTTGGTGGTCGTGCATGCCAGGCGTTTTTCCTGTCTCCATCAGCCAGCCACTGGTATGACTTACATATCTGATATTCTACTTGCGTATAAACACAGAGGGGGGATTAGGCACTGGCAGGTCTGCACACAAGATGATCAGGGAGATTAGAAAAAAAGATATGTTCTTAACCCACCAGGCAGAGGTGTCTAGGTGGATCAAATCCAGGATCTTTCGATTTGAAGTCAGATGTTTTACCCAGGGACTACTAATATTGGCATTATCATTTTGTCGTTATTATTTAACATTGATTAATCCTCTGAGACTATCATTATCATTTTGTCATTATCGTTTAATATTGATAAATCCACTGAGACGGTCATTATCATTTTGTCATGTCATTTATCATTAATTAATCCATTGAAATCGTCATTACCATTTTGTCATTATCATTTAAAATTGATTAATCCACTGAAATCGTCATTACCATTTTGTCATTATTAGTTAAAATTGATTAATCCACTGAAATCGTCATTATCATTTTGTCATTATTATTTAACATTGATTAATCCACTGAGATGTCATTATCCTTTTGTCATATCATTTAACATTGATTATCCACTGAAATTGTCATATTTTGTCATTATCATGTTAACATTGATTAATCCACTGAAACTGTCAGCATGATTTTGTCATAATTATTCAAATTGATTAATCCACTGAGATTGTCATTATCGTTAAACATTGAGTAATCCATTGACATTTTCATTTTCATTCAACATTGATTAACCCACTCGGATTTTCATTATCATTTAACATTGATTAATCCACCAACATTGCCATTATCATTTAACATTGATTAATCCACTGAGATTGTCATTATCGTTAAACATTGAGTAATCCATTGAAATTTTCATTTTCATTCAACACTGATTAATCCACTAACATTGTCATTATCATTTAACATTGATTAATCCACCAACATTGCCATTATCATTTAACAATGATTAATCCACCAACATTGCCATTATCATTTAACAATGATTAATCCACCAAGATTGTCATTATCATTTAACATTGATTAATCCACCAACATTGCCATTATCATTTAACATTGATTAATCCACTGAGATTGTCATTATCGTTAAACATTGAGTAATCCATTGAAATTTTCATTTTCATTCAACACTGATTAATCCACTAACATTGCCATTATCATTTAACATTGATTAATCCACTGAGATTGTCATTATCGTTAAACATTGAGTAATCCATTGAAATTTTCATTTTCATTCAACAATGATTAATCCACTAACATTGTCATTATCATTTAACATTGATTAATCCACCAACATTGCCATTATCATTTAACAATGATTAATCCACCACATTGCCATTATCATTTAACGATGATTAATCCACCAAGATTGTCATTATCATTTAACATTGATTAATTCACTAACATTGTCATCATTTAACATTGATTAATCCACCAACATTACCATTATCATTTAACAATGATTAATCCACCAGCATTGCCATTATCATTAAATAACAATGATTCACCAACATTGCCATTATCATTTAACAATGATTAATCCACCAACATTGTCATTATCAGTTAACATTGATGAATCCACCAACATTGCCATTATCATTTAACAATGATTAATTCACTGAGATTGTCATTATCACTTAACATTGATTAATCCATTAATATTGCCATTGTCACTTAACATTGATTAATCCACTGAATTTGTCACTATCACTTAACATTGATTAATCCATTAATATTGCTATTATCACTTAACATTGATTAATTCACTGAGATTGTCATTATCATTTAGCATTGATTACTCCAAGGAATGCTGAACAGAAAATGGAAGACAACAGGCATAGTAACATATTGACAGACATTAGTCACAAGGGATTAGTGGGGGGATGGTGGGGACAGGCATAGTGACACAATCAAAAACATAAAAGCAAAACGAACGAGGCAGTATGAAAAAAAAACTACCAAAAAAATTAAAAAAGATTAAAATTGTTCCAAGACCCAGAAATGTACTACAGTCGGTCGCCGCTCTTTTTCTGAGTCTGGTCCGCAAACTGGAACGATATTCCTCCGTCTATTCGACAGTCACAAACTCTGTCTTCTTTCAAGTCTGGCTTGAAGACATACATTTTTGCCCAGCAAAGATTCCCTTTTCTACATTTTCAGCCTTTTGCCCCACTGCCCTCCTTCCACCCCCTCCCAGTTTGCGTGTGCTTTGTGTCCTGGAGTTTTTGATCATTTTGGGGTGATTGCTTTGGTGAATGATGACAGTACGTGCGCTTTGGTCTGATTCTTGTATCAAGATTTGGCACCTTATAAGTGTCATCATTATTATTGTTGTTGTTGTTATTATGTTATTATTATTATTATTATTTATTGATGTTGTTATTATTATTATTATTACTATTATCATTATTATAATCATTGTTGTTGTTATTAGTATTACTGTTCTTACCAGTACTTGTAGTCGTAGTAGCAGTAGTAGTAGTAGTAGCAGCAGCAGCAGCAGTAGTAGTAGTAGTAGTAGTAGTAATAGTAGTAATATCATCATCATTATTATTGTTATTATTGTTGTTGTTGTTAGTAGTACTATTATTACTACTACTACAACTAGTGCTGCTGCTGCTGCTGGTGGTGGTCCTGCTGCTGCTGCTACTAGTCGTAGAGTAGTCGTAGTAGTAGTAATATCATCATCATCAGTAGTAGTAGTAGTAGTAGTAGTAGCAGCAGCAGTAATATCATACTATTATTATTATCATTATTATTATCATTATTATTACTATTATTGCTATTATTATATTGTTAGTGGTAGTAGTAGTATCATCATCATCATCATCATAATTATTATTATTATCATCATCATCATCATCGTTATTAAGACCCCCATAGACAGCTAAAGATCTACTGTCTTCAGGGCTCAACAGAATGAGGGCAGCGCCACACACTTCTCCCTCGCTGCCAGATTTTCCACAACTCTGAACAGGGCCAGGTACCCATTCACAGCTGGTCGGCCTGAAGGCTGCATGGACTCTTCTTTTCTCTTGAACTGGACTGGAACATGTGGGATCCGGTTGGAAGGTGGGCTGTACAGGGAAAACTGATGTGCACACGCAAACTATAAACAAAACCTATCAGCTGTTTCCATCGGAGTGGTCCACTTTCACTGTGTCAGAAAAGGGGAATCAGCGATAAAAGAAACCTCCGCTTCCTTCAAACACGGTTCTGTTGGCACCTCGAGAGCTCTTGTTTATGTAGGTCAGTGGTTGGCACTTGCTGCTCTATCAAAGCCTCTCAGCTGCCTGGGGTGCCTACTGCCACAGGCTTCAAAACATTCAGACACACCTCACAACATCCTTGACCAGTCCCTGTCCCCCCACCCCCACCCCCAACCCACACCCCTACCCCCACTCTTTTCCTACTCCTGAAAGTGTTTGTATCAGTTAGGGGAAGTCCAACGAATGGCCATCATGGCGAGAACTGCAGACATAGACATACACACACTCGCACACATTTATCTGTGGCTGCAACTGTTAGAGAGGGGCTTCCTGCTGACAGACGCCCTGCTTCTTATCTCTCAACTCCCACACTTTGCTATCTATCGTTGTTTGGACTGGCTGCCGTGTGCATAATTTGTGCTCTGCTGTTTGACTGGGGGCTGCTGTGCGCATAACTTGTGTAGCGTTTTTCTATGGCTGCTGTGTCCATAATTTGTGTAGTGGTAATTTTTTTCTTTTTTTTTCTTTTCTTCTTTTTTTTTCTTCTTTTAAGCTGGTTGCAGTGTCCATAATTTATGTAGTGATGTTGGCGTTCGTTGTGTATAATTTGTGTTTGATATATATAATTTGTGTATTGTTAGTTGGATGGCTGCTGTGAGTATAATTTGTGAAGTGTTGCCAGCTGGTTGCTTGTGCATAATTTGAGTAGTGTTGTTCGTTGGTTGCTTGTGCATAATTTGTGTAGTGTTGTTCGTTGGTTGCTTGTGCATAATTTGTGTAGTGTTGTTGGTTGGTTGCTTGTGTATAATTTGTGTAGTGTTGTTCGTTGGTTGCTTGTGCATAATTTGTGTAGTGTTGTTGGTTGGTTGCTTGTGCATAATTTGTGTAGTGTTATTGGCTGGCTGCTTGTGCATAATTTGTGTAGTGTTATTGGCTGGCTGCTTGTGCATAATTTGTGTAGTGTTGTTGGTTGGTTGCTTGTGCATAATTTGTGTAGTGTTGTTCTTTGGTTGTTTGTGCATAATTTGTGTAGTGTTGTTGGTTGGTTGCTTGTGCATAATTTGTGTAGTGTTGTTGGTGGGTTGCTTGTGCATAATTTGCGTAGTGTTGTTGGTTGGTTGCTTGTGCATAATTTGTGTAGTGTTGTTGGTTGGTTGCTTGTGCATAATTTGTGTAGTGTTGTTGGTTGGTTGCTTGTGCATAATTTGTGTAGTGTTGTTGGTTGGTTGCTTGTGCATAATTTGTGTAGTGTTGTTGGTTGGTTGCTTGTGCATAGTTTGTGTAGTGTTGTTCGTTGTTTGCTTGTGCATAATTTGTGTAGTGTTGTTGGTTGGTTGCTTGTGTATAATTTGTGTAGTGTTGTTGGTTGGTTGATTGTGCATAATTTGTGAAGTGTTGTTCGCTGGCTGCTTGTGCATAATTTGTGTAGTGTTGTTGGTTGGTTGCTTGTGCATAATTTGTGTAGTGTTGTTGGTTGGTTGCTTGTGCATAATTTGTGTAGTGTTGTTCGCTTGTTGCTTGTGAATATTATGTGAAATGTTGTTGGTTGGTTGCTTGTGCATAATTTGTGTAGTGTTGTTGGTTGGTTGCTTGTGCATAATTTGTGTAGTGTTGTTCGTTGGTTGCTTGTGCATGATTTGTGTAGTGTTGTTGATTCGTTGCTTGTGCATAATTTGTGTAGTGTTGTTGGTTGGTTGCTTGTGTATAATTTGTGTAGTGTTGTTAGTTGGTTGCTTGTGCATGATATGTGTAGTGTTGTTGATTGGTTGCTTGTGCATAATTTGTGTAGTGTTGTTGATTGGTTGCTTGTGTATAATTTGTGTAGTGTTGTTGGTTGGTTGCTTGTGCATAATTTGTGAAGTGTTGTTCTCTGGCTGCTTGTGCATAATTTGTGTAGTGTTGTTGGCTGGGCTGGTTGCTTGTGCATAATTTGTGTAGTGTTGTTGGTTGGTTGCTTGTGCATAATTTGTGTAGTGTTGTTGGTTGATTGCTCGTGCATAATTTGTGTAGTGTTGTTGGTTGGTTGCTTGTTCATAATTTGCTTGTGTATAATTTGAGTAGTGTTGTTGGTTGGTTGATTGTGCATAATTTGTGTAGTGTTGTTGGTTGGTTGCTTGTGTATAATTTGTGTAGTGTTGTTGGTTGGTTGCTTGTGCATAATTTGTGAAGTGTTGTTCGCTGGCTGCTTGTGCATAATTTGTGTAGTGTTGTTGGTTGGTTGCTTGTGCATAATTTGTGTAGTGTTGTTGGTTGGTTGCTTGTGCATAATTTTGTGTAGTGTTGTTCGCTTGTTGCTTGTGAATATTTTGTGAATGTTGTTGGTTGGTTGCTTGTGCATAATTTGTGTAGTGTTGTTGGTTGGTTGCTTGTGCATAATTTGTGTAGTGTTGTTGGTTGGTTGCTTGTGCATAATTTGTGTAGTGTTGTTGGTTGGTTGCTTGTGCATAATTTGTGTAGTGTTGTTCGTTGTTGCTTGTGAATATTTTGTGAAATGTTGTTGGTTGTGTTTGATTTGTGATTTGTTGTTGGTTGTTTGCAAATTTGTGTTGTTGTTGGTTGGTTGCTTGTGCATAATTTGTGTAGTGTTGTTCGTTGGTTCCTTGTGCATGATTTGTGTAGTGTTGTTGATTCGTTGCTTGTGCATAATTTGTGTAGTGTTGTTGATTGGTTGCTTGTGCATAATTTGTGTAGTGTTGTTGGTTGGTTGCTTGTGCATAATTTGTGTAGTGTTGTTCGTTGGTTGCTTGTGCATGATTTGTGTAGTGTTGTTGATTGGTTGCTTGTGCATAATTTGTGTAGTGTTGTTGATTGGTTGCTTGTGTATAATTTGTGTAGTGTTGTTGGTTGGTTGCTTGTGCATAATTTGTGTAGTGTTGTTCTCTTGCTGCTTGTGCATAATTTGTGTAGTGTTGTTGGCTGGGCTGGTTGCTTGAGCATAATTTGTGTAGTGTTGTTGGTTGGTTGCTTGTGCATAATTTGTGTAGTGTTGTTGGTTGATTGCTCGTGCATAATTTGTGTAGTGTTGTTGGTTGGTTGCTTGTGCATAAATTGTGTAGTGTTGTTGGTTGGTTGTTGTGTGCATAATTTGTGTAGTGTTGTTGGTTGGTCGATTGTGCATAAATTGTGAAGTGTTGTTGGTTGGCTGGTTGTGCATAATTTGTGTAGTGTTGTTGGTTGATTGTTGTGTGTATAATTTGTGTAGTGTTGTAGGTTGGTTGCTTGTGCATAATTTGTGTATGTTGTTCCTTGGTTGCTTGTCCATAGTTTGTGTAGTGTTGTTCTCTGGCTGCTTGTGCATAATTTGTGTAGTGTTGTTCGTTGGTTGCTTGTGCATAATTTGTGTAGTGTTATTGGCTGGCTGCCTGTGCATAATTTGTGTAGCGTTGTTGGTTGGTTGCTTGTGCATAGTTTGTGTAGTGTTGTTCTCTGGCTGCTTGTGCATAATTTGTGTAGTGTTGTTCGTTGGTTGCTTGTGCATAATTTGTGTAGTGTTGTTGGTTGGTTGCTTGTGCATAATTTGTGTAGTGTTGTTGGTTGTTTGATTGTGCATAATTTGTGTAGTGTTGTTGGTTGGTTGCTTGTGCATAATTTGTGTAGTGTTGTTCTCTGGCTGCTTGTGCATAATTTGTGTAGTGTTGTTGGTTGGTTGCTTGTGCATAATTTGTGTAGTGTTGTTCGCTTGTTGCTTGTGCATATTTTGTGAAATGTTGTTGGTTGGTTGCTTCTGTATAATTTGTGTAGTGTTGTTGGTTGGTTGCTTGTGCATAATTTGTGTCGTGTTGTTCGTTGGTTGCTTGTGCGTGATTTGTGTAGTGTTGTTTATTCGTTGCTTGTGCATAATTTGTGTAGTGTTGTTGATTGGTTCCTTGTGCATAATTTGTGTAGTGTTGTTGGTTGGTTGCTTGTGCATAATTTGTGTAGTGTTGTTCGTTGGTTGCTTGTGCATTATTTGTGTAGTGTTGTTGATTGGTTGCTTGTGCATAATTTGTGTAGTGTTGTTGATTGGTTGCTTGTGCATAATTTGTGTAGTGTTGTTCGTTGGTTGCTTGTGCATAATTTGTGTAGTGTTGTTCTCTGGCTGCTTGTGCATAATTTGTGTAGTGTTGTTGGCTGGGCTGGTTGCTTGTGCATAATTTGTGTAGTGTTGTTGATTGGTTGCTTGTGCATAATTTGTGTAGTGTTGTTGGTTGATTGCTCGTGCATAATTTGTGTAGTGTTGTTGGTTGGTTGCTTGTGCATAAATTGTGTAGTGTTGTTGGTTGGTCGCTTGTGCATAAATTGTGCAGTGTTGTTGGTTGGCTGCTTGTGCATAATTTGTGTAGTGTTGTTGGTTGGTTGTTGTGTGTATAATTTGTGTAGTGTTGTTGGTTGGTTGTTGTGTGTATAATTTGTGTAGTGTTGTTGGTTGGTTGCTTGTTCATAATTTGTGTAGTGTTGTAGGTTGGTTGCTTGTGCATAATTTGTGAAATGTTGTTGTTTGGTTGCTTGTGCATAATTTGTGTAGTTTGTTGGTTGGTTGCTTGTGCATAATTTGTGAAGAGTTGTTGGTTGCTTGCTTGTGCATAATTTGTGTAGTGTTGTTGGTTGGTTGCTTGTGCATAATTTGTGTAGTGTTGTTGGTTGGTTGCTTGTGCATAATTTGTGTAGTGTTGTTCGTTGGTTGCTTGTGCATAATTTGTGTAGTGTTGTTCGTTGGTTGCTTGTGCATAATTTGTGTATGTTGTTCCTTGGTTGCTTGTGCATAGTTTGTGTAGTGTTGTTCTCTGGCTGCTTGTGCATAATTTGTGTAGTGTTGTTCGTTGGTTGCTTGTGCATAATTTGTGTAGTGTTATTGGCTGGCTGCCTGTGCATAATTTGTGTAGTGTTGTTCGTTGGTTGCTTGTGCATAATTTGTGTAGTGTTGTTGGTTGGTTGCTTGTGCATAATTTGTGTAGTGTTGTTCGCTTGTGCTTGTGCATATTTTGTGAAATGTTGTTGGTTGGTTGCTTGTGTATAATTTGTGTAGTGTTGTTGGTTGGTTGCTTGTGCATAATTTGTGTAGTGTTGTTGGTTGGTTGCTTGTGCACAATTTGTGTAGCGTTGTTGGTTGGTTGCTTGTGCATAATTTGTGTAGTGTTGTTGGTTGGTTGCTTGTGCATAATTTGTGTAGTGTTGTTGGTTGGTTGCTTGTGCATAATTTGTGTAGTGTTGTTAGTTGGTTGCTTGTGCATAGTTTGTGTAGTGTTCTTCGTTGGTTGCTTGTGCATAATTTGTGTAGTGTTGTTGGTTGGTTGCTTGTGTATAATTTGTGTAGTGTTGTTGGCTCGCTGCTTGTGCATAATTTGTGTAGTGTTGTTCGTTGGTTGCTTGTGCGTAATTTGTGTAGTGTTGTTGTTTGGTTGCTTGTGTGTATAATCTGTGTACCGCTGTTGTAGTTTGTATTTCCAAAGTCGATTTAATAATGTGTGTGTGTGTGTGTGTGTGTGTGTGTGTGTGTGTGTGTGTGTGTGTGTGTATGTGTATGTGTGTGTGTGTGTGTGTGTGTGTATGTGTGTGTGTGTGTGTGTGTATGTGTGTGTGTGTGTGTGTGTGTGTGTGTGTGTGTATGTGTGTGTGAGTAAACTTCATCTAGACCTATACTCTCAGAGAAAACGCAGCAGTATTGTAATGTGTACAATAAAATATTGCCATTGTTCTTATTCATCTTCTAAAGGACGCGGTTTGTTTTTGATGATATAGATATCTTGTGTGCGGCAGACTAACATTTCGGTAGTAGTTGGGAAGTATTGAACTGTTTTTTTTTTTGGTGTTAGTAGACAACTTGTCTGTGGAAGACTGACATTTCGGTGTTAATTGGAAAGTTTTGTATTATTTTTGGCGCGTGTCATGGGACATTACAGAAAGCCAAAGTCTGATACAAGCACACACCATGACGATAAAGCGAGTTGGTTTATTACTTGTAATGATCCTACTGCATCTTCTCCATCACATGGCATCTCCAGCTTTGGCGCTTATGGAATTCACTCCCAGCGCAGAAATTCTGTCTTGAGAACACTGATGCTGAAACTTTAAAAACAGCCTGGTCTTCTTTGATAATTGGAGAAACAGAATACATTGGACAGAAGACTGACGCTGAAAGTTAGAAACAGCCAGGTCTTCTTTGAAAACTGAAGAAACAAAATACATTGGACAGAAAAATGAGGCTGAAACTGAATTAGAAACATTCAGGTCTTCTTTGATAACTGAAGAAACAGAATACATCGGACAGAAAACTGACGCTGAAACGTAGAAACATCCAGGTTTTCTTTGGTAAGCTGAGTATATTGGACAGAAAACCGACTTTGACACTTAGAAACACCCAGGTCTTCTTTGAAAACTGAAAAAACAAAATACATTGGACAGAAAAATGAGGCTGAAACTGAATTAGAAACATTCAGGTCTTCTTCAATAACTGAAGAAACAGAATACATTAGACAGAAAACTGAGGCTGAAACGTAGAAACAACCAGGTTTGCTGAAACTTAGAAAAATGCAAGTCTTCTTTGGTAACTGAAGAAACAGAATAGGTTGGACAGAAAACTGACGCTGGAACTTAGAAACACCTAGATCTTCTTTGGTAAGCTGAGTTTATTGGACAGAAAACTTACCTTGAAACTTAGAAACACTCAGGTTTTCTTTGGTAACTGAAGAAACAATAGACTGGACAGAAAACTGACCTTGAAACTTAGAAACACTCAGGTTTTCTTTGGTAACTGAAGAAACAGAATAGACTGGACAGAAAACTAACGCTGAAACTTAGAAACACCAAAGTCTTCTTTCAGTACATTGAACAGAAAACTGACGCTGAAACATAGAAACACTAAGGTTATCTTTGATAACTGAAGAATCAGAATAGATTAGACATAAAACTGACGCTGAAACTTACGAACAGCCAGATCTTCTGTGATAAACAGAGTACATTGGACCCGAAAACCGACTTTAAAACTTAGAAAAACCCGGGTCTTCTTCGACATCTGAAGTAACAGAATACATTGGACAGAAGACTGACGCTGAAACTTAGAAACGGCCTGATCTTCTTTGATGACTGAAGAAACAGAATACATTAAACAGAAAACTGGCGCTTAAACACAGAAACGGCCATAGTTTATTTAAAAAGTGACTGCAGATCATAGCATGGAATTGCTGGGAGATCAGAGAAATCGCCAATCTTTACCCATCAGTCGGGAAGTACCCAGGCAGGATCAAACCCCAGATCTTCCCTTAGGAATCTGACATCTTATCCACTTGACTATTGTGCCCATCATGCAGTTTCTGAATGGAACAAATATGTTTTTTTGTAGCACTATGAAAACGTAACATTGCTGTATATTTTTGTCATCTTGGGTCATCATCATTGTATAGTACTGTCATACTGGGCCATCTGCGGCGTATATTATGTAATGTTGGGCCATTTTCATTGTATATTACTGTAATACTGGGCATCTTCATTGTGTGTTATGTAATATAGGGTCATTTTCATTGTATGCATTATAATATTGGGTGGACCATCTTCATTATAATTATATTATGTAATAATGGGCCATCTTCAGTGTATATTATGTAATAGTGGGTCGTTTTCATTGTATGCATTACAATATTGGGTGGGCCATATTAATTGAATATTATGTAATATTGGGTCTATCTTCATTGTATATAGTGGTAATATTGGGTTATCTTCATCCTATATTACAGCAATAATGGTCATCTTCGTTGCACATGTTGTAATATTGGGTTTTAAGCTCTAGTTTCTTTTCTTTGTTTTCTTTGTATTATTGTAGTTTTCAGTCAGATTGTCATTCTGGTTCTTTATCAAAGACGAATATAATTTTGAGAAAACACACACAACCTCACACAGACACACACAGACACACAGACACACAGACACAGAGCAGACACACACACACACAACACACACACACACACACACACACACACACACACACACCCCAAAACACACACACAACAAAAACCCACACAAACAGTCACACAGACACACGGACACATAGACACACACACACACACACAACTTCACACAGACAATACACAGATACACACACATACAAAAGAGAGAGATACGCACACACTACACACACTCACACACACACATTTACACAGACACAACACAGACACACACACATGCACACACACACAGAACACACACACAACACACACACACCACACATACACACACACCACACAACACAAAACTCACTCACACAGTTACACACACACTTAAACACACACACACACACACACACACACACACACACACACCACACACAACACACACACACACCACACGCACACACACACACACACACACACACACACACACACACACACACACCTCAGTCGATCAGCTTAATTCACTCAACCCTCTCATATCCCCCAGTCAACGATCATCAAAAAGGTGCCACATTGACACAAGATGGCGAGGAAAGGGCGACAACTCTATTGATCCCTTTTCCTGTGAACGGTCAGGAAAAAATAAATAAATAAACGGAGGACAGGCAGGTGTCGCCACAGTGGCGCCAGAGTGAGGGAGAAAAAACGAAACAAGATGTTTTCCCCGGCGCAATCAACGGATTTGTGGCGCCATCTTTCTCTCTTCAAACTGTAAGTGCTCTTATCTTATGCAACACGCTTTGTTTTTCTGTTTCTTTGTTTGTATGTTTGCTTCTTCGTTCGTTTGCTTATTTCTTTGTTCTTTGTTTCTTTGTTTCTTTGCTGATTCTTTTGTTTACTTCTCCTTAAAATGTGTGGTGCTCTCGCACATCTAAATGCATATGGCCTTTGCCATCAATAGATTAAAAAGCGTATTGTCTGGATGATAGCTGAACTGTTACATATTTAGGGTAAGGTCGTAGATCCATGGGTCCCGTATTTGAAACGAAGTGTACATGATGATCAGTATAGTATTCTTATGTTACTGTTCTTTCGCACGTCTTATGTATAGCTTTTGCCATCAATAGATTAAACCGTGTATTGTCTGGATGATAGCTGAACTGTTACGTATTTTAGAGTAAGGTCGTAGATCCATGGGTCCGTATATGAAACGAAATTATACATAATATAATAATATAATTAATATAAATTTATTTTAAGAGCGTCTAGAATCCTGGTCGATAAAAAATCATATATATACTACAGCGCATTGATTTAGCGTATTACATGCATACATACCTACATACATATGAGCGTATACATGCATACATCATGCATACATACTTACATACATAAATCTAACTGAGCGATACATGCATACATACATACATACATAAATCTAAGCGTATACATACATACATACATACATACATACATACATACATACATACATACATACATACATACATACATACATACATACATACGTACGTACGCACATCATACATAATAATTACAATATGATCAGTGTAGTATTTTTATATTACCTGTTCAAATTTATTTGACTGAAATTTCATTTTGTATTAGACAGATCATGGCTAAAGCAAAATTCATAGAAATCATTTGATTTTCAAAGTTAATTAACACAAAATTCGTTAAAATAGCATACGGCCAGAGTCTCTTTAACTGGACATGTGAGAGGGAGGCGGTTTTTTTGTTTTTTGTTTTTGTTTGTTTTTGGTTTTGTTTTGATTTTTGTTTGTTTTTTTCGGTCGAGTGCCGTTGTTGGTGTTGTAAGTTTCGTCAACAATCCTCTGTTCCGCTCTCTCTTTCTCTGTCTGTCTGTCCGTCTGTCTGTCTCATCTGGAGTCCATGTGGCGAAACACGTTTGTGTACATCGATCGCATTCACTCTGTGTGTCGAATGGTTCATGTACCATCTCCTCCTCCTTCCCCCATCCCCTCTGTGAAAAGGCTGAATGCCTTACACACCATAAACCATTCGTGCATTGTGTGTGTGTGTCTGTCTCTGTCTCTGTCTCTCTGTCTCTGTCTCTCCCCCCTCTCTCTTTCTCTCTTCCTCTCTCTGTCTGTTCTCTCTCCCTCCTCCTCCCTCCCTCCCTTCCTCCCCTCTCTCTCCTCCCTCTTTCTCTCTCTCTCCCTCCCTCCCTCTCTGTCTGTCTGCTGTCTGTCTTCTCTCTCTCTCTCTCTCTCTCTCTCTCTCTCTCTCTCTCACACCACACACACACACACACACAGACACACACATGAAAGGGTGCAGGAAATACTAACGCAAGAGTAGTTCTTCTATTAGGACATAGAGAAAGAGAGAGAGAGAGAGAGGCAGACAGACAGAAACAGAGAGAGAGACAGAACAGATAGAGACAGAGAAAGAGAGACAGAGACAGACATTGAGACAGAGAAGCAGAGAGAGAGGAAGAGAGAGATAGGGAGGAAGAGAGAAATGAAGAGATAGAAAACAGAAAGAGAAGAAGAGAGAGACAAAGAACAACAGACAGAAAAGAGAGAGAAGAGAGAGAGAGAGACAGACAGACAGAGACAGAGAGAGACAGAAACGTAGAGGGAGAGACAGAAAGACAGACAAACAGACAGACTGACTGATGACAGACGGACAGACAGGAAGACAAACAGACAGACAGACAGACAGACAGACAACAAGGAAAACAAAACAAAGCATGGCAAAACGACAAAGGACACGAAGCCGTATAAAGTTCAGGTACTCACCAGCACAGAAGAACGAAAGAAGCAGTAGACACAGGCCCGCAGGTACTGCAGGGACAACCAGCCCTGGGGTGAGGAGTCTACGTGGAGGGAAAGTCCGTGTCCCAGGGACCAACAGCCCTAGAGTAGTGGATCCAGGGTCGGGGAGAGTTCGTGTCTCATGGACAAACAGCTCTGGGGTGGGGGTCTGTAGCGAGGGACAGTCCGTGTCCCAGGGACCAACAGCCCTAGAGTAGTGGATCCAGGGTCGGGGAGAGTTCGTGTCTCATAGACAGCCAGCCCTGGGGTGAGAGGTCTGCAAGGAGGGACAGTCCGTGTCCCAGGGACAAACAGCCCTGGGGTGGGGGATCCACGGTCAGAGAGAGTCCGTGTCTCAGGGACAGCCAGCCCTGGGATGAGAGGTCTGCTGGGAGGGACAGTCCGAGTTTCACGGACTACCAGCCCTGGGGTGGGAGGTCCGCAGGGAGGGATAGTCCGTGTCCCCGGGACAAAAAGCCCAAGAGAAGTGGATCCACTGTCAGGGAGAGTTCGTGTCTCAGGGACAACCAGCCCTGGGGTGGCTGGTCTGCGGGCAGGGAGAGTCCGTGTCAGCTGACCCATTCCCGCCTCGTGCTCTCAATCTTCATCATTTCCCAGCTACCCCTGAGACATCGGGAATCCAACATCCACAACCACGCATCAGCTACATGTACAATGAAGGCATCGGCATCGTAGAAATCGTCACTCTGAAGCCAGGCCAGGAGAATAGTCAGAATTATTACTTGGAAACCGCTAGGACTTGTGAGAATTATCACACTGGAGCCAGCCGAATCGTTAGAATTATCACACTGATGTTAGGGATTTGGTGCGGATCGTCATATTGAAACCATGAGAATTATCACATGAAAGTCCAAACAATTGTAAGAATCGTTACACTGAAATCCTTGGGAATTATAAGAATTATCAGATGAAAACACTAGAAATTATGAGAATTATGATGCTAGACTGTGCAAATCATCAGTGACAGTTCCACAAAAACCAGAAGCTGAATCCTTTCACATTGATTTTCACGTAGAAACTTCACTGTCTGATGAACAGTTTCACAGAATCCGCTGCCTGCTTCTAATGTTCACAAAACTTATTGCTTGATTGAAATTGGTAACATAATCTGTTGCGAGAATTTTCACACAGAAGCTACAGGAATTGTGAGAATTATTATTCTGACGCCACACACACACAACACACACAACACACACACACACACACACACACACACACACACACACACACACACACACACACACACACACACACACACACACACACACACACACACACAACACACACACAACACACAACACACACACACACACACACACACACACACACACACACACACCACACACATACACGCACACACACACACACACACACTCACACACACACTCACACACACACTCACACACACACACTCCTCTCTCTCTCTCTCTCTCTCTCTCTCTCTTCTCTCTCTCTCTCTCTCTCTCTCTCTCAGCGGGCCTCTGTAGCTCAGTTGGTTTGAGCGTCGGATTCACATGCTAATGGTTGTGGGTTCGAATCCCGGGCCGGGTGCGCTACATTAAATCTGGCCTTCTCACTGTCCCATCTTAGCATCATTGTTGTTCTGGTGGTGTCAGTATAGGATTAGATAAGTCCCCCATTGCCCCCATTTTCCTGGGATGGTTATCCCCGTCGGCCATATCACCTGAGGTGGGTGCTGAGGTAAAACTGAATCAAATCAAATCAATCAATCTCTCTCTCTCTCTCTCTCTCTCTCTCTCTCTCTCTCTCTCTCTCTCTCTCTCTCTCTCTCTCTCTCTCTGTCTTTCTCTCTCTCTCAAGGAGAATTATCATTCTGAAATAATTACAAATTCAGCATCTAAATTCGTATTATTTTCTTTTCTATTTGTTTGTGTTGTGTTTTTTTGTTTGTTTGTTTGTTTGTTTTTTTTTTTTCTTTCTTTCCTTCTTTCTCGTCTGCGTTGATTCCTCCTTATCAGTGATACTTTGTCTCTATATTCCGTTTCTACAGACTGTTCAGAATTTTGCTACTGGCCTCGTCCTTAACCCTTTGACTCCCGAACCCTGAAAGCTGGTGGATAGGGTGAGGGAATCAAAGGGTTAAGTTTTAGCTTTGCAAGCATGGCTGGTAATGCAGGCTGCTGGTGGACAGGGTACGGGAGTCAACGAGTTAATTCTTCTCGCTGTGAGACTTCAACATCCTTGCTATGAAAGCTCCACTGGCTTCCTATTCAATAGCATATTAGATACAAGGCTGTTTGTATGTGTTAGAATGTGTTACAATTCTGTTTCTATGTGTTTGTATGTGTTACAGTGTTGTCTCTGGTACTGCTTATACCTCTGAATTGTCTCATGCCTATTCTCCTTCCCGTAATCTTCGCTCTTCTTCTGATATTTGACTATTTAAAAATCCCTCGATGCAGACACAAGACTCGTGTTTTCCGATCTTTTGCTCATTTTGGACCTTTTCTGTGGAATTATCTGCTCTTTGATATGAAAAAATTGCCAACCTTTCCTCTTTAAAACCCAAAATCAAAGCCCATCTTTTCCGTGGCACTTACTCTCAACCTGCATACCTGACCTGTGGTGTTCCACAAGGATCTGTCCTTGGCCCTGTTCTTTTCACTCTTTACACCTCCCCCCTGTCCACCATCATCAACTCCCACTCTATAAAACACCACTTCTATGCTGATGACACCCAACTTCAAGACAGTGACTCACCTGATAATATACAACGCCTGTTGACTCGCACCACTGAGTGTTACTCGGACGTTAAGAACTAGATGACACACAATAAACTTCAGCTTAATGACAAGACAGAAGCTATCCTCATTGGCACCCGTCAGAAACTTTCTCAGCTGCCTCCTCTTTCTCTCCCATTATGTAACACATCAGTCCCAATTTCTGATTCAGCTAAAAACCTTGGTGTCTGCATTGACTCTACCCTCTCCATGAACAACTTTGTTTCTCAAACTGCCAGATCTTGCTACTATCATCTCCATCGTATAAGCCTGATCAGGAAGTATCTCTCTGTCGAAACAACTGCAAAACTCGTTCTCTCCTTCATAATGTCTCGCATTGACTATTGCAATTCACTCCTGTCTGGTCTTCCTGCCTCCACCATTCACATCCTACAGCGCATTCAAAACAATGCTGTACGCCTTGTACTCAAAAAGAAAAAAGCTGACCACATATCTCCTCTCCTGGCACAACTTCACTGGCTCCCTGTATCAAAGCGCATACAATACAAACTAGACACCATGTGCTACAAAAGCCTCAATAACGCAGCCCCCGATTACCTGTCAAGCCTACTTGAGATCTATGTTCCCTCACGTACCCTCCGCTCTGCCTCCGATCCTCTGACTTTTCGCTTTCCACGCACTAAGCTCAATACCTATGGTCCACGAGCCTTCTCTGTTTCTGGTCCACTCTCCTGGAACAAACTTCCTCTCTCAGTCCGTCAGCAACCTACTTTTGTCTCCTTCAAAGTCCGCTCTCAAAACCCACCTTTTCTCCTCTGCATAAAATCCTAACCTCACTCAACCCCCCCCTCCCCCCTCTGCAGCCTGTCTCCGCTCGGAGGGGAATCACATGGTTATAATATATAATTGTATATGCTATGCTCTCTATAATTTTCCATTGCTTTTATTCTTGCTTTTATTGCTTTTATTGCTTTTATTCTTTCTCCCCATTTATAGCCATGCGTGTGTGTGTGTGTGTGTGTGTGTGTGTGTGTGTGTGCGCGTGTGTGTGCGTGCGTGCGTGCGTGCGTGCGTGTGTGTCTGCTTCAGCGCTTAGATTTGATTTTATCAAGATTTTGCGCTATATAAATATTGTAATTATTATTATTATAAATTAATATTGTTCATTCTAACCCTGTCCCATCCAGATCCAGTCATGTTTCAGCGCGTTCTTGTTGTATGTTTATATGAATGTTATTGAGAGTGTGTGTATGATGTTAATAGGTAAAAATAGTGAATGTGTGTTACATGTATTTTTCATTTGTTTTGGTATCATAGGGCTGTAAACGTCTAGAGCACCGGTAGGTGCATTCTAAATGTACATGATTATCATTATTATTGTTATTATTATTATTATTATTATTATTATTATTGTTGTTGTTGTTGTTGTTGTTGTTGTTATCCCTAACAACGACATTGGAGAAGAAGATTGATGGAGCATATACACGAATGCTGCGTGCAGCCCTGAACAAATCCTGGAGAGAACATCCAACTAACAAAGAGTTATATGGTAAGATCCCACCAATCAGTAAATCAATACGTCAACAAAGACTGCGCTTCGCGAGACACTGCTGGCGTAGCAAAGAAGAACTGGTGGGGGATGTTCTACTATGGAGACCCAGCCATGGCAAACAAAGACCAGGACGTCCAAAGAAGACCTTCATCGACCAACTGATGGATGATACGGGCTGTCAGTATGATGAACTACCTACTGCAGAGAAGGATGGAAGAAATGTGTCATGGATAGCCAAGCAAGCTCGACATGATGATGTTATTATTATTATTGTACATGTAATTGTTATTATTATTGTTCTTATTACTATTATTGTTGTTGTTGTTGCTATTGTTATTCTTCTTCTTATTATTATCATCATCATCATCATCATCATTATTACTATTAATGTTGTTGTTTTTGTTGTAGTTGTTCTTGTTAAAACGTGATGTGACGCCAAAGATGTCAGTTTTCTATCAAAACCTTTAATAAACGTATTGTGACGTTAAACATGTCAGATTCATACTGAAACCTTTAGTAAAACGTCAACTATGTCAGTTTCATATCAAAACTTCTAATGAAATGTGATGTGATGTTGAATATGTTAGATGCATGCTAAAAATACATCAAATATGTCATACTAAAATTCTTCCTAAAATGTGATGTGACGTCAAATGTGTCACTTTCATACTAAACCCCTTAATAAAACGTAATGTGACGTCAAATATGTCACTTTCACACTAACACCTTGAATAAAACATGATGTGACGTCAGATATGTCAGTTTCATACTAAAACATTTAATGAAACGTAATGTGACGCCAAATGTCAGTTTCATACTAAAACCCTCTATAAAATGGGATGTGACATCAAATACGTATGTCAGTTGCATACTAAAACCTTTAATAAAACGTGATTTAACGTCAAATATGTCAGTTTTATACCAAAACTTTAATAAAATTTGATGCGACGTCAGATATGTCAGTTTCATACTAGAATCCTCTATAAAGCGTGATGTGACGCCAAACATGTCAAGTTTATACAAAAACCGTTAATAAACGTGATGTGACGTCAAATTTGTGAGAGGTGTACCAAAACTCTGGCAATAAGTTTTGATTATCATTAGTATTGTTCTACTCAGTCAGTGCTGAAACTCGCGCGAACTATCCTGCTAAGAGCAAGCGCTAACCCTGACCCTAACAGTGATTCGTCACTCATTTACAGACATGCAGCAGGATAGTTCTGAAAGAGACAAACACAGATGATGAAAGGAGGGGAGTTAATTAGTTGTCTATTTCTATTCGTAGTATTGTGCATTATTAGACAATGCAGATTGTGTGCGAGTGCCTTTACGTGTGTTGGTGATTTTGTATGGTGTTTTGAACATCATGGTGACTTTCCACCACGAAATGAGTCGCTTGTCCACTTCAGGCAGTTTTCACTTTTTCATTGCTTCTAAATGTACATTTACTGCTCTTTCTAATGAAGAAAACCATTTTAAAATCGGACAATAAATACCTGAGGTACAGCCTTCCAAACATGGCACTCTTCCGAAACACAGTTTTGAGAAAATCAAGAAAAACGGAAGTGAAAGTTCAGCATCTACATGTTGGGTAGGGTAATGCAAATAGCTTTTTCACTAAGAAAGAACCACAATATGCGTAATTTATTGAATGCAGAATGTGTAGGAAGGGTTCCAGCATCCGCTAAAATCAACAACTCCATAACGAGCCCTGACACCCCTCTCGCTTATTTTGCCCCATTGTGCAAAACGCTACCAGTGGACAAGCGACTCATTCCGTGATGGAAGGTCACGCGAAAAAATTTACAAAAACACACATGAATGAGTCAATTACAAAACACGAAAGTAGAATGAGAACACATGTATTAACTCGCAAGACAAGACAGGAACAAAGTTTCAGCCAGTTGATCTTTGTAAAGCGTACCGAGTTAGTAAGTAAAATTTGTAGATTATGAGAGTTCAAACTGTATTTACATGTTTATGGAGTAAATACGATTCTGTGTGACGAAGTGTTTGAACACAGGACAAAATCGTTAGGAGTAAGTGAGAACTGATAATAATACAAAGTTCAATGCGAACAGGATAAACGTGAAGGGTAGGGGAAGGGGAAGGGAGAAACATCTAATAAACAATGGACTTCGGATCTGATATCTTGAATTCAGTCCCAGCCCGCAATATTGAAAACTGGCCTGTTTGCTGCCCATCTTAATGTTTCCATCATTCTGGTGGTGTCAGCTTAGTGTTTGATAGGTCCACTGGTCTGTTCACTGCCCACCTTAATGTTTCCATCATTCTGGTGGTGTCAGCTTAGTGTTTCATAAGTCCACTGGTCTGTTCGCTGCCCATCTTAATGTTTCCATCATTCTGGTGGTGTCAGCTTAGTGTTTGATAGGTCCACTGGTCTGTTCACTGCCCATCTTAATGTTTCCATCATTCTGGTGGTGTCAGCTTAGTGTTTCATAAGTCCACTGGTCTGTTCACTGCCCATCTGAATGTTTCCGTCATACTGGTGGTGTCAGCTTAATGTTTCATAAGTCCACTGGTCTGTTCGCTGCCCATCTTAATGTTTCCGTCATACTGGTGGTGTCAGCTTAGTGTTTCATAAGTCCACTGGTCTGTTCGCTGCCCATCTTAATGTTTCCATCATACTGGTGGTGTCAGCTTAGTGTTTCATAAGTCCACTGGTCTGTTCGCTGCCCATCTTAATGTTTCCATCATTCTGGTGGTGTCAGCTTAGTGTTTCAAAAGTCCACTGGTCTGTTCACTGCCCATCTTAATGTTTCCATCATTCTGGTGGTGTCAGCTTAGTGTTTGATAGGTCCACTGGTCTGTTCACTGCCCATCTTAATGTTTCCATCATTCTGGTGGTGTCAGCTTCGTGGTTAAGCGATCTGGTTGGTTCTTTTGACAAAGCCGTGGACTCAGGATCTGACATCTTGGGTTTGGTACCAGCCCGCGACATTAAAAATTGGCCTGTTTGCTGCTTGTCTTAATGTTTACATCATTCTGGAGCCAGTTTAGTTTTCAAAGGTCTTTACTCCCCCCCCCCCCCCCCCCCCCCCCCCCCCCCCCCGTTCTCCTGTAGTACCCGAACGAAGGAGAACCGAATAAAGCATTGGTATCTCACAATGCTACTAAAATTTTTAAAGGCTTCTTTGAGCAATTTTTTCGCTAGTCCTCGTATACTCTGAGAGTGGTAGGACTTTAAAACCTACAGAACAGAACCCCCCCCCCCCCCCTTTCCCCACATTTTCCACTCTTCAGTTCAAAACTTTACCAGTGAATAGGATTTTACGCAGATTCGGGGAGT
>JAPXFY010000018.1:15131693-15134193 GCA_030674185.1 Monoplex corrugatus | reverse complement strand
CAACCAGCTCTGTCACACCATAGACATGGATAGGGAGACAGGCAACACCTTGTCACACCATAATATGGCAAGTAGCTCTGTCACACCATAGACATGGATAGGTAGGGAGACAGGCAACTCCTTGTCACACCATATGGGCAAGTAGCTCTGTCACACCATATGGGCAAGTAGCTCTGTCACACCATAGACATGGATAGGGAGACAGGCAACCAGCTCTGTCACACCATATGGACAAGTAGCTCTGTCACACCATAGACATGGATAGAGAGACAGGCAATCAGCTCTGTCACACCATAGACATGGATAGGGAGACAGGCAACTAGCTCTGTCATACCATAGACATGGATAGGGAGACAGGCAACTAACTCTGTCATACCATAGACATGGATAGGGAGACAGGCAACTAGCTCTGTCATACCATAGACATGGATAGGGAGACAGGCAACTAACTCTGTTGGTATTCGTGGCACTGCACTTGCATGGATCGCTTCTTATCTGACTGACCGTACATTGAGAGTTTGTGTGAATGGTGTTTATTCTGACTTGTCACCCCTGAAGTACGGTGTACCGCAGGGTTCTGTGCTAGGCCCAGTCCTCTTTGTGCTGTATGCCTCTCCTGTGTCCGATGTCATCAATGGTCACGCCATGTTGCACGAAAGCTTTGCCGATGACACTCAACTTCATCAGTCAGCCTCCATTGCTGAAATTGACTCGTTGATGGTACGGACGCAGGAGTACATTGCAGACCTAAAGACCTGGATGACTCTTAATAAGCTTCAACTAAATGACGACAAGACCGAGCTCATGTTAGTCTATCCGAAAAAACTTCAACACTCTGATCTTCCTGATTCTATGCTGATCAATGACATCCCTGTTCCTTTCTCTTCAGCAGTTCGAAGTCTCGGTGTGACCCTTGACCAGTCTCTTTGCTTCCAACAACATATCTCTAATGTCTGTAAGGCTGCCTATTTGGAACTGCGCAGGATTAGTTCAATTCGTCAGTACCTCTCCAGTGAGGCAACGAAGACACTTGTATGTGCTTTTGTTCTGTCTAGGATAGACTACTGTAATTCACTCCTGGCAGGGATTCCAAAATATTTGTTAGACCGACTCCAGCGAATCCAAAACAATGCTGCTAGGCTCGTCTGTAAAGCTTCTAGATCTGAACATATCACTCCTCTTCTTCGCTCTCTCCATTGGCTTCCTGTACCTGATCGTATATCGTACAAAGTATCTACTTTGACCTTTTCTGCTGTTTGTGGTTCTGGCCCAGAATATCTTTCTGAACTACTCCCAGTGTATACTCCATCCCGCCAACTGCGTTCCTCTTCTGACACTCGACTTCTCACGATACCATCTGCAAGAACTAAGACTTATGGTGAAAGGTCCTTCTCTTTCCAAGGTCCCAAAATATGGAACAAACTCCCTGGCAGCCTTCGTCACTCTGACTCCCTCGTCTCTTTCAAATCTGGTCTAAAGTCACATCTCTTCTCGAAGAGCTCGGATACGACTTAACAGAAGACATGTCTGTGAGTCACTATCACATGTGCATAAGCGAGTGTGTGCATGCATGTCAGTGTGTATGTGGGGGGGAGGAGGGGGGATAAATGTAGCTGTGTGCACGTGCGTGTATATTGTGTGAGTGGAAAACTTGGACATTGCTTAGTCTGTTAGTGACCGTACTTAGAATGTGTGTAAGTAAGTGGGAATGTATTTTATGTGCTTGTGTGTATAGGATGCTGACGTATGTGCGCATGTTAAACACGGTATTTTGTATCGGTTTGCTACCCTCTGTTGTCTAATGACTAGAGTGTTTGTGTCGATTTTGTAATGCAATACTATTTTGTATGTTATTGCTCATGTCATGTTTCTTTTTGTCTACAATGCCATGTCTATGTCCACGTAATGTGCTACAATTGTGTATAGATCTAGCATCGATTTGTGAAGCACCTTGAGCAGTTTGTCTGGATAGTGTGCTCTAAAAGTACCCATTATTATTATTATTATTACTATAGACATGGATAGGGAGACAGGCAACTAACTCTGTCACACGATAGACATGGATAGGAAGACAGAAAACTAGTTCTGTTACACCATAGACATGGATAGGGGGTCAGGCAACATCTTATCACACCATAGACATGGATAGGGAGACAGGCAACTAGCTCAGCCACATCATCGAGATGTATAGGGAGACAGGCAACCAGCTGTCACACCATAGACATGGATAGGGAGACAGAAAACTAGTTCTGTCACACCATAGACATGGATAAAGAGACAGACAACCAGCTCTGTCACACCATAGACATGGATAAAGAGACAGACAACCAGCTCTGTCACACCATAGACATGGATAAAGAGACAGAAAACTAGTTCTGTCACACCATAGACATGGTTAGAGAGACAGGCAACTAGCTCTGTCACACCATAGACATGGGTAGAGAGACAGGCAACTAGCTCTGTCAAACCATAGACATGGATAGGGAGACAGGATACGAGC
>JAPXFY010000018.1:15119193-15124193 GCA_030674185.1 Monoplex corrugatus | reverse complement strand
GGAAATCAAAGGTAAAGTTTTTGCTCTAGCAGAGCTGGCTATGCAGGATGTTGGTAGACAGGGTGCAGGAGTCAAAGGGTTAAACTAATATTCCTCCAATAGTGATTTATCACAGTGGGACAGTCCCATATGTGCGCCATCCAAACCTGCAAGCAGTAACCCTATAGACCTCGTCATAAAATCCTATGCTGGCTTGATCGTGGTGTCATTTCTTCGACTATCCATGCAGAAGCATCTTTTTGGTGCATTTATCTTCCAGAGCGATAACGTGTCCCGCTCAGCGAAGGTGCATTTGATAAAATCCAAAACAAGTGTGACTGCCCGCGCTCAAGCAAACAGGAAACAGAAAAAAAAAAACACACACAAAAAGGATCAGAACGCGTATTTAATACAAGCACACAAGACAGCCGCGAAATTTTCGGCCAGCTGGCATTTGTCAAGCGTAAGATCACCACACACACCACACACACACACACACACACACACACACACACACACACACACACACACACACACACACACACACACACACACTCAACAAATCACACACACACCATCACACACACACACACACACACACACACACACACACACACACACACACCAACCCACACACACACACACCAACACCACACAGCACCAGAAAAAAAGAATCTGAACACGTACATATTTAATACAACCATACAAGACGGGCACGAAATTTCGGCCAACTGGCCTTTGCCAAGCGTAAGATCACAAACAAACAAACACCAAATACAAAAATTAGGAGAAAATACTGAAACTTCCCTGCTGTTTCGTCCGGTGTGAGAAAAGGACTAAATGACATCATAAGGGAAAGTTTCAGTTTGGGGGGAAGTTTCAGTCTTTTTCTCCTAATTTTTGTATTTGGTGTTTGCTTGTTTTTTGTGATCTTACGCTTGACAAAGACCAGTTGGCCGAACATTTGCGTCTGTCTTGTCTGGTTGTATTAAATACACATTTTGATTTCTTTTCGTGATTTTTTTTCTAGTTCCTGGCATTTGACGAGTAGACACTCCTATATTTCCCATCCCCAATCCTGAACAGGGTCAGGTGCCCATTCATAGCTGGATGGACTGGAGGCCGCACACAGAGTGTCTGCTTCGAGTCGGATATGAACTCGTATTTTTCAGATTTTGGTATGGATGGTAGAGGTCTACCTCTGTACTAACCAGGCAGTGGAGAGAGAGAGAGAGAGAGAGAGAGAGAGAGAGAGAGGAGAGAGAGAGAGAGAAAGAGAAGAGGAAGAAGAGAAAAAAGAGGACAGGGGGAGAGAGAAAAGAGAGAAGAGGAGAGAGAGAGGAGAGAGAGAAAGAGAGAGAGAAAGAGAGAGAGAAAGAGAAGAGAAGAGGGGGAGAGAGAAGAGAGAAGAGAGAGAAGAGAGAGAGAGAGAAAGAGAGAGAGAGAAGGAGAGAGAAAGAGAGAGAGAGAGAGAGAGAGAGAGAGAGAGGAGAGAGAGAGAGAGAGAGAGGGGAGAGAGAGAGAGGAGAGAGACAGGAGAGAGAGAGAAGGAGAGAGAAGACAGACAAGACAGAGACAGGCAGACAGACAGAGAGACAGACAGAGACCAGACAAAAGGAGAAAGAGAGACAGACGAGAACACAGAGACACACACGCCCACACACAGCGCACAGAGAGAGAGACAGAGAGAAACAGAGACAAGAGAGACAGACAGAGACAGAGTAGAGACACACAGAGAAAGAGAGAGACAGAGAGACAGAGAGAGATCAGAGAGAGAAAGAGAGAGGAGAAAGAGAGAGAAAGACAGAGACAGAGACAGAAAGACAGAGAGACACAGAGACAGAGCCTTTCCTTCTTTATTTCAAAATCCGAACCAATTCAAACCGTCTTCAGTGAAGATTAAAGGAAAGAATTGGAATACGGTTTTTGGCTTTATTGACGACACAGAAATTGGAACGTGTGCGTTTCGTTTTTTTAGCGGCGAGGATTTACAAAGATTGGCCCCAAATGAAAGCACTGGCCGAACTGGAGTCAGTCCCATCCAAATCAACATCCCCACGATCACCATTGGACTCACAGCCATAGACGCAAGCTCTGATAGCCGGCTTTCAATTTCACCTTAAGAAATAAAAGCCTGCTGGCTGCTTATCTGCATGTGGCCATCATACGGTAGTGTCGGTCGAAAGTTTGATTTAGGATCATGATCCCAAGTCCCATCAAGTTCATGATCTTCGCCAGCGTAGGAATTTATTGACAAGGTCTACAGAAATCACTTCTTTGCAGATGGAGCTCGATATGGAATTGTCCCCACTGTGGTAAATAACTGTTGGTGGAATTATTGGTTTATGGCACTGTTTCTGATACAAGCTGTTCATAGTCGGAGGCAGCCAGTCTCTGGAACAAAACGTATGATGATGGAATACACTCAGATACCTCCCTCACCCCCCCCCCCCCCCCCCCCACCCCCCACCGTTCACTTGACATCAGCTACAGGAAGGGAAGATAATTATGTTGAATGAAGTTTGGTTTCGTCCAAAACGTGTTTGATAAGTCTGGCTTAGTCCAAGATTTCTGCTGGGGTGTGCCAGGTAGGCGAGGTACCATCATCATCAGCATGTACCCTACCGCATGGCGTTGGCGATCATGGCCCTCCATATGAATCTATCCCTTATTTCTGCAGTTACATCTCCCACCTTCTTTGTCCTCAGCCACCCTGCAAGACCCTCCAATATTTTCTCTCTGGGTCTACCTGGTGCTCTCTTTCCCTCCAGCTTTCCTAAAGAAGATATGTTGGATAAAATCTGGTTTGGTCCAACATTTTGTTGGGGTGTGCCAGGAAGGTACGACATTTTAGATAAAATCTGGTTTAGTCCAACATTTTTGTTGGGGTGGGGGTGGGGGTTGCTAGGCTGGGAAGACATGTCAGATAAAATCTAGTTTGGTCCAACATTTTTGTTGGAGTGTGCCAGCTGGTTAAATAGGCTGGATAAAATCTGGTTTAGTCCAACATTTTTGTTGGGGTGTGTCAGGAAGGTATGATATGTTAGATGAAGTCTGGTTTAGTCCAACATTTTTGTTGGGGATGTGGTCAGGAAATGTATGATATGTTTAAATGAAGTCTGGTTTAGTCCAAAATTTCTGTTTGGGGTGTGCCAGGTAGCAAGAATATGCTACATAAAATCTGGCTTAGTCCAACATTTTTGCTGGGGTGTACCAGGTAGGGAAGGTATGTTAGATGAAGTCTGGTTTGATCCAAGATTTCTGCTGGGGGTGTGCCAGGTAAGAAGTTCAGACGAAGTCTGGTTTAGTCCATCTTTTTCGAGGGGGTGTGCCAGGATGGTATGATATGGTAGATGAAGTCTGGTTTAGTCCAAGATTTCTCTTGGGGTGTGCCAGATAGGTATGACATGATAGATGATGTTTGGATTAGTCAACATTTCTCTTGGGGTGTGCCTGGTAGGGAAAGTATATTAGATTAAGTCTGGTTTAGTCCAAGACTTCTATTCGGGTTGCCAGTAGGGAAGATACGTTAGGTGAAGAGGAGAGAGAGAGGGGGGGGAGAGACAGACAGACAGACAGACAGACAGACAGAGACAGAGATACAGAGAGACAGAGAGAGAGAAAGAGACAGACAGACAGAGACAGAGAGAAAGACACAGAGAAAGAGAGAGAGGCAGAGACAAAGACACAGAGAGAGAAAACAAAGAGCACTAGAGAGAGAGAGAGAGAGCAAGAGAGAGAGAGAGAAAGAACGACACACAGAGAGAGAAGGACAGAGACAAAGATAGAGAGACAGAGACAAAGACAGAGAGCAGAGAGAGAGGAGAAACAGAGAGAGAGAGAGAGAGCCAGAGACAGACAGACAGACAGACAGGTAGACAGAAAGACAGACAGATGTCATACACTCCATTACCTGGCAGCCACCGCAGCAGACATCGCAACAACAGACATTATTTAGGAAAAGAAAAGTTGATGAAATTCAAAATACGAAATGATTTTTTAATACTGAATACATGAATAAATACATACATGAATACAAAAATAATAATAAACAATCAATCAACGGGGAGATGAAGAAGAAGAAGACGAGAGAACTATTGGGTTATTGGAGTTATTTCAAGTAGGGATTCACTTCGCTCGGATAACTCCATATGTGCTCCCACCCAAATTTGCCCAGCAATTATGTGACAGATTTCCTGAACCTGCACAAAACCCTATGCGCTGGCAAGGTCTTGAAACGGGGAAAAGGGGAGAAGGGACCTATCAAACACTAAGCTGACACCCAGAATAATGGAAACATTAAGATGGGCAGCGAACAGGCCAGTTTTTAATGTTGCGGGCTGGGATCGAACTCAAGAAATCAGATCTCGACTCCATGGCTCTACCAACTAAGCCCACGAGGAAACTAAAACTAGGAAACTATCACCCAGCCGATCAGTTCAACCAACCCACTATGAAAACAAACAAACAAACAAGAAAGTCAAGAAAGCAAGCAAGCAACCAATCTCCCAAACAATACGCAGGAAATGTCCCTCATCGCTTTGTCGTGGAACGCGTGTGCACGTCAAAAGCGCATGTGGAAGATCAAAGGGAGGTAACAGCGTGAGGTAAAGGAAGAGACGAGTTATCTGTCTGTGCCATCGCCATCGCTCATGAGAACAGTTGGTACTGTAGACAGTTTCAATATTTTGTATGAATATTGTTCTCTGGTCTCTGTTTCTCAGTCTCTGTCTCTGTCTGTCTGTTTGTCTCTCTGTCTCTGTCTCTCTGTAGGCCTCTCTCTGTCTCTGTAGGCCTCTCTCTCTCTCCTCTCTCTCTCTCTTCCTCTCCTCTCTCTCCTCTCTCTCCTCTCTCCTCTCTCTCCTCTGTAGGCCCTCTCTCTCTCTCCTCTCCCTCCCTCTTTCTCTTCCTCTCTCTAGCCTGTCTCTCTCTGTCTCTGTCCTCTGTTGTCTCTGTCTCTCTCTCTGTTCTCTCTGTCTCCTGTGTCTCTGTCTGTCTGTCTCTCGTCCGTCTCTCGTCTG
>JAPXFY010000018.1:15094193-15116693 GCA_030674185.1 Monoplex corrugatus | reverse complement strand
AAGGATGACCTGGTCAGCTATAGCGCTCTGAGTATCAACCATATAATTGTATTTTGGCTGTGCTGTAAAATGTGTGCCTGTAATCAGCATTTCTAATCGTCTCAATATGACAATAATACAAATGTAACATTATTCACAAGATGCACAATTTTATTCTGAACATGGGCATACCAAACCATTTGATGTAGGTTAGATAAAAAAAAATATCATCGTTTTACTGACCTGACCCCCTCTTTGACAATTTGACTCTTGATCTAGTGCAAAGCCTTCGGCCAGACTTAAAACCCTTACAGGACAATAATTATGTGTACAGGGGGGGTGCAAAAGTAGGTGTAGTCATGAAAAAAGAAAACACGTACAATACTCATTGCATTTATTATACAAACAAATGAATATTGCGTATACATGTAATAACAAGCACAGCCTTAATCCCTCAGATACTCAAACTGTTTGCCTCGGTATTCACACACTCCTCTAATCGAGAGCGGAATTAAGCATTATAATAATGATGTGATACTTACTGTATACCTACTTTTGCACCCCTCTGTGTATTGAATAGGTGTTCCAGTTCTAGTTTTGTCTCTTTCTGGTTAGTATTTGTTTGAATTCTGGCAGTCGCCGATTCAGATTGTAATTACAAGGTTACATTAACAGAAAAGTGCTTAAATCCAGCATCTTTTTCTAGGAAGGTGTGTGTATGTGTGTATGAAAGAGAGAGAGTTTGTGTGTGGTAATGAGAGAGACTGATCGTGTGTTTGTGTGTGTGTGTGTGTGTGTGTGTGTGTGTGTGTGTGTGTGTGTGTGTGTGTGTGTGTGTGTGTGTGTGTGTGTGTGTGTGTGTATGTGTGTGTTCGTTCGTTCCTTGATTTAACGTCTTTTCACTATAAGTGATATTAGACGGATATGTGTGTGTGTGTGTGTGTGTGTGTGTGTGTGTGTGTGTGTGTGTGTGTGTGTGTGTGTGTGTGTGGATGTGTGTGTGTGTGTGTGTGTGTGTGTGGTGAGACAAGAGAAAGAAAAATGAGTGTGTTTGGGTGTGAGAATGTGCTTTTAGGATAGATAGATAGATAGACACAGACAGACAGATAGATAGATAGACAGATAGATAGATAGACGGATAGATAGATAGACAGATAGATAGATAGATAGACAGACAGACAGACAGACAGATAGATAGATAGATAGATAGATAGATAGATAGATAGATAGATAGAATGTGTGTATGTGTAAAGTGTAAGGAGGGGAAGGAGGGAGGAAAAGGAGAAGGGGCAGAAAGAAAGGAGAGACACACACACACACACACACACACACAAATACACACACACACACACATCCTATCATTGTACAAGTTATGTCAAATGCTAGGTTTCTGGTTATACAAAGTAGTTTTAATCAGAATCAAACAATACATCTTTTCTCAAACAGATATACAAATGATACGATACAAAATTAACACATGAAAAACCACGGCTTGATTTTATGTTAAAACAAACAAACAAGAAAGATTCTCTATGGTACTGGAATGAACCACCGGCGTATGGAATAAACATCTGAACTTGAATAAACATAAAATGAAATATGCAATGAAAAAAACAAAAAAACAAAAAACAAATACAAGTATGTCTGTTTCTGGAATCAATAACAACAACAACAAAAAAGTACAAACACATCAAGAAGACTTTTCTATAACAAAACAACAATCATAAAACGTTAGGGATATTCATCATCATCATCATCATCATCATCATTTGCCATGCCGCATGGCGTTGGCGATCATGGCCCTCCATTCGAACCTATCCCCTGTCGCTGCAAGCACTTCTCCCACCCTCTCTTTGTCATCAGCCGCTCAGCAAGTCTGTCCAATATTTTCTCCCTGAGTCTACCTGGTGCTCTTTTTCCCCTCTAGATTTCCTGTTGTGATCAGGTGCTCTAATTTCTCTTGCCTCATAAAATGTCCTATAAATGTTGCTTAAGGATATTATCTGATAAACAGTTTTAAAATCTGACCACAGAAAATCAATACGAAGACTTTAGGCCAACGGACATTATCTACACATTGACAGAGGCAGACAGACACAGGTTCCAGCTCTCTGGTGTGGTGGTTAAACCACTCGCCTAACACGCCAAAAACCATGAGTTCCACTCCACCCATCACTGGACTGTCTGGTGTGGTGGTTAGGACTGGTGGTGATATGGGGGGAGGGAGGGAGGGAGGGAGTGGAAGTCTGGTTTTTAGCGTGCTAGGCGAGTGGTTAAACCACCACACCACCAGACAGCCTGGTGATGGTGGTGATTGGGGGGATTAGAACTCTGGTTTTTGGCGTGTTAGGCGGGTGATTTAACCACCACACCACCAAACAGTCCAGTGGTGGTGCTGATGGGGTGGGGGGGGGATTGGAACCCCGGTTTTTGGCGTGCTAGTTGGGTAGTTTAATCACACCAGACAGTCCACTGGTGGGGGTGGGGGTGGTGGTGGAACTCTGGTTTTTTGGCGTGCTATACAGGTGGTTTAACCACCACACCAGAAAACCCAGTAATGGTGGTGATGGGGAGGGAGGGAGGGAGGAAGTGGAACTCTGGGTTTTAGCGCGCTAGGCGAGTGGTTAAACCACCACATCACCAGACGGTCCAGTGATGGTGGTGATGGTGGGAAGTCAGTGATAAAAGGAACAACAGTAACAATGGCTCTATGTCGATATGTTTCCTTGTACCAATTCTCTGTACCGTTTCGCTATTTCCGGTGGGTTTTTTTTCTCTGTGCTGTGCTCCCGTTTTAAAAGAGGGAAGGCTGAATGTATTTCATATCAGCATGATAGTATTTGTCCATTTGTCGGTAATGAAAAAAGCACTGACAAAGATTTCTAAGGCTGACACGTAATTAATACCAGCATGATAGTATTTGTCTGTCTGTCGGTAATGAAAAAAATCATCGACAAAAATGTCTAAGGCTGACATGTATTTCATATCGGCATGATAGTATTTGTCCGTCTGTCGGTAATTGAAAAAGCACCAACAAAGATTTCTGACTTGCCTGTTACGGCATCATTGTGACCACATTTCGTATAGTAGTGTTTTCGTGAGTATACAAAGATTAAGAAAAGACAATGAACATTTATAGGACATTTTATGAGACAAAAGAAATTAGAGCACCTGGTCACAACAGGAAAACTGAAGGGAAAAAGAACACCAAGTAAAACGAGGGAGAAAATACTGGACGGACTTGCAGAGTGGCTGAAGAAAGAGAGGGTGGGAAAAAGTAACTTGCAGCGACAAGGGATAGATTCGTATGGAGGGTCATGATCGCCAACGCCATGCGGCAGGGCACATCACGATGATGATGATGATGACGTTATGGAGAATTTTTTTTAGCGAGCTGGGTTTGTTTTGGGTTGTTTTTTTTTTTGGGGGGGGAGGGTTGTTTGTTTTTTGTTTTTTACAGAGCCATGGACTCAAGATCTGTATCTCGAGCTCATTCCCAGCCCATAGCGTTAAAAACTGGTCTGACTGCTGCCCGTGTTAATGCTTCCATCAATTCTGATACTGTCAGCTTAGCGTTTCAGGGGTCTCTCCCATCGCCCTCTTGATTTCAAAACCTCAACAACACATAGGGTTTTGTACAGACTCATACAATACTAGTACAAAAATGAGTTTTGTACAGACTCATACAATACTAGAACAAAAATGAGTTTTGTACACTTATCCCTTTTCCTACCAAGGAAATAGGTCACTGACAGATAGATAGACAGACAGACAGACAGATAGATAGACAGACAGACAGACAAATAGATAGACAGATAGATAGATAGATAAACAGACAGATAGACAGATAGATAGATAGATAGATAGATAGATAGATAGACAGACAGATAGATAGATAGATAGATAGATAGATAGATAGATAGATAGATAGATAAACAGACAGACAGACAGATAGATTTTGATTGTTTTTTTGTTATGTTTGGAATTTAACGTCTGCACTCACATAAGCGATACGGCAGATGGAGCACGAAAGACAAATAGATCTAGCTTAAATAACATGCCATGAAGATGAGAACAAAGAAAATGCTAAGTTGACTGTTGTTGATGATGATGATGCCGGGGGTGACTAGATGCGGCAGGCCACGATAACATACACGAACTTTTTCAACAGCTTGTGACAGTTTAAGTGACCCAAGACGTGAAAGGCCTTGCGTGCCGGCATTATGTTAAACACCCATCTGCGACCTTGTACCACCTGTAACCGTCCATCTTCTTCAAAGGCCACGCTCTTCGTCTCACACCCAAAAGGCTGCAAGCACGCATGGCCGTTCTCCAGCACCACGAACAGACAAGCCTGTTGTGGCTGGGGATCATCCTGGAGGTCGGATGATGGCGAAGATCCATGCAGGCTGACCACCGGGCAAACGGTGCCATGTTCAGTAGGGAAGAGAGTGAGGTGGTTCGTGTGAGGCTGAACGGCCAGGTAACTTTTGCTGGTTTCGTGCAGAAAGGTAGTCACCACGCAGCTCTTCCCTTCGTGCCAGAACCTGCGCTGCTGGAAGATGGTCTGACTTTTCTGAGAGACTTCGATGGTTGACATGGTGAGCTCGCCAGCCATCACCACCACAAACAGTCCCTCTGCACCACGACCGCACAGGTGAACCGGCACAGAGTCCGATACCGGTTCAAGGCCTCTGCATGCCTCCTCCTCCGCTTCCTCCTCCTCGTCCTCCTCCCTGATGACCTCAAAGCGATGAGATCTCAGCCTGATGCCAGAGAGTTTGTCCAACTTTCCCACCTCTTTTTCCTCGCCCAGTAAAGACGTCACGTTACCTCTTCCTGCCCCCGTCCCAGTCTCCGCTGATTTAAGGCTTAAGGTCGACGTTTCCTCAGAGGTCCACGTGTGGTCTGATGTCAGAGTCATCTTATCACAACTCGAGATGGCATCGCATTTCAGAGTCGTTCCTGACACTAGGTCTGTGTCAGAGATCAAGTTCAGAGATTTGGGGGTCAAGTCATGGGTCAGCGTCGTACATGACGTTGAATCTAGGTCAGAGGTGAGGGTCAGGTCAAGGTTGTCAGCCATGCAAGGAGTGCATGTGTTACGGCCTGAGCGATTCATGTCAGGGTCTGTGCAGAGCTGAGTATCCGCTTTACTGTTTGGAGTTCTGTGTCTTTCCGCTATCACGCTGTTATTTCCCTTGGTCTTTCACGTGACACAGTTCAGTCCCTTGAATGTACTGATAAATCTGACCTTTCTGTGTATTCAAATCAATGAGGTATTTTCAAGTTCTTCTGAGATATTGTACTTGCACTTGTACTGATGGCAGTCCAATATGGTTTTCACAGTTTTTCAGTTGATTGATGTCACTGGGATAAATGAAACCAACGAATAACTTCTTGATTTCTGGGGTTCTCTTGTAGTGAAAAGATGCACCCTTTCTGGATTGTTTGATGACGGAAGACAAGAAGCAGAGATTCTGAAAAGTAAACAGAAAATGGAAATTATTTTGCGATCTTGCTGATTCACAGTTATTACGTATAATAAATAGTTTATTTAATATTGCACTTCACTCTCTCTTGAATCAATGTAAATTTTAATTCTTGTTTGGTTTGTTGTCTTTGCATGCTCGTTTGTGAGTATTTGTGTTTGTCCCCATACTTGTCCATAAAGACTGTTTGATTTTGTTGTAAAGTTTGTCCTCATATTTGGCCATAACGACTGTTTGCTTTTATGTGAAGTTTGTCTCTTTGTTTGACTGTTTGCTTTTATGTGAAGTTTGTCTCTTTGTTTGCCCATAACCACTATTAGATTTAATTTTAAAATTTGTCTCTGTGCTTATCTATTATCACCGTTTCATTCAAATGTAGATTTTTTCTCTGTATTTGTCTATGACGACTGTCTGAATCAACTGTATAGATCGTCCTCGTGTGTGTCTATAATTACCGTTACATTCAGCTGTAAAAAATGTCCCTGTGTTTGTTATGACTGATGTAGTTGTAACGTTTGCCCCCATGTTTGTCCATAACGACTATTTGCAGTTGATTTTAATGATAAAATCTCTTGGGTCCACAACAACTGTATGCAGTTAATTTAATGATAAAATCTCTTGGGTCCACAACAACTGTTTGCAGTTAATTTAATGATAAAATCTCTTGGGTCCACAACTGTATGCAGTTAATTTAATAATAAAATCTCTTGGGTCCATAACAGCTGTTTGCAGTTAATTTAATGATAAAATCTTTTGGGTCCACAACAACTGTTTGCAGTTAATTTAATGATAAAATCTCTTGGGTCCACAACTGTATACAGTTATAATTCAATGATAAAATCTTTTGGGTCCACAACAACTGGATGCAGTTAATTTAATGATAAAATCCTTTGGGTCCATAACAATTGTTTGACCGATTAATCTTAACGATAAAATCATTTTGACCAGTCAGTGAGGTGAAATGGTTAGTCTAACAGACCACTGACAGTCTGGGAGGTTGTGAGTTTGAATCCCCATCAATCAGGAAAGAATTCATTGTAGGATTTTTTTTATCCCAACCGGTACCTAATCTGAACTCCAGCGTTTCAAAGGATCATTGGAAAGGCTGGGACCTCATGCAGAGGCATCATTGACGGTTTTATTCAAACTTCCTGACCAACAATGCCGCTCGTTACAATAATTATTGTCTCATACGTTTTGTAAGTTACAGGTTGTTTCTATGTGAACATTATTTGCATTATATAATAATAATAATAATGTTTATTTGTATAGCGCATATTCCATATAAAAACATGCTCACCAGCGCTTTACATTTCGCAAGAAAGGCAAAAGGTGATAAAAAAATGTTCACAATTACATACACAATAAGATAACAAACATTAAAGCTATACAAGTAAGAAGACACATAAGAAACCACAGAATGTTAAATTTTATACACTGACTTATGTAATGAAGAAAGATTAACAGATTTTTCATATGAATAAAGAGGCATACTGTGTTTATATATTGCTGCGTGTGTGTGCTTGCGTACGTGTGTGTGTGTGTGTGTACGTGTGTGTGTGTGCGTGCATGTGCGTTGCTGTGCGCGTGTGTTGTTTGTAAGAATGTGTGTGTGTGTGTGTGTGTGTGTGTGTGTGTGTGTGTGTGTGTGAGAGAGAGAGAGAGAGAGAGAGAGTGTGTGTGTGTGTGTGTGCGTGTGCTATGTTTGCATGCGTGTGTGTGTGTGTTTATGCATGCAATAGTTGTACATAAAATGATAATCAATATTTTGAATGAAGATAAAAACAGAAAAATTCTAATCCATATACAGGAAAAACATTATAACTTCAGTATTACAGCATTAACGCCTTGACAATCAAAATTACGTCACAAATTATAAACTATTCGCATATCATACATCACAATTTACATACAAACAAAGATTTTAAAAAGTTTCTTAAAGTATTTCAGTCTCTTTCCCACTCAATTTCTCCCCTATCCCCTCCTCAGCTGTACACATACAGTGATACACACACATGCTCACATATGTATAAATTGAAATTATTTCTGTTATCACGTTGTTCATTGACGTTTGATCCATGAACTCAAAAGATGTCATATCTCAAGTTCAGTCACAGTCTGCAGCATCTAATGTTTAGACGCCCGCATCCTATCCACCAACTGCAAAAACTTAACCCACTGACTCCCTCACCTTATCCACCAGCTTCGTGGGTTTAAGTTTTTGCTCTGCTAGCATGGTTGACGATGCAGGATGCTGGTAGACCGGGTGCGGAAGTCAAAGGGTTAAAATAATAATAAATTATAATAATTACAGTATTTATATAACGCAAAATCTTGATAGAAATCAAATCTAGCGCTGAACATACACATACACACGCATGCACACACGCATGCACACACACACACACACACACACACACACACACACACACACACACACACACACACACACACACACACACACACATGGCTATAAATGGGGGAAAATTACAGAGAACATATTATATAAATATATATTACAATGTGATTCCACACCGAGCGGAGACAGGCTGCAGAGGGGGTTGAGTGAGGTCAGGATTTTATGCAGAGGAGAAAAGGTGAGTTTCGAGAGCGGACTTGAAGGAGACAAAAGAAAGTTGCTGACGGACTGAGAGAGGAAGTTTGTTCCAGGAGAGTGGACCAGAAACAGAGAAGGCTCCTGGACCATAGGTATTGAGCTTAGTGCGTGGAAAGCGAAGAGTCAGAAGATCGGAGGCAGAGCGGAGGGAGGGAACATAGATCTCAAGTAGGCTTGACAGGTAATCGGGGGCTGCGTTAAAACAGATCTGTTCATGCCTTCTGAATGTTTCTACCATTCTAGAGGTGCCAGCTCAGTGTTTCGTACATCCCTTTTCCCCTCCCCCATCCCCTTTTCAAAACCCTGCCAGCGAACAGTGTTTTCTACAGACCCAGGGAGTCTACCAGATAAATTTCAGGCAGATTTGGATAGAACGCATATGGAATTGTCTCAGTGAGATGAATCCATCTAGAACAAATTCCAAACAGTCCAAACAAACTCCTTCAAGGCAAGGCTAACCCTTTGACTCCTGCTCCTCGTCCACCAGCATTCTGTATTGTCAACCATGCCAGCGAAACAAACATTTAACCCTTTGACTCCCTCACCCCTATCCACCAGCTTCCTGCAGGAAGCAGGAAGCTGGTGGATAGGGGTGAGGGAGTCAAAGGGTTAAGTTTTTGCAGTTGGTGGATGAGGTGCGAGAGTCAAAGGGTTACAGATGCTCGAGCGTGGTTACCAAATGAACGTGTGGCTGGTCTGTGCTCTGGATAGAGACTTCTCCTGGGTATCCACTCGGCTGTCAGTGGATGTCTCATTTTGGAGACATGGACAGTAAAGCGGCCAAAGAGACGAGACAGGCACTGCTCTTACAATGCTGGTGACATCAGAAGATGAGGTCTCTACCATCTCACTCTCCAATGACCGCTGAGTGTATGGGAAAACTCTGGCTCATAAAGTGGCGATAGAAATCTGGTAGTGGTGCAGTTGTGTCTGACATGATGGGGAGAGACCAGAAATCAATTACTGAACAGTTATTGCTGAGACAATGGCAGAGAAGTGACTGTCAGACGCTTAAGCTCTGTCACCTGAACAGAAGAATGTATATATGTGGTGTGTGTGTGTGTGTGTGTGTGTGTGTGTGTGTGTGTGTGTGTGTGTGTGTGTGTGTGTGTGTTTGTTTTGTGTATGTATTGTCTCTGTGTGTGTGTGTGTGTGTGTGTGCGCGCGCGCTCGCGCGTGCGTGTGTGTATGGATATGTATATGTGTGTTATGTGTGTGTGTGTGTTGTGTGTGTGTGTGTGTGTGTGTGTGTATGTATTGTGTGTGTGTGTTGTGTGTGTGTGCGTATGTGTGTGAGAGAGAGAGTGAGTGAGTGAGTGTGAGAGAGAGAGAGAGAGACAGAGAGAGAGAGAGAGAGACAGAGAGAGAGAGAGCTAGACAGACATTGAGACATGCAAAAAGATACACTCAAAAACCAACCAAACCAAACAACCACCAAGCAGCTGGTCGGTCAATCAGCCACTTAATTAACCAAACGAGCAAAGAATACACTCAAACTGCTTACCAGAACAACCAGACGATCGACAAGCAAAGGACGTCCTAGGTGACAAGACTGACGATGCTTCTTCCTCCTACTGACACCAACAGTCTGAAACTGGTTTTCACACTGAACGAGCGAGTCTCTCCACTTGAAGCAGCAAACACGAAACCTGACTACTTCCTGCTTGATGTCAGCTCGAAGTGCGTATTATATATATCCGAAGCTGGCCCAGCCGTTTGGAATCGGCGGCTAATATAGTAGATCGAGATGGAAGATTCTGTCTGCTGCTGGTGCCCTGTTGGTCCCTACGGAGTATTAGATAACGGTGATGATGACGAACCTTGCTGGATGCTGACTGCTGAAAGTTGAATGATAATACAAGCTCTTAGTTTGTCGTCCTGACCAAAACACACACACGTACACACACACACACGCGAGATTGGTGGTGGTGGTGGTGTGTGGGTTTATATACCATGGAGTTGACCTCTCAATCGTGCATATCATTTCGTTCGTCCGTGAGATTGGATCATTTCTGGTGTATCTCAGTCCGTCTGTCTGTCAAAGAGGCACTGGATAATGAAGTCATGGCTATATTCGTGTGACGTCTGTCCGCGTTGTGTGAGCGGATTGGCTAAAGTTTAATAGAATGGGGTTTGTCCTGGTTATACAATAACGAGTTTTCCCGGTATGGATTATGGGTTTGTCTCTGGAGAGGGAACACGTCATCATACTGTAACTCTTCCTGTTTTCTTTTCCCTGTAGATGTGTGTTTATCGAGGCGTCTCTTGTATTTATTCAGGAACCTTTTGTGTCGATCTAGGCGTCTTTTGTGTTTGTCGTGTTGTCTATTGTGTTGATCAAGGTGGGGTTTTTTGTGTGTGTGTGTGTGTGTGTGTTGTGTTTATCATGATGTGTTTTGTGTTTATCACAATGTCTTTTTGTTTATCATTGTGTGTTTTCTGTTTATCATGGTGTCTATTGTGTTGATCATGGTGGGGGTTTTTTGTGTGTCATGGTGTGCTATGTGTTTATCACGGTGTGTTTTGTGTTTATCGCAATGTCTTTTGTGTTTATCATTGTGTGTTTTCTGTTTATCATGGTGTGTTTTGTGTTTATCACAATGTCTATTGTGTTTATCATGGTGTGTTTTGTGTTTATCATGATGTGTTTTGTTGTTTATCATGGTGTGTTTTGTGTTTATCATGGTGTGTTTTGTGTTTATCATGGTGTGTTTTGTGTTTATCATGGTGTGTTTTGTGTTTATCATGGTGTGTTTTGTGTTTATCATGGTGTGTTTTGTGTTTATCATGGTGTGTTTTGTGTTTATCATGGTGTGTTTTGTGTTTATCATGGTGTGTTTTGTGTTTATCGTGGTGTGTTTTGTGTTTATCATTGTGTGTTTTGTGTTTATCATTGTGTTTTTTGTGTTTATCATGGTGTGTTTTGTGTTTATCACAATGTCTTTTGTGTTTATCATTGTGTGTTTTGTGTTTATCGTGGTGTGTTTTGTGTTTATCATGGTGTGTTTTGTGTTTATCATTGTGTGTTTTGTGTTTATCATGGTGTGTTTTGTGTTTATCGTGGTGTCTTTTGTGTTTATCGTGGTGTGTTTTGTGTTTATCATGGTGTGTTTTGTGTTTATCATGGTGTGTTTTGTGTTGATCTAGGCGTCTTTTGTGTTTATCATGGTGTCTTTTGTGTTTATCATGGTGTGTTTTGTGTTTATCATGGTGTGTTTTATGTTGATCTAGGCGTCTTTTGTGTTTATCATGGTGTCTTTTGTGTTTATCATGGTGTGTTTTGTGTTGATCTAGGCGTCTTTTGTGTTTATCGTGGTGTCTATTGTGTTGATCAAGGTGTTTTTGTGTGTGTGTGTGTGTGTGTGTCATGGTGTGTTTTGTGTTTATCATGGTGTGTTTTGTGTTTATCACAATGTCTTTTGTGTTTATCATTGTGTGTTTTGTGTTTATCATGGTGTCTATTGTGTTGATCATGTGTTTCGTGTTTATCATTGTGTGTTTTGTGTTTATCACAATGTCTATTGTGTTTATCATTGTGTGTTTTCTGTTTATCATGGTGTCTATTGTGTTGATCATGGTGTTTCGTGTTTATCATTGTGTGTTTTGTGTTTATCACAATGTCTATTGTGCTGATCATGGTGTGTTTCGTGTTTATCATTGAGTGTTTTGTGTTTATCACAATGTCTTTTGTGTTTATCATTGTGTGTTTTCTGTTTATCATGGTGTGTTTTGTGTTTATCATGGTGTGTTTTGTGTTTATCATGGTGTGTTTTGTGTTTATCATGGTGTGTTTTGTGTTTATCATGGTGTGTTTTGTGTTAAATTATGGTGTGTTTTCGTGTTTATCATGGTGTGTTTTGTGTTTATCATGTGTTTCGTGTTTTATCATGTGTGTTTTGTGTTTATCATGGTGTCTTTTGTGTTTATCATGGTGTGTTTTGTGTTTATCATGTGTGTGTTTTGTGTTGATCTAGGCATCTTTTGTGTTTATCGTGGTGTCTATTGTGTTGATCAAGGTGTTTTTGTGTGTGTTGTGTGTGTGTGTGTGTGTTCATGGTGTGTTTTGTGTTTATCATGGTGTGTTTTGTGTTTATCACAATGTCTTTTGTGTTTATCATTGTGTGTTTTTGTGTTTATCATGGTGTCTATTGTGTTGATCATGTGTTTCGTGTTTATCATTGTGTGTTTTGTGTTTATTACAATGTTATTGTGTTGATCATGGTGTGTTTCGTGTTTATCATTGTGTGTTTTGTGTTTATCACAATGTCTTTTGTGTTTATCATGGTGTGTTTTGTGCTAATCATGGTGTGTTTTGTGTTTATCATGGTGTGTTTTGTGTTTATCATGGTGTGTTTTGTGTTTATCATGGTGTGTTTTTGTGTTTATCATGGTGTTTATTGTGTTGATCAAGGTGTCTTTTCTGTGTGTCATGGTGTCTTTTGTGTTATCGTGGAGTGTTTTGTGTTCGTCATGATGTGTTTTGTGTTCGTCATGATGTGTTTTTGTGTTCGTCATGGTGTGTTTTGTGTTCGTCATGGTATCTATTGTGTTGATCATGTGTGTTTTGTATTTATCGGGGTGTCTTTTGTGTGTATCATGGTGTCTTGTAATTAGTCAGTGTTTTTTTGTGTTGACCGAGGTGTCTTTTGAGTTTATCCAGGACTCTTTTGTGTCGATCAAGGTGTTTTTTGTGTTTATCGTGATGTCTATTGTGTTGGTCAAAGTGCCTGTTCTGTTTATCATGCTGTTTTTGTGTTGTGCTCATAAAAACACCCAAGTTTTACAGAGTAACTCCCAGGTTGTACATGATAACCCCTGAGTTGTACAGAGTAACTCCTGAGTTATACAGAATAACTCCCAGGTTGTACAGAGTAACTTCCAAGTTGTACAGAGTAACTCCCAAGTTGTACAGAGTAACTTCCAGTTGTACATAGTAACTTCCAAGTTGTACAGAGTAACTTCCAAGTTGTACAGAGTAACTCCAAGTTGTATAGAGTAACTCCCAGGTTGTACAGAGTAACTCCCAAGTTGTACAGAGTAACTTCCAAGTTGTACAGAGTAACTTCCAAGTTGTACAGAGTAACTCCTAGGTTGTAAAGAGTAACTCCAGGTTGTACAGAGTAACTCCCAAGTTGTACAGAGTGACTCGAAGGTTGTATAGAGTAACTCCCAGGTTGTACAGAGTAAGTCCCAGGCTGTACAGAGTAACTCCCAGGTTGTACAGAGTAACTCCCAGGTTGTACAGAGTAACTCCCAAGTTGTACAGAGTGACTCAAAGGTTGTACAGAGTAACTCCCAGGTTGTACAGAGAAACTCCCAGGTTGTACAGAGTAACTCCCAGGTTGTACAAAGTAACTCCCAGGTTGTACAGAGTAACTCCCAGGTTGTATAGAGTAACTCCCAGGCTGTACAGAGTAACTCCAGGTTGTACAAAGTAACTCCCAGGCTGTACAGAGTAACTCCCAGGTAGTACAGAGTAAGTCCCAGGTTGTACAGAGTAACTCCCAGGCTGTACAGAGTAACTCCCAGGTTGTACAGAGTAACTTCCAGTTGTATAGAGTAACACCCAGGTTGTACAGAGAAACACCCAGGTTGTACAGAGTAACTCCCATATTGTACAGAGTAAGTCCCAGGCTGTACAGAGTAAGTCCCAGATTGTACAGAGTAACTCCCAGGCTGTACAGAGTAACTTCCAAGTTGTACAGAGTAACTTCCAAGTTGTACAGAGTAACACCCAGGTTGTGCAGAGTAACACCCAGGTTGTACAGAGTAACTCCCAGGTTTACAGAGTAACTCCCAGATTGTACAGAGTAAGTCCCAGCTTGTAAGAGTAACTCCCAGGTTGTACAGAGTAACTCCCAGGCTGTACAGAGTAACTCCTAGGTTGTAAAGAGTAACTCCCAGGTTGTACAGAGTAACTCCCAAGTTGTACAGAGTAACTCCCAGGTTGTACAGAGTAACTCCGAAGTTGTACAGAGTAACTCCCAGGTTGTACAGAGTAACTCCCAGGTTGTACAGAGTAACTCCCAAGTTGTACAGAGTAATTCCCAGGCTGTACAGAGTAACTCCCAGGCTGTACAGAGTAACTTCCAAGTTGTACAGGGACCCTCCCAGTTGTACAGAGTAATTGCTGAGTTGTACAGAATAACTCCCAGGTTGTACAGAGTAATTACCATATTGTACAGGGTACTGTACCAAAGTCAGTCAATTTTTTGTATCTGCGTCCACATACTCTACAGTTGTGTACTTCTGTGTATGTGTGCCCAGTGTGTGTGTGTGTGTGTGTGTGTGTGTGTGTGTGTGTGTGTGTGTGTGTGTGTGTGTGTGTGTGTGTGTGTGTGTGTGTGTGTGTGTGTGCTTGGATGTATGTCTCTCTCTCTCTCTTTGTCTCTCTGTCTGTCACTCTGTCTGTCTGTCTGTCTGACTGTCTCTCTTTCTCTCTCTCTCTCTCTCAATCTCTCTCTCTCCTCTGCTTGGAAGCGGGCTGGCATTGTGTTAAATGTATGTCATCCGACTACTTTTCCTTTTTCGCATCATAACGTCCGTTCGTTTGTACCCTGCATCCCCCCTCTCTGTCTGTCTGTCTGTCTCTGTCTGTCTGTCTCTCTGTCTGTCTGTCTCTGTGTGCACGGAAGCAGCCTGATATTGTATTAAAAATTAACTTTGTGTCATCCGACTTGTTTTCCTTATAGGCATCATTACGTCTGTTCGTACCTCCCCTGCATCCCCCCTCCCTGTCTGTCTGTCTGTCTGTTTGTCTGTTTGTTTGTCTGTCTGTGTCTGTCTGTCTGTGTCTGTCTGTCTGTCTGTTTGTCTGTCTGTCTGTGTCTGTCTGTGTCTGTCTGTCTGTCTCTCTCTCTCTCTCTCTCTCTCTCTCTGTGTCTCTGAGATAGAGACAGAGATATATACAGTGGAAACCATTTATAACAGGACCGGTTATAACAGGAATCCGGATATAACAGGGCTTTTTTCAATCCCCATTTTTTCTTCCTCTTTATCTCTATTAAAACTTATCGGCAATAACAGGGAGACAAGAGGGCTCGATCGGTTATAGCAGGGATGCTGAGACGGGCTCTGCAGCAGAAAGGCCTAGGCCTAGACTCAGCACGCCACGCAGTAGGCCTAGATCTAGATCTAGGCTAGCCTTGGTATACTGTGTACTGTACACTGAAAGAACGCTTCGCAATGCGAGCGTGATGCGCGCGCAAGCGTGTAGGCCTGAGGCCACTGAGTCAGTGACTGACTGCGCCATCATTCAGTTTGTAAGCTTACTGCACACTTACACCAGACCAGATCTAGGCCTAGATCTACTGTTTATCTTTCCATGATTTACAAAAGTCAAGAGTTAGTTGATCAGTCCTTATTTCCCTTGATATCTGTTATAACAGGGATCTGATATAACAGGGATTTTGATTTGGTCCCATCATCCCTGTTATATCAGGTTTCCACTGTATATGAGATGGATCGAGTGGTTAAGGGGTTAAGATTATGATGCTGGTGATGGTGGTCGTTTGAATCCAGAGCAGAAAGGGAAGTCTCTCAATCGAAAGACAAGTCCTCGTTGTGCTACTTGACTCTTTATTATTGAGAAAAGAAGACGAGGAAGGAGACAGGTAAGAAGACGGGTAAGAAGAAGACGGGTAAGAAGAAGACGGGTAAGAAGAAGACGGGTAAGAAGAAGACGGGTAAGAAGAAGGGTAAGAAGACAGTGCCTGTAAGACACAAAATAGGTTTCATAAATACAATGACAAAGTACACATTTTGTGAAATAACAATGTCAATGTACAAGAGTGAACTACTACATTCTAACAGAAGATGTCTACATTTACAAACAAAAGCACTAGCATTTGTAAACATGCAACAAATAATTGATAACAAAATGTTGTGTAAAGAACTACTACATTATACCAAAATATGTGGTGTCGATATTTACACTCTAAAGCACTAGCACTTGTAAACATGGAACAAATAATTGATGACAAAACATTGAGTAACCCTTTGATAAGTTGAGGGTAAACTACCATACTGCTTGTTCGATAGCCTTAGCATAGAGTAGACTTTCAATAATGTACTGGCAAAATAATGCACAGTCATATTAAGCTGTTCGGCCGCCATGGGCTGAGTTAGTTGTAACATAACATCTGAGTGGGCAGATATTGGACAGTTAATATTCAGTAGTGATGACAGACATAGTATTTGACTATGTGAACTGTCATCACAAACATTGGGTCTACCTTATTGAATAGCAGTCAACACACTTGAGTCATCCATTAAATATTTGCTCCTTGTAGTTATGTGTAATTCTATGTCTAGTGCTAGAGATAGTGATGACAAAATAGCATAGCATATTACTAATTAAGCTATGTCATCAAAGCAACATTCAATAATGATTAGTGGTGGTGCTGAGCAGACAAGGGATACAACAATTGGATCAATTCGCTGAGCACATGTTTCATCAACTACCGTTATGTACACACATACAACATTATCAAGTATAAAATAGTGCACAATAATGCTTTGCATCTTGGTAGCTTTCAGACAGTTAATATTCAGTGGTGATGACATAGTAGGCCTATTTGACAATGAGAACTATGTCATCACAAACAGCACCTAACCAAATAGCAGTCAGCAGTGTTGAGAGAACAACACACTTGAGTAATCTGTTACCCATTATCTCTATGTGATTAAGTATAATTCTAGATCAAGTGCTAGAGACAATGAAAACAAAATAGTATAGCATATTATTATTAAACCATGTCATCAAAACAACACTCTATACATGATTATCAGTGGTGCTGATCAGCTAAGGGATACACTAAACAGATCAATTAGCTGAGCACGTGTTTCATCAGTTATCATGTCAGTATGTAAAAATACAACCTTGTCAAGTATAAAATACTCTTCCTCTGCACAACAATGCCTTGTATCTTGGCTTTTGGCAGAATATGGTTGTCAATAGTCCTACAATAGCCACATGAAAATAGGGGCTAAATCTATAGTGGTTATTACATTTAAACCTCAGTCCCATCTTTACAATGGTGGCCGCCACGCTATGTGCTACAGATCTTGTGAGATAGCACATCGTTTAGATCAAAACATACTTTCTCGCTGTGCGAATTCTGCAAATCTAGCACGGTACTCAATAGACTCGAGCTAGAATCTAAAGAAATAAGAGACCTTAAAGTCCCTAAGCTTACTGCAAATGACAATGAATAATAAAGTGATAAAAATCCAGAACTTACTACAGTAACGCCGTGAAGTTGATCACCTGCTGTGAGACTAAGGGTGGTGGCAGGAAATGGCACCTCTGGTGAGACTGAGAGTGGCGGTGGAAAAGCACACGCTATGATGCGCCTTGTTAATTTGTACTCTGGGAACAGAGCATGATGGTCATATTTTCAAATCTCAAACCTTTCAGATGGCAAGGTCTGATTGGTTGTTCTCACCTAATTAATAAATCAACACTTAGTGTGTAGTTTTAACGCAGCGCGTCAGTACACACAAGTGAAACGCTGGTCATTGTCCGGCAGTTTCGCGAGTGGCTATGTACTCGCTATCGAGCCACAAATACCTAAGGGCGGTTGAGACAGACGCGCCCTGCGGTCATTGTCTGAGTGTTCCCGCCGGCAATTACACGGCGATTGTTCTATAGAGTAGCGGCGGGTCTGTGCGTTTGTTGGGTCTTTGCGCTAACCCCGTCAAAACTCCGGAAGATTCCAGACCAGATGATTAATTGAGGTCACGAATTCCGCGCCGGTTGATTCCCTCCTTTTTCTGCCAGTTTGGAGAGAGAGACCACACGTTTTCCTGAATTGCAAGGTAAGATACGATTTCACTCTTTCCACTAACGATTTCCTTAAATCACTGGATGCAAAGTGGAAGTTGACACAACTAACTATTATTGTGTATAGAACTTGTTTGCTGAAAAACGCGTTGTTGTTTGCATTAATTGTATGTGGGCAATCGCAGAGCGCCCCTGGCCTTCTCACAGTTACATGGCCGAGGGTATCGCATGAACCCTCCAAGAACATGTGTTTCGTCTCATGCGCCAGCTGTAAGTGGAGGGTAGCGCATGAACCCTCCAAGAACATGTGTTTCGTCTCATGCGCCAGCTGTAAGTGGAGGGTAGCGAATGAACCCTCCAAGAACATGTGTTTCGTCTCATGCGCCAGCTGTAAGTGGAGGGTAGCGCATGAACCCTCCAAGAACATGTGTTTCGTCTCATGCGCCAGCTGTAAGTGGAGGGTAGCGCATGAACCTCCAAGAACATGTGTTTCGTCTCATGCGCCAGCTGTAAGTGGAGGGTAGCGCATCACCCGACATCTGATTTCTTTTGTCGGATGAATGCGTCACGTCACCTTCCTCCCTTCTCCTTTCATTTTGTGCGTGTGTGCATGTGTGCGTATGTGTGTGTGTGTGTGTGTGTGTGTGTGTGTGTGTGTGCATGTGTGCGTATGTGTGTGTGCATGTGTGCGTATGTGTGTGTGCATGTGTGCGTGTGTGTGTGTGCATTGTGCGTATGTGTGTGTGTTGTGTGGTGTGTGGTGTGTGTGTGTGTGTGTGTGTGTGTGTGTGTGTGTGTGTGTGTGTGTGTGTTGTGTGACCATCTTCGTCTTTTGATAGCATTTGTAAATCGATTGAAATACAAATTCTGTCACTTTTCAGTAACCCATCATAGAAAATGGCTCAAGCACGATATACGCAAGAGGATGTGGAGGCTGCAGTTGAGCTGGTGAGGTCGAAACAGATGTCCCTGAATGGGGCATCTAAAGTTTTCAAGATACCATACGCAACTCTGGGTGACAAGGTGCGTGGCAGAAGACCAGTACAGCCTGGTCCAAAGACCGTGCTGTCATCTGAAGAAGAAGACAAACTGGTTGATTGGCTGATCACCTTGTCAAAGCGAGGTTTTGGGTGAACCAGAGACGACCTCAAGGACATGGTCAAAAAAATATTAGATGAGAGGGGGGCGAAAACAGTCTTTAAGGACAATCGTCCAGGAAAAGATTGGATCTTGTCTTTTTTTAAAAGGCATCCTGAAGTGGGAGAAAGGATGGCCCAGGCCCTTGGGCGGGAAAGGGCCGTTATAACAAAAGAGGGGCTGTCTGCATGGTTTGACGACATGAAAAAATACATGGACGCCATCAATCCAGCTTTGCTGAAATCTCCTGACCGTATTTTTAACGCCGACGAGTCAGGCTTCAGCATCTGTCCAAAGACCAAAAACGTTATCAGCGTCACTGGAGCCAAACATGTCTACTCCGTGACAAGTAGCGCAGGACAGCAAGTGACCGTGCTGGCATGCTCCTCTGCTGCAGGAATCTACATCCCTCCACTCCTGATATTTCCTTACACCAGGGACCCCCTCTTTAATGCCATGGAGGGGTTTGACTCCACCTTCTTCCAGAAGACTGCAAAAGGCTGGATCAAGGAGGAAGTGTTTTTCAGCTTCCTGAGAGACATTTTCATCCCATCTCTCACATGCAAGAGACCTGTTGCATTATTTGTCGATGGACATTCCAGCCACCATTCTCTGCAGATCTCCACCCTGTGTGAGGAGAATGGCATTATCTTATATTGTTTAAAATCTCATGCCAGTCATTTAATCCAACCTCTGGACCAAGCCTTCTTTGGTGCGATCAAACCAGCATGGAATGAAGTTGTCAAGAAGTACCAGTACGAGACTGGCGAGAGCGTCACTATGCGGACTTTTGCACGTACCCTGAAAAAAGCATGGGACAGCGCAGCCAAGCCTGAACATGCCATAAAGGGGTTTGCAAAGTCCGGGATTTATCCCTTTAATCCAGCAACCGTTCTCGATCCGACAAGCTGAAGCCAAGCTGCAATTTCCAAACTCCACGCAGCTCATGTCAACTTTCTGCTGTCCATGACAAAGCTGGTTTCATTGCACCAAAGAAGGCTTCCACTTCTAGTCTGCCTTCTTCTACTGCTTTGTCCCTCTCTCCTCAGCCTTCCACCTCCAGTCCTTTTGCTCACTGTTCCTCCTCTGCCTCAGACACTGTGCCCAACTTTCAGGCTGTCCCCTCAACATCATGTGATCTACCCAGCTCCGAAGTCGCAAACTCTGCAGGACCTGCTGACAAGCAAACTTCAGGCTCTGGAAATACCGCTGCCCCTGTGACGTCTGCAGTCAACGCAATATTTGCGTTGACGAAATTAAACTTCTCGCTGGGGGAAGAAACTGTCACCACATTTATGAGGCGCTATGAGGAAGACTACGACATCCACGATGACCATAGCTACAATGCATGGAAGTCACTGATGGACGCCGCAATCCAACCTTCCTCTCAGCCTCCTCCAGTGCAGAAAGCTCAACCTCCATCTCAGCCTCCTCCAGTGCAGAAGCATCAAAGCAAAACTATTGATGAGCTGTTGACGTTGCCAACTTTTCAAAAGAAGAAGGGGACAAAGAAGACAAGTGCTGCAATGCCATGCCCCATCAGTGGAGAAGAGTACAGAAGAATCGTCCAAACAAAGGAGAGAAAAAAAGAAGAGGAGGAGAGACAAAAAGAAGACAGGAAAAGAAAACGAGAAGAGAGGAAGAAAGCAAAGGAAGAGAAGCTCTGGCCAAGAGAAAGAGAATGGAAGAAAACTGAATGGAAAGGGGCTTCAAGAAAGCAGACAACGGGAGAATCCGACTCATCTGACGAGGGGGAAGAACCGGTCTTCGATGATGAGTCAGATGAGGTGGATGAAATCTCGGAGATTTGCAGTAAATGCAAAAATGACACCAGATCAGATGTGAGGGTGCAATTGTATATTGTGTGATAGCTGGTGGCATGGGAACTGTGTAGCTCATTTAGATTTATCAGGGAAATCCCAGGAAGACATCAATGCCATGGACATGGAATTCTTTTGCGAACAATGTGGGGGTGATTCTGTTGGGCCCAATTAAGTCAGTCAGTTAGCTTGATTAGATTAAATTAGATTAGAACCAACAGAGGTTTGATTTTGTCTGTCTGAAAGTTTTCCTCTCGGTGTTAATGAGCATTCTATATTAAATATCAGCTCATTAAGTTAAACTCATCACTCATAGTTACATGATTTTACACTGAACTGAAAGTGTCCACGTTGGTTATTTGCTTGAATAATTTAACGTTGATCTGAAAATGTTGTTGATGATCATTTATTTGCTTGAATAGTTTGACGTTGATTTGTAAATTTTGTTTTTGATCCTTTATTCTCTGGAATGATTTGATGTTGATTTGAAAATGTTCTTGATGATCATTTATTTGCTTGAATAATTTGACATTGATTTGTAAATATTGTTTTTGATCCTTTATTCTCTGGAATGATTTGATTTGATTTGAAAATGTTCTTGTTGATCTTTTAATTGCTTGTATATTTGATGTTAATTTGACAATGTTCCTGTTGATCATACCTGTTTATTGTTTACACTTTTTAGTAGTCTAAAGATTGCATCCTCTGCACTTGAAAAGTGAAGTCTGCCATGTGTCCTTTCTGATAATGCCGCATCTTTTTTTTAATTTCATTTTGTGTCTGTAAATATTAACATTACAAATAATCATTTTCAAGCTTTGTCTTTTTTGTTTTATCGAATTGTGTGAGTGTTTATGTTTGTTTTGAACAGTCTTCTTTGTGTGTTGTTAAATATTTTCTACATTTACTTGTTTGTTTGTTTGCTTGTTTGTGGTCTGAGCCGCTACTCCCACGTGCACTAAAATTATGAATGGGGTTTTACGTGCGGGACCGTTTCTTAACCACACTATTTTAGGCCACCACACGCTCCATTTTCAGAGGCGTTTTTCCTGTTTTATGTAGCTGAATGGCTAAATATTCAATCCTTATACATGTATTCACATTTTGCTTCAGTTTCAAAATACTGTTCCTGAAACACGTGGCGCAACAGCCGCTCTGACGTGGCGCACACACCCTCCAATAGCGCGCAACCCGCCAGACACTAGCGCATTGACCCGAACATGGGCACACAGACCCGCCTCTCTCAGCTTTCACATATCACACTGCTGACGGAAAACGTGTTCAGCTGCCGGCTAGCGCATTGAGTCGACCGAAAGTAAACAAAATTGGCGTACAACAGTACCCTTACCACTTTCAAGCGGACAACTGGCGGCTTGCTAAGTGACGTCATAGGCTTAAGGGTGCGCATCTACCGCCGCTACTCTAATGCTAAAGTAAAGGCAGCATAAATTAGATGACGGCCCCCTCTACGTTCTGTAAAACTACAACATAATACTGACTGGAGATGACGACAAAATCTTGTCATAGGCCTGCTTTAGAGTACATGTACACATTGTAGATCTGCTAATTGTTTAGCAGTGTGTTATCTACAATGTGTATGCGTCATGTACTGGTTAGATCTTTGGAATGATTAATGCATATCTACAATGTATATGCGTCATGTACTGGTTA
>JAPXFY010000018.1:15079193-15081693 GCA_030674185.1 Monoplex corrugatus | reverse complement strand
CAGAATTCAAGAAGATGAAAAGCGTTCTTACCAACAAATGCCTGTCAATTAACATCAGGAAGAGAGTTCAAGAGTGTTACATAGAATTGACACTGTTGTACGGTTGTGAAGCAACAAGATTGAGGCAACTGAAATGTAGTTTCTAAGAGGGATGTTGAGTTTTCCATGGACAGCAAAGAAAACAAACGAGACAGTCTTGAAGGAGTCAGACACAAGAAGAACATTAATAAAGAAGAGTAGAAAAAGATAAGCAATGTACATAGGATATCTTACGAAGAAAGAGAAATTAGAGCACCTGGTCACAACAGGAAAGCTGGAGGGAAAGAGAGTACCAGGCAGACCCAGGGAGAAAATATTGGACGGACTTGCAGAGTGGCTGAGGACAGAGAGGGAGATGTACTTGTAGCGACAAGGGATAGATTCGTATGAAGGGCCATGATTGCCAACGCCATGCAGCAGGGCACATGATGATGATATGGACGTTTATGTATGTAAATGTGTATATGTACGATATAGACGTTTATGTATGTAAATGTGTATATGTACATTACATGTATATATATGTGCACTTGTATACGTACATGCATAAAGAGGAGAGAGAGAGAGGGGGGGGGAGTAGATATGCTGATTAATTATTTCCCAGAATACACGTTTACTTTGTACTCTTGGACACACGTTGAAACGTGTTGTGTGCTGTCGATGTACACATACAAATTTGAGAGAAAGACAAGGAAAGTTCATATTGCTTATAGCCCAGCCGACTACTAGAGCCATATCAGGGCTAAAGACAAGGGGAGAGAGAGAGAGAGAGAGAACAGACAGACAGACAGACAGACAGACAGTCAGGCAGACAGTCAGACAGAGAGACAAACAGAGACACACAAAGAGAGAGAGAGAGAGAAAGACAGACAGACAGACAGACAGATAAACAGAGATACACAAAGAGAGACAGACAGACAGACAGAGACAGACAGAGAGACAGACAGACACACAAAGAGAGAGAGAGAGAGAGAGAGAAATGGGGAGCGGGAGAAGGGAAAGATGAAGATGATGATGATAGATGATGATCGATCAGTTTTGACATCAGTACCTGTCTCAGGTGAAATGGCCGACGGGGACAACCATGGCAGGGAAATAGTGAAGGTAGGACGTGTGGCGAGGGATGCTTATCTACACAGCGATAAGGATGTACAGATGGGTAATAAAACGGTCAGTTTAACCCTTTGACTCCCGCATCCTGTCCACCAGCATCCTGCATTGCCCGCCATGCTAGCAAAGCAAAAACTTAACCCTTTGATTCCCTCACCCTATCCACCAGCTTACTGCAGGAAGCTGGTGGATAGGGTAAGGAAGTCAAAGGATTAAGTTCTTCAGTTGGGGGATAGGGTGCGGGAGTCAAAGGGTTGTGTTAATTTAATGTAGGGAAGAGAGAGAGAGAGAGAGAAGAGAAGAGAGAGAGAAGAGAGAGAGAGAGAGAGAGAGAGAAGAGAGAGAGAGAGAGAGACAGACAGACAGACAGAGACAGACAGACAGGCAAGAGAGAGACAGAGACAGACAGACAGACAGACAGACAGGTATAATATATTTAGAACACACATATTATACATGTGTGAACATACATACATATGAAACTACACACGTACTTACAATATACATACACACATGCGAACATGCATACATATGAACTACACACGTACTTATAATATACATACACACATGCGAACATACATACATATGAACTACACAAGTACTTACAATATACATACACACATGCGAACATACATACATATGAACTACACAAGTACTTACAATATACATACACACATGCGAACATACATACATATGAACTACACAAGTACTTACAATATACATACACACATGCGAACATACATACATATGAACTACACAAGTACTTACAATATACATACACACATGCGAACATGCATACATACATGAACATACACTACGCACATACACACACACTTAAATGGACAAAATATGTGTGTGAGACTGGGGCTGAACGGAGAAAATCTCCGTACGCATAAACACAAAGAGAAGACTTTATTGTGGTGAAATTGGTCCCTTTTTATCCACTGGACGAGGCGGCAGGGAAGTTTTTAGTCCTCTTCTTATTATCCGTTGTTTGGTGTTGTTTGTGGTCTGTTTGTGACCGTGCATTCGCGCTTGACAAAGGCCGGTTGGCCGATAATTTGCGCTTGTCTTGTCTTGTTGTAATAATAATAATAATTACAATATTTATATAGCGCAAAATCTTGTTGTGTTGAATAAGCGTTCACTTTGGTTTGCTTGTTCTTCTGGTTCCTGTTTGCTTGGGCGCGGGCAGTCGCACTTGTTTTGGATCTTTTATTGTGGTGGTCATAAACTGTGGAAATAAACCCCTACTTCACCTCCATAACCCCATAACTATGGTCCACTGAGTCCAGTGTCCGTTTGGTGGCCAGTTACAGCAGAGACTCGAAGAAAACGAGAGATGTGCAAG
>JAPXFY010000018.1:15069193-15074193 GCA_030674185.1 Monoplex corrugatus | reverse complement strand
CACCCTGTCCTTCAGCATCCAGCACTATCAACCATGCTCATCATCATCATCATCAAGTGCCTTGCCACATGGCGTTGGCGATCATGGCCTTCCATCTATTTCTATCCCTTTTTGCCTCAAGCACTTCCTCCACCCTCTTTGTCTTCAGCCACCCTGCAAGTCCGTCCAATATCTTCTCCCTGGGTCTACCTGGTGCTTTCTTTCCCTCCAGCTTTCCTGTTGTGACCAGGTGCTCCAATTCCCCTTTCCTCATAAAATGGCCTATGAATGTTGCCTGTCTTTTCCTAATCTTCCTTATGAATGATCTTCTTGTGTCTGCCTCCATCAAGACTGTCTCAACCATGCTAGCAAAAAAACAAACAAAAAAACCAACTTAACCCTTTAACTCATTCACTTTACCCACCGACTTCCTGCAGGCAGCTGGTGGATAGGTTGAGGGAGTCGAAGGGTTAAGTTTTTGTAGTTGGTGGATAGGGTGCGGGAGTCAAAGTGTTATTAACCCCTCTGGTGATAAAATGGATGGAATGGTCAACACCAGGGGCACATCCTTACATTATGTGCACGAATGCATTGTTATGTACATTTAGTACTTTTGTTTCGTTTTGTTTTTCGGGGTCATCAAGATGTTATGTACAGGGGGGGGGGGGGTGCAAAAGTAGGTATACAGTTATGAAAAAAGAAAAAACGTACAATACTCATTGCATTTGTTATACAAACAAATGAATATTGCATATACATGTAATAACAAGCACAGCCTTAATCCCTCAGATACTCAAACTGCTTGCCGTCGGTATTCACACACTCCTCTAATCGAGAGCGGACACTCATGCACATTCTAGCACAAAGATCTTTATCAGCATCAATTTCTTGACAAGCCTGGTAGGACAGAGCTAGTTGCCTGTCTCCCTGTCCGTGTCTAGGATTAAACCAAACTAGGCACATCATATCACAGGAAAGCAGCGGGATCACAAAATTTATCCGCCTTTTTCGTGATGATGAAAGGACTGATTTACCGACGACTCCTCGTATGGCATGCATTGTAAACAGCAAGTCGCCAATGCGTCCCACTTTTTCTCATGCCATGACTAATCTATTGTGTTCGTTTGGAATCCCCAGTCAGATGGCGTGTGTGCGTGTGTGTTTTTTCTTATCTCCCTTTTTTCTTTTTTTTTTTTTCTTTTTCCTTTTTTTTTTTTTTTTTTTTTTTTTTTTTAAATCGGTGAAACTGTACTTGACAAATGCTTTGAGATAAACCTAATGTTTCGTGACTGCTAGCAAGAGATGTCGAAATCACTCGTGAATTACACAGCTGTGCGTATAGCCAGTAACACCCCCTTCCCACTATGAGCGAAATGACGGAGTGATCGTGTTTTTGGGCCTAAAAATTCAAAGTTCTCGATGAATCCTGTAGCATTCCCACTACCAGACCCTTTCACTCCTTGCCAGCTTTGAGTGATTGTGCACGGTCAGATCACTCCGTGGTCGAGATTTGTGTTCAAACATGTTTAAACACAAGTGGCACCTACTGCATCCATCGTGTCCAATTTGCATACCGCGGGAAAATTTTCGGTTGCGTGCGAGCCTTGCCAGCCACAGTCTGAGGCGAGGCGAGGCGAGCGTGGCCCACAGGAAATGCTTGGGTCAGCTCCCCAAATAGATCACTCACACCGATCACCCAAATGCATTCCCACTATTTTGGAGTGAAAGGGCCCTTTGTCGCTTCACTCCTGAGTGCTCCACGATCACTCAGAACTTTCACGCACAACTTTCACTCCGACAGTGGGAACGCGGTTTAAGACACACGCGCTTGTCGTTAGATTCACATCAAAGATCACGTGGACCTAAGAAATCAAAAAAGATGCATGCAAGGCAAAGACACTAAGACTGAAAATAAATAAATATAAATAATAAATAGAAAGATAAATGAATAAGTGAATGAATAAATAACGAGATAACGAGCCAAAAAAATAAGTAAATACATAAACAAGCAAACAAATAAATAAATTAATAAATAAACAAATAAATAACGAGATAAATAAATAAATGCATAAAGAAAGAAAGAAAGAAAGAAACACATAAGTAAATAAATAACGAGATTAAGAGCCAAATAAATAAATAAACAAATGAATAAATAACGAGATAAATAATAAATGCATAAACAAACAAACAAATAAAAAAGAAAGGCAGACAGACAGAAATAAATAAATAAATAACCAAGAAGACACATACACCTGTGTGTATGATGGCAATACACGTATCATCTTGTTGTGGGGATAGTTGGAGGAGTTACCTCACTTTTCTTTCTTTACTTTAATCGTGTCAGAAAGTTTTCATCTTATAGTCTTTTTTGCACAGAGATGAATGAACCCTTTGACTCCCGCATCCTATCCATCAGCTGCAAGAAAAAAACTTAACCCTTTGATTCCCTCACCTATCCATAAGCTTCCTGCAGGAAGCTGGTAGATAGGGTGAGGGAATCACAGGACTGAGTTTTTGCTTTGCCAGCATGGTCGACAATGCAGGATGCTAGTGAATAGAGTGAGGGAGTCAAAGGGTTACGTTTTTTTGCTTTGCTAGTGTGGTGGACAATGCAGGATGATAGCGGATAGAGTAAGGGAGTCAAAGGGTTAAGTTTTTGCTTTGCTGGTGTGGTAAAAGACAATGCAGGATGCTAGTGGATAAAGTAAGGGAGTCAAAGGGTTAAAATGTTTTGCTTTGCTATTATGGTGGACAATGCAGGATGATAGTGGATAAAATACAGGAGTCAAAGGGTTAAGTTTTTGCTTTGCTGGTGTGGTAAAAGACAATGCAGGATGCTAGTGGATAAAGTAAGGGAGTCAAAGGGTTAAAATGTTTTGCTTTGCTAGTATGGTGGACAATGCAGGATGCTAGTGGATAAAATACAGGAGTCAAAGGGTTAAGTTTTTGCTTTGCTAGTGTGGTGGACAATGCAGGATGATAGTGGATAAAATAAAGGAGTCAAAGGGTTACGTTTTTGCTTTGCTTGTATGGTGGACAATGCAGGATGCTAGTGGATAGAGTGAGGGAGTCAAAGAGTTAAGTTTTTGCTTTGCTAGAATGGTGGACAATGCACGATGCTAGTGGATAGAGTATGTGAGTCAAAGGGTTAAGTTTTTGCTTTGCTAGTGTGGTGGACAATACAGGATGCTAGTGGATAAAGTAAAGGAATCAAAGGGTTAAAATATTTTGCTTTGCTAGCATGGTGGACAATGCAGGATGCTAGTGGATAAAGTAAAGGAGTCAAAGGTTAAGTTTTTGTTTAGCTAATATGGTAGACAATGCAGGATGATAGTGGACAAATTAAGGGAGTCAAAGGATTACGTTTTTGCTTTGCTAGGATGGTGGACACTGCAGGATGCTAGTGGATAGAGTAGGAAAGTCAAAGGGTTAAGTTTTTGCTTTGCTAGGATGGTGGACAATACAGGATGCTAGTGGATAGAGTGAGGAAGTCAAAGGGTTACGCTTTTGCTTTGCTAGTATGGTGGACAATACAGGATGCTAGTGGATAGAGTGAGGGAGTCAAAGGGTTACGCTTTTGCTTTGCTAGAATGGTGGACAACGCAGGATGCTTGTGGATAGAGTAATGTGAGTCAAAGGGTTAAGTTTTTGCTTTGCTAGTATGGTGGACAATGCAGGATGCTAGTGGATAGAGTGAGGGAGTCAAAGGTTACGTTTTTGTTTTGCTAGTGTGGTGGACAATGCAGGATAATAGTGGACAAATTAAGGGAATCAAAGGGTTACGTTTTTATTTTGCTAGGATGGTGGACACTGCAGGACGCTAGTGGATAGAGTAAGGGAGTCAAAGGGTTAAGTTTTTGCTTTGCTAGAATGGTGGACAATGCAGGATGCTAGTGGATAGTGTGAGGGAGTCAAAGGGTTAAAGTGATCTGACGTTTCTCGGACATGTGTATGCACCTTGGGTTTGCAGGCAGTATGACGCTGCGCAGTCTCCGTAGTCTGTCTTTGTGGGTGTGCATGCTGGACGTTTTCAAGTTCCTTAAGACTTTGGAGACTGATTTGACTGACAGCATCGTTAATGTGCATATCTGATGTTCTGTGGCGTACACACACACACACACACACACACACACACACACACACACACACACACACACACACACACACACACACACACACACACACACACACACACACACACACAACACACACACAGACACACACACACACACATTTGTCCTAGTGTGCTAGAAGAACTTGGATCATGAGTCATGCTGTTTTTCTTTTCTATTTTTTTTAATTTTAGATAAGTATTTTATTTACACTCACACACACACACACACACACACACACACACACACACACACACACACACACATACACACACACATATATCATCATCATCATCAGGTGCCCTGCCGCATGGCGTTGGCGACCATGGACTTCCAACCATCTCTATCTCTCCTTGCCCCCAGCATCTCCCCCACCCTCTTCATCCCCAGCCACTCTGCAAGTCCGTCCAGCATTCTCTCCCTGGATCTACCTGGTGCTCTCCTTCCCTCCAGCTTTCCCGTTGTGACCAGGAGCTCCAAATCCCCCTTCCTCATAAAATGACCTATAAATGTTGCTTGTCTTTTCCTAATCTTCCTTATGAGTGATCTATTTGTGTCTGCCTCCATCAAGACTGTCTCGTTTGTTTTCTTTGCTGTCCATGGAACTCTCAACATTCTTCTGAGAAACCACATCTCGGCTGCCTCGATCCTGCTCTGGCTTTGCTTGCTGACTGTCCACGCCTCGCATCCGTACAACAGTATTGGTTCTATATAACATTCAAGGACTCTCTTTCTGATGTTAATTGATAGGCATTTGTTGGTAAGAATGCTTGTACATACATATATACATATCATATATATATATATATATATATATATATTATTATATATTATGTGTGTGTTCGTGTATGTCAGTATATATATATATATATATATATATATATATATATATATATATATATACATATA
>JAPXFY010000018.1:15064193-15066693 GCA_030674185.1 Monoplex corrugatus | reverse complement strand
TCCGTGACTCTCAAGAGTTGAGTTGCTTAGTTAATGTGCTAGGTTATATGTCTGAATGTGTCATTTTATCAAAACCTCATTTTCGTTTTGCTTTTAATTAATACAGCTTATCAAGTGTGTTTTTTTTGTTTTTGTTTATTTGTTTTTGTTTGTTTGTTTTGTTGTTTTGTTGTTGTTTTTGCTTTTTTTTGTTTGTTTGTTGTTGTTGTTGTTGTTTTGGGGGGTATCTTTTGCTGTGTTGCAAAATTTTTATGAACTCTTTCTCTAACCACAAAAGGGCCAAGCTAAACCCCTTCCATCACTCCCCAAAATAAATAGATAGATGAATAAATGAATGAAAAAATGAATGAATAAATAAAAAATTAAAAAATCGGCACTTAAGGCATAATTTCCTGGGGTGGTGGTGGTGGTCTTTGATTTCATGTCTATTCACTAAAGTGATTTTAGACACACACACGAAAAAATAAATAGATAAATGAATGAATAAATAAATAAATAAATAAATAAAAAGTAAATAAATAAATGAATAAGGGGGGGGGGGGGGGTGATAGAGAAGGAGTGAAGAGGATATTTGAAAATTGTCAATGTTGATCTTGAGAAAAGATGATTCAGAAAACAAGTGTTTCGAGGAGTGGAAGGTTAAGCTTACAAATAACGTTACTATAATTAACGATTTAAACTAACAAACAAAATTTAAAATATCTAGAAGAAACGAATAAAAACAAAACTAAGAATTGACTAACCATAACAGTGAACAAGTGAAATAACATTTTAAAGGCACTTCGCTATAGGACTTTTTGACAGGCTAACAAAAAATTCATATGTTAATGAATTTCCATTCTACGTGTGTTGTAACACAAATCTGCATCTTCTAAATCATTTCTCTTCTACAGATGTCTTATTTCTACAAAAAGTTGAGACCCTTTATTTACCAATTCAGTTATGTCCAGGTTTTAAATGTTTTCATTTCATTTATATTGTTCTTGTAAATGTTGTTCACTTCGTTCTTTATTCTTCAAGGTTTTCTGGTACGTTTTCCTTTTGTTTCATAGACCCCTTGTCATTGTTTTATTATTTCTTTTTTTTTTTTCTTTTAAACTTCAGAATTATTTTTTCTCCAGTTGCAACCCACCTAGCCCTAAAAAAGTCAATATACTTCTTTTTTTTTTCACGCAATAAAACGACTTCTTGATCATTTTCTTTCTTTCAGTTCATATTGTTATCGTTTGTTGTTGTTGTTGCTGCTTGCTGCTGTTGTTGTGTCTGTTTGCTGTTGTTGCTGTGTTGTTGTTATTGGTGTTGTGTGGTAGTGTGGTGGTGGTGTTGTGTGTGTGTGGTGTGTGTGTGTGATGTGTGTTGTGTGGGTGTGTGTGTGTTGGTGGTGTTGTGTGATTGTGTGATGTGTGTGTGATGTGTGTGAGTGGGTCGAAATCGTCCATTCTTTTTCTCTTCTTTTTCTCTTGTTATCCATAGCGTATGCTATATTTTTTAGATCTTAATTTCATCTACAAAAAGTTTAAACAAAAATATTTTCAGATACTTTCAATTCTGTCACAGATTTACCCTACATCGTCAGACGCGGTAGTCACGTCACCAACTTTAACCCAACCCTGTCCACCAACCGCAAAAAAATTAACCCTCTTTTCCCTCACCTATCCACCAGCTTCCAGCAGGAAGGGTGGAAGTGAGAATCAGAGAGTTAAGTTTCAGCTGGTGGATAGGGTGTGGGAATCAGAGGGTTACGTTTTGCTTTGCTCAGCATGGTTGGCAATGCAGGATGCTGGTGGACTAGGGTGCGGGAATTACTAAGTCTAAAGAAGCGTGTTAGTCGTAAGTTTGTCTTAGAAACCATTGATATATACTTTAAAATCTTCTCCAAGTTCGTCCTGGATCACCTTGATCCGCTAATTGACAGGTAGACAGAGGGACACTGTGTTCATTTCTACGGTAATGGTAGTCTGCTCTAGACACACGTTTGTTGGGAAACTGAAAGTAGAACCAAGCATGCTCAAATATTGGCATACTGGTTAACAACAACAAACAAACAAACAAACAATCGGTAAAGACAGTGACCTAGTTGATTTTCTTTTCTTTTTTGATTTCTTTTTTCCCCTTTCTTGTTTTCTTGTTCTTTTCTTCTTCTTCTTCTTCTTCTTCTTCTTCTTCTCTTCTTTCTTCTCTTCTCTTCTTCTTCTTCTCCTTCATCTTCTCCTTCTTCCTCCTCCTCCTCTTCTTCTTCTTCTTCCTCCTCCTCCTGCTCCTTTTCTTCTTTTTTCTTCTTCTTTCTTCTTCTTCTTCTTCCTCTTGTTCTTCCTCTTGTTCTTCTTCTGTGCTTCTTGCTCTTTTCTTGTTCTTGTTCTTGTTTTGTTTGTTCTTGTTGTCCTTCTTCTTTTTCTCCTCCTCCTCCTCTCTCCTCTTCCTTTTTTTCTCTTTTTTCTTTTTTTTCTTTTTCTTTTTCTTCTTCTTCTTTTTCTTCTTCCTTTCTTCTTCTTCGTCTTTT
>JAPXFY010000018.1:15051693-15059193 GCA_030674185.1 Monoplex corrugatus | reverse complement strand
TATGGCAAACAATACTAAAAACAATATAAACCACATATGGCAAACAATACTAAAAACAATATAAACCACATATGGCAAAAATACTAAAAACAATATAAACCACATACGGCAAAAGAGTACTAAAAACAATATAAACCACATATGGCAAACAATACTAAAAACAATATAAACCACATACGGCAAAAAGTACTAAAAACAATATAAACCACATATGGCAAACAATACTAAAAACAATATAAACCACATATGGCAAACAATACTAAAAACAATATAAACCACATATGGCAAACAGAGAGTACAAAAACAATATAAACCACATATGGCAAACAATACTAAAAACAATATAAACCACATATGGCAAACAGAGAGTACAAAAACAATATAAACCACATGTGACGAAAAGAGAATGGGTGAGTGAGTGAATGTGTATGTGCATTAATTTTGTGTTTCGTTGATATTTGTGCAAATGTATAGTGTGTGTGTGTGTGTGTGTGTGTGTGTGTGTGTGTGTGTGTGTGTGTGTGTGTGTGTGTGTGTGTGTGGTGTGTGTGTGTGTGCGTGCGTGCGTGCACTTGTGACTGTGGTTGTGTTTGTATGTGTATGCGAGTGTGTTTATGTGTGTGGGTGTGCGTGCGTGTGTGCGTGTGTGTGTTGTGTATGGTGTGTGTGTGTTGTGTGGTGTGTGTGTGTGTGTGTTATTTGTGTATGTGTGTTTTTGTGTGTGTGTGTGTGTGTATGTATGTGTAGTGTGTGTGTGTATGTATATGTAGTGTGTGTGTGTGTTGTGTGTGTGTGTGTGTGTGTGTGTGTGGTGTGTGTGTGTGTGTGTGTGTGTGTGTGTGTGTGTGTGTGGTGTGTGTGAGTGAGAGATAGAAGCCCCCATCGTCATTGCATAACGACTGACATATGGAAGTAGATATTTCATCATAATACATTTTCATTGCTTCTTTTATCGTGTGAATCAAGGATTCGTGTGCTCTCATCCTAGCGGTAGGGGCTTTGACACTGACACTGTATATTTGCTTTAGATATCTGCCTTCTGTAACTCGTGCTTTGGGCGTTATAATTATGTAAGCAGGGGTTCACACGTAAGTATTTGCTTTATATGGCTGTCTTTGTGATTCGGGACTTGAGCGCTCTTGTTATAGAGGTAGGGTTTTTACACTGTGTAAGTATTTGCTTAAAGATTTCTGTCTCTGTCACCGGTGTTTTTGTCAAGCATTTCTAGGAGGGCACTTGAGAGAGGAGACACCGTGTAAGTAGTCGATACTGTACTTGCTCTATTGAAATGGCTGCAGGCCATTTTTCCGTGGTGTTTGCAGAGGATTAATGAGAATCTTCATTGATTGATTTGGTTCAGTTTTGACGTGGACACCCACCTCAGGTGATCTATATATGGCCGACGGGGATAACCATCCCAGGGAAGTGGGGGAAGTGGGACCTATCTAATCCTATACCGACACCACCAGAACAACAATGATGTTAAGATGGGACGGTGAGAAGGCTAGTTTTAATGTAGCGCACCCCAGGATTCGAACCCACAATCATTAGCCTGTAAGGTATGTGACCTGTGAGCCAAGTTGTTATCCTGTCTGTCTGTTCCATCAGCACACACACACACACACACACACCACACACACACACACACACACACACGCACGCGTGCGCGCACACACACAAACACACGCACGCACACACACACACACGCACGCACACACACACACACATTGGATGCTGAGTTCCCAAAGTCACCTCATCTTTACATGCTCGCACCTTTGATAAAAAAATTAAAATAAAAAAGACACCTAACAGGCAGTGCAAAATGGAAGATTGGAACACTAACACTGGCGGATAAAGACGGTGCCACACCCACATGGTTCTCTGCTGAACTGCCCATGTTCATATTCATAATATTCATTTCTTTTCTGTCACAATGGATTTTACCAAGTGAAACTGTGGCTGCAACCATCCCCCCCCCCCCCCCCCCAGTTGAGAACGCATTGTCTCAACGTAGCACCATCCATATTTTTATTTTCTATTTATTTATCTTTTATTTCATTATATTTTGCTTTATTTTGTTTTATTTATGAAGACTTCAGAAAGGCAAGAAGGTTAATTGGCGTTCAGGGTGAGGGACATGGGAAATAAACCCATTTCTCCTATATTTTATATCAATCAAGGCAGCCAGGCGAATGCCCTGCTCTTCACGATTTTCAACTGCTGTCGGATCTTTAGCTTGCGCAGGCCAGAAGGCGCAAGGGTCCGACAGTTTTTAGTTTCAGTGTCTCAAGATGACGTCTCCGCGCTCGGAACGAATTCCATATGCACTAACGTCACAGGTGCCACGTGCATGGTGACCGTGGCACAAGCCTTAAAACCTGCACATAAACCCATGAGCTGGTCCTGAGGCCCTGCTTAGACTATGTTTTACCTGTACTGGTATTTTATCAGCCTACCACTGGAATAATCTTGGCTACATGTAAATGACATGTGTATATCTTACCTTCAAACAGGAATGTACATATATCTATATACATATAAAAGTAAATAAATGAATAATTAAAGGTCTAAATCACAACACAAAAATTATTACCTATACTTTATAAACCCGTCTCACATGACAGACACCACCTCCTCCTCCTCCCCCCCCCCCCCCCAGTCAATGCCCAAATGCTCAGCTATCAACTAGGTGAAGTCAATATTTTCTTTGACCGACAATAACTAGTAAGAAGGGTATGATCATAAAGGGCGGAAACTGGTCCATGTGACGGCGTAGGAAAAATCGGGTGGCTGATCTGTGTGTGAGAGTGTCAGAGATGGGAAGGGATGCGCGCGCAGCAGGCGGAGGAATTTCCCGTTTGTCGCTTTTCCATTCCAACTTACCCATTTAGCAAAAGGGACGTAACCTCCATGCTACTTTTCCCCGAAGTCTCGTCTGCTTTGAAACGCAGACTGCGCAGTCGACAAACTTATAAGATGCCGATTCCAGAAGAAGATGACCTTAAATTGATATGAACCTGCGAATCGTTGATGCTGTTGTGTCACTTGGCTACGACTGGTGCTATGTTTTGAAGAGGTATGGCTATTTTTGTTTGCAATTTCAAGATTTGCTTCCTCGTGGCTCGTACTGTCGTACTTGTGTTAACAAAAGCCAAAGGAGGCACTTGTCAAGTGACTTGACGACTTGTGACTTTAGTCTGAGGGGGGGAGGGGGGGGGGGAGCGAGGTTTGGAAAGTTCAGGTTGTACAGGCAAAGCTCGTCGATTTTTATCAAATTGACCTACACTAAATAAACACCCGTTCTACAAAAAATTGTTCAGTTTGTTACTGATAGTAAGTTATAAACGTAGAACTCATTATGATTAATTTAAATAAAAGAAAATGTTAAGCGACAATCGCGAATCATGCCCGAATCACGAATGTGACAGTTTTTGAAAATATTTGCATTATTAGTATCAGTGGAGAGAGAGAGAGAGAGAGAGAGAGAGAGGAGAGAGAGAGAGAGAGAGAGAGAGAGAGAGAGCGCTTTACAATGGTTTATAAGTTTCTATTTGGATGACTGACGAAAGTGTTTTTTTATTTTTTGTTGTTGTTTTTTTGTTTTTTACATGGCTGGCAACATAGCAGAAACTGTGGTCAGTTGTCTACATTTTGTGAATATAATAAAGTGACGTAACTTTTGTAAAGACTGAACCAAGGAGCTAGAACTGAATATCCTTTGAAAGGATTTTATAAGCACAAGAGAACAGAAGTGTTCATGAGTTGGTGAAACAGCGCACTAATCAGTAAAAGTGTAATAATAGTTGATACAACCAACTTTAAAAAATACATTGTGAGAGTACTAAAATCATTACAAATACAATTTCCATAATAGCCAGAATTCTAGCTTGTAATTTGCTGCTCACAGACTTGAGTATTTTTCATCATAAACTATGATTCGTTGTACTGGTTTTGGTAATGAGCTCAGTAATTAATCACTTTAATGAGTTAAGAAACAACAACAACAACATCAACAACAAAAGTCCTAAAACCACTAAACTTCCATAACAACTGGAATTTGTGGCTTGTAATTTGCCACACACAACTCCAGGTATTACTCTTCATAAGAAAACTTTGACTGGTCATATATTTTTGGTAGTTAATCCAGTAATTAATTAACGTAACAAGTTTAGAAAAATATATGTAACACTCCTAAAATTATTTCAATTTACACCATCGTTAGAATTCTGCCTTGTAATTTGTCATATTATGACTCCAACAGCCCAGGTATTACTCATGAAAAACCATTAGTTACAGCAGTATTTTTAGTAATTAGCTCAGTAATTAATAACTACCTTAATGAGCTAAAGAAAAAAATCCCATATAATAATAATGTCTTTAGTCTCCTAAAATTACTATAACTTCCATAACAGCTGGAATTCTGGCTTGCAATCTGCCACACACACACATTTATGGTATTACTCATCATAAAAGAAATTATGATTAGTCATAATAGTTTTGGTAATAAATCTAGTAATTAATTAACATAAACAGACAAACCAACCAAACAACCAACCAACCAGCCAACCAAACAAAAACACTACATAACAATCCTAAAACATTTTAAACTTCCACCATAATTGGGATTCTAGTTTGTAATCTGCCACATACAGACTCTAGGTATTACCCTTTATAAAAAACTGTGATTAGTTATGATACTCATTGTGACTAGCCCAGTATTTGTTTAATGATCTTGAAGACCTTTGTAATTAAAGATGTGTATCTGTGATTTCTAAAGCAACTATACTTTTGTAGTTGTCAGAATTCTTGCCATGACTTTACCGCACACAGACTGCAAATAATATTCATGCCAAAAAAGAATGACTATTCATAATAGTTGTACTTGTACTTAAGTTGTAGTGATTTACACAGTAGTAAATTACCTAAATGAGGTTCTCAAACAAGACACCTTAGAATTTTGAGGTTTCAAATGAAAATCATTATAGCTTCCACAATTACTGTAATTCTGGTTTGGAATTTGCCACACAAAGCTCCAAATAATACTCATGAAATTCAGTTCATAATAAATGTAATTATTTTTAGGAAAAACAAAAAAATGCAAACGGTTAAGAGAAATAGACCTAGAATTTGTAGAAATAGATAAGGAATGAAGTAATGAGTAAAAAGCAAGAGGAGCTGATGGTCTAATCTTTTATATATAGGGACACATTATTGATTATTTGCATGTGCACACTGCTCAATGCATGTATGTATATGTGTGTGTTGTGTGTGTGTGTGTGTGTGTGTGTGTGTGTGTGTGTGTGACTGTGAGAGAGAGAGAGAGAGAGAGAGAGAGAGAGAGGGAAATTGGTCTGAATCAGCTTTACATCAGAATCCACCTCAGGCTTATCTAATCCCACAAATCTCATCACTTGCTGTGGTGCTGTGGTTAGTGGAACATATTTATTACCAGCTAGATAGTTGTTCATTTGATTACTATCAATCATTCATTGTGATATTGTTTGACCGTAACCAGCTCCTGTGCAGAGTTGAGTGTGCTATAGATTCATTGGGAAGACAGAGATCTTCACGTGGAGTCTCATCCACTTCATGGATACCTCAGTGAGAATGTTGCTCAAATTCTTGAGCAACACCACAGGTGTCTGTATTTCATGGCTCTGGGTTGTATTAGAATATATGCTATGATAGTAATGGTAAGGTACAGCTTTGTCAGGCCATCACAGTTGCAGATATAACTCTGTAGCATCATGATTAGTATCGGCATCATCGTCTTTGTTACAGTGTTGTGTAAAAAGACTTGTCCGAAATTCTGTATCCATCCATTGATGGGGCATAAAAAATAGGAAAGAAAAAATCTGTCACTGACACCACCAGAACAACTGTAGTGTTAAGCTGGGCAGTAAAATGGTCAGTCATCTCTTCATCAACCCCACAACTGTTGGCATGTGAGTCTGACACTCAACTAACTGTGCTATTAAGGCCTGTCAGGAGAGAGAGAGAGAGAGAGAGAGGAGAGAGAGAGAGAGAGAGAGAGAGAGAGAGAGAGTGAATGGTAGAGCAAATGTATTATATGTCACATGCATTAATTTTGCAGCATGCAGTGGTTATGGTCAGTGTGAGGAAAACATGGCCCATGCCTGGTCATGTCACTGTTCCAAATACAGACATTTTACACTATGTAGATCACAACAGCTTGGTCCTAGTACAGATTAATACTAAGTGTCCCTAGATAGTACATTAGTGGATCATAACAACTTGGTCCTGATGTAGTATTGTATGTGTGTCTATAGATTACAGCAGTTTGTACCTAATATGGATTTATACTTCTCTAGATCACAGCAGCTTGCTTCTAATATAGAATTATTCAATCTTTTCTATGTCACAGCAGCTTGCTCCTATTAATATGAAATAGAGTGTGTGTCCCAAGATTACAGCAACTTAGTCCTGGTGTGTATATATAATGTGTGTGTGTTATATATATATATATATTTTATATATATATATATATATATATATTATATTATATTATATGTGTGTGTGTGTGTGTGTGTGTGACCTGCCAGCATGAAATCAGTCTTAACTAGCATTTTGGGTATTTTGAGATATATACATGTCACTGGAAAGTATACATTCTGCTGATTATTTTGGTATTTAAATAAAGCTTGCACTAAAAAAAAAAAAATGTAGAAGTTATGTATGTTTAAAGTCATAAAGTTGTATGATGGCCATTTTGAGAAAACTACCTCTAAAGTTTTTATGTACTCTCCACATTTTCCTTAAATTTCTTTATTTGGTGGCTTTGACCCAGTTTGTTTCTAATTTTAGCTGCCATTATCTGAAAAGTGCACCAAAGAGCTTTCTGTCAGTATATTACAAATGGGAGTACTGTAGAGGTCACAGTTCATAATAAGAGACAAAAATAGGCACTTATGGTAGGAAGTTGCGTTCTTTCTGTTGAGATCAGTGCATTAAAATACCATTTCAAATTGATCAATCGCATTTTTTAAAGAAAAACATTTCTGTGGGGGATAGATTATAGTCTACAGAAATCAATTTTGAGAAAAAGTCAAAACACCCCAGAGAGACCCTTAGTCACCTTTTCAGCTCCCAGTGCTGTTCAACTGACTGGGAGTTAAGACTGATTTGATGGTGGGAGGTCACATATAGGGCCTACTGATAGAATTGTAGTGTTTGTCCGTAGATCACAGCAGCTTGCTCTTGATACAGAATTATACTAAGCCTCCCTAGATTACAGCTGCTTGCTTCTAATATAGAATTATGTAATCTTTTCCTATATCACAGCAGCTTGCTCCTAATATAAATTATAATGTATAGTGTGTCCCAAGATTACATCAACTTGGTCCTGATATATAGAATTATAGTTTGTGTCTCTTGATCACAGCAGCGTGCTTCTAATATAGAATTATGCAGTGTGTTCCTGTATCACAGCAGCTTGCACCTAATATATATATATATATATATATATATATATATATATAT
>JAPXFY010000018.1:15036693-15046693 GCA_030674185.1 Monoplex corrugatus | reverse complement strand
GGAGTCAAAGGGTTAAGTTTTTCCAGTTGGTGGATAGGGTGAGGGAGTCTTAGGGTTAAAATGGCCATTGTACCATCACTGTGTGACAGAATGCCAGTGTTAAGCTCACACCTGAGATATTGATGATCATAATGGCCAATTTACTCTGACTGTATGATGGAATGCCAATGTTACCCTCGTTGTCACACCTGAAATATTTATAATCAAAATGGCCAGTGTGCCCTGATTAAATGAGATGACACAGTAGGCTACTGGTATTGAGCTTACTCAATTCATACCTGACATACTGATGATCATAATGGATATCCCCCCCCCCCCCCCAACTTTTGCAGTGATCCCTACTCATTTTTGGTCAGCATTTTCACCTATTTAAAGACAAATGAAATATGAACAGAAATATGTATATATATGGTGTAACAGTGTGTGTGTATGTGTGTGTCACTGTGTGTGTGTGTGTTTGTGTGTGTGTATAAGCACATCTGTGTGTATGTGTGTGTGTGTGTGTGTGTGTGTGTGTGTGTGTGTAAGCACATGTGTGTGTGTGTGTGTATCAGCACATGTGTTTGTGTTGTAAGCACGTGTGTGCGTGTGTGTAAGCACATATTATGTTTGTGTGTGTGTGTGTGTGTGTGTTGTTTTTGTGTCTGTTTTTGTGTATGTAACTTTGTAAGGATGGAGGTTGTATGTTTGTATGTAAATGTGAGGTTGTGTACATTTGTGTGTGTGCTTGAGAGAGAGAGAGAAGAGAGAGAGAGAGAGAGAGAGAGAGAGAGAGAGAGAGAAGGTGTGTTACTGTGTGTCACTGTGTGTGTGTCACAGACATCTAAGATATAGACTGCGCGCGCCTGCCTGCGAGTGGTCCCATAGCGCCACCATGTACCGAGACCGGTCTGCTCGCTCTCGGCAGCTGGGCGTAGTACAATTTAGTAATGACCGGCATGTTAATTTGACTGAAAAACGTGTATCACTGTTAAAAAAAATATCGGGAACAACTACCAGTACTGTTTAGCAGAAGGTCATACTCATAGCTAAGGGACAGTCTGTTTAGTTGGTGTAGCTTTACACTTGATGCTTTGACTGATAACGGAATAAAGTGACCCCCCTGACCAAGAAATTCCAATGCCATGTGTTAGGTCTGCACTATCTTATTGATAAACTGTCTACTAGGTAGGCCCCTACCAGGCGTGGGAATTCACGAGTTATTATAAACTTTACCATCTAAATTGGACTCTCTCTCTCTCTCTCTCTCCACACACACACACACACACACACACACACACACACACACACACACACACACACACTCACACACACCCACTCACACACCCACTCACTCACTCACCTCTCTCTTTCTCTCTCTCTCTCTCGTTCTCGCTGTGTGTGTGTGTGTGTGTGTGTGTGTGGTGTGTGTGTGTGTGTGTGTGTGAAAGAGAGAGAGAGAGCAAGAGAGAGAGAGGTGTCAAAGGTTACTTTAGACTTCAGTGCAGCACAGTACCGTTACCACTGGGACGTGAGCATGAGTCTGGCATTGTTCTTGTAGCGATGCGTATAAGTGTTGGAAGTTCATATTTGAAAATAGTATGCTCGGCAAGATCACGTTTTGAGCTTTCTGGTAATATCAAATACTTGACATTTGAGGAACGGAAATGTCTGGAACCTTTTGTGTGGCATGGGGCTGTTCAAACAGAAAAAGAAAAGGGAAATCGTTTCATAGGTAAGTGTGTGTGTGTGCATGCGTGTGTGTGTGTGTGTGTGTGTTGCGTTGCGTGCGTGCGTGCGTGTGTGTGTGTGTGTGTGTGTGTGTGTGCGCACGTGCCTGTGCGTGTGTGTGTATGCAGAAGAGAGCCAAACTTTACACACACACACACACACACAAAGACACACACATATTGCATGCACGCGCGCGCACGCACAAACACACACACGCACACACATACTCACCACGCACCCTAATAATGGGTCATCGGAGATTTCTTTAAAAAAAATATTTAAACGATACAGCCTGGCTTTCTCCTCTGTCCGTCATTCATTTACACAGAGTAAGCAACAGACTGCTGAGCGCTGGTAGATCCCCAAAATGGCTGCCACTCGCATCCAGCGGTGGGGCCATTTCGCCTCAACGCTCGCAGACAGGCGCGTGCAGTCTATATCTTAGATGTCTGTGGTGTGTGTGTGTGTGTGTGTGTGTGTGTGTGTGTGTGTGAAATATGAAGGGAAAGAATCCTGGCAGGGTTTCATTTTGGGTGCAGCCATTGAAGGCAATTTTCCAATTTTTTTTAATGAGAAGAGAAGGTCAGTGGTGCATGCATATGGGACATGTGCCTCGGTTGAATGTCAACATTTAAAGCGTTCGTGTATGCCAGGTGGATATGTACCTGTACCATGGCTATCCTGCTGAAAGTGAAACGATGCATCAAGAGATGGATTGCTACTGTAGTATGCATGAGAGGTACCACTTTGTATTAATTCACCAGCTATAACTAGTATAAGTGCTGTGCTATATACATAGCTTACCCTTGAAAGACTGTACGTTACGTATTTGGTGTACATGATGAATGCTATCCAAGTATGACGGTCTGAAGCTCTGTGCTGTAACCTGCTTTTAAAGAATTATTTAGTGTGCATGATGAATGCTATCCAAGTATTATGGTTTGTCTGAAGTGCTCTGTTGTAGCCTTCTTTAAAAGACTGTAGTTGACTAGTTGGTACACATGGTGGGTAATACTAAAATCACTGTCATGAAAGAGGTTGGAAACACTGCTTCCTTACCCATGTTTTTTTTTTCTTTTTCTTTAAGCAGTCATCATCTCTCATCTCTCTCCCTTGCCAGGATCAGTGGTAGGAGCCACACTCGATGTCACAAGTTTTCCCCATTTAACACAATTAAGACAACTTTGGGCGACCTTCTGGATCTCCAGAAGTAGGAGGTCGTCCCTTTCTTCTCCTCCCCTAAACTTTCCCCTGCAGGACCATTGACATCAGATCTGTTTTGGTGTTTCTGATTGCATGGCCTACGTATTTCATCTTTCTTTTGTTGATCTCTGTCAGCAGCTGGCGCCTGACATTCAGTTCCTTTAACACGCTGTCGTTTGTTTTTCTGTCTGTCCATTGGACTCTGAGAAGTCTATAGAGCCACATTTCTGCTGCATTGATTTTTTCTTTGTCTTTTCTTAGTGTCCAGGCTTCACAACCATACATTAAACCAGGCCAAATAAAAATTTCAGGATTCTTGGTTTTAAGTCTTTGGGAAGCCCTCTGTCTTTCCATATGTTGTTTAACTGGACCATTTGTTGTTTGGCCATGCGGGTTCTTGTTTTCACATTTTTGGTGCAGGAGCTGTCAGTTGCTTTTACAGATCCTAGATACTTGAAATGTTGGACATTTTCTAAGTCGGTTTTATTTATTATGCAGTCAAAAAAGGATAATAATTTTTTATTTGTTGTCCATTTCTCTGTGTGGTGTTTGCATACATAAAGTCGTATAGAACAGTAGGTCTGTCGTTAGTTTGTGGACATTCCTTCATATTTGTTCTAAACTTGTTTATTGATGGTTTTTGTTGGTTGTGCCCAGCATGTTCAACTGTGTTACCTTGCAGCATTCACTTGCAGTTTTTGTTGGTTGTGCCATGTTCAACTGTCTTACCTTGTAGTATTCACTTGCAGTTTTTGTTGGATTGTGCCCAGCATGTTCAACTGTCTTAATTTGCAGTCTTCACTTGCAGTTTTTGTTGGTTGTGCCCAGCATGTTCAACTGTCTTACCTTGTAGTGTTCACTTGCAGTTTTTGTTGGTTGTGCCAACATGTTCAACTGTCTTACCTTGTAGTGTTCACTTGCAGTTTTCGTTGGTTGTGCTCAACATGTTCAACTGTCTTACCTTGTAGTGTTCACTTGCAGTTTTTGTTGGTTGTGCCATGTTCAACTGTCTGACCTTGTAGTATTTACTTGCAGTTTTTGTTGGTTGTGCTCAACATGTTCAACTGTCTTACTTTGTAGTGTTTTGTTTCCTTGTAGTTTTTGTTGGTGTGCCCAACATGTTCAACTGTCTTACCTTGTATTATTCACTTGCAGTTTTTGTTGGTTGTACCAACATGTTCAGCTGTCTTACCTTGTAGTATTCACTTGCAGTTTTTGTTGGTTGTGCCAACATGTTCAGCTGTCTTACCTTGTAGTATTCACTTGCTGTTTTTGTTGGTTTGTGTCAAGTTCAACTGTCTTACTTGTAGTATTCTACTTGCTGGTTTTTGTTGGTTGTGCCAACATGTTCAGCTGTCTTACCTTGTAGTATTCACTTGCAGTTTTTGTTGGTTGTGCCAACATGTTCACTGTCTTACCTTGTACTGTTGTAGTATTCACTTGCAGTTTTTGTTGGTTGTGCCCAACATGTTCAAGCTGTCTTACCTTGTAGTATTCACTTGCAGTTTTTGTTGGTTGTGCCAACATGTTCAACTGTCTTACCTTGTACTGTTGTAGTATTCACTTGCAGTTTTTGTTGGTTGTGCCAACATGTTCAACTGTCTTACCTTGTACTGTTTGTAGTATTCCTTGCAGTTTTTGTTGGTTGTGCCAACATGTTCAGCTGTCTTACCTTGTAGTATTCACTTGCAGTTTTTGTTGGTTGTGCCAACATGTTCAGCTGTCTTACCTTGTAGTATTCACTTGCAGTTTTTGTTGGTTGTGCCAACATGTTCAGCTGTCTTACCTTGTAGTATTCACTTGCAGTTTTTGTTGGTTGTGCCAACATGTTCAACTGTCTTACCTTGTAGTATTCACTTGCTGTTTTTGTTGGTTGTGCCAACATGTTCACTGTCTTACCTTGTAGTATTCACTTGCAGTTTTTGTTGGTTGTGCCAACATGTTCAGCTGTCTTACCTTGTAGTATTCACTTGCAGTTTTTGTTGGTTGTGCCAACATGTTCAACTGTCTTACCTTGTAGTATTCACTTGCTGTTTTTGTTGGTTGTGCCAACATGTTCAACTGTCTTACCTTGTAGTATTCACTTGCTGTTTTTGTTGGTTGTGCCAACATGTTCTACTATCTTACCTTGTAGTATTCACTTGCTGTTTTTGTTGGTTGTGCCAACATGTTCAACTGTCTTACCTTGTAGTATTCACTTGCTGTTTTTGTTGGTTGTGCCAACATGTTCAACTGTCTTACCTTGTAGTGTTCACTTGCTGTTTTTGTTGGTTGTGCCAACATGTTCAACTGTCTTACCTTGTAGTATTCACTTGCTGTTTTTGTTGGTTGTGCCAACATGTTCAAGTATCTTACCTTGTAGTATTCACTTGCTGTTTTTGTTGGTTGTGCCAACATGTTCAACTGTCTTACCTTGTAGTATTCACTTGCTGTTTTTGTTGGTTGTGCCAACATGTTCAACTATCTTACCTTGTAGTATTCACTTGCTGTTTTTGTTGGTTGTGCCAACATGTTCAACTGTCTTACCTTGTAGTATTCACTTGCTGTTTTTGTTGGCTGTGCCAACATGTTCAACTATCTTACCTTGTAGTATTCACTTGCAGTTTTTGTTGGTTGTGCCAACATGTTCAACTATCTTACCTTGTAGTATTCACTTGCTGTTTTTGTTGGTTGTGCCAACATGTTCAACTGTCTTACCTTGTCGTGCTCACTTTCAGTTTCTGTGTCTGAGCTGTTGTTTTGTGATTGCTGGCTTTCACTTTAATACTGATAGTAGTTGTGTAAGTTAGACTTATTCATGTAAAACTTAATAAAGGTTACTGTTTGATTTCAGGACTGTTGAGGAAGCCCTGTGTTTGTATAAGATATAACAGTTGGCAGCTTGGTTCGGATGATAATTATAGCTAAGTTACATGTGTTCAGTTTACACGTAACAGAGTTTGTTGTACATGGTGACTGGTGACGGGGGAAAGTTCTGTGCTGTCACACGCCACTGGTTGTTACTGTTGTCTAGCTCTCCCTAGAGTTTCTTTCTACCTGCACATGGTCAGTCCATTGACTTCCGGGAATAGTTCGGAGGACATTCGGGAAAGACCGAAGGACACTGGGAAAGACTAGATCTGCGGGCTTTGTGGGTTGGCTTCCCACCTCGCCTTTGATAACATGCCACGAGTTTTCCAAATGAAAGATGCTCCCAGGATTCACCGAAAGGGGGAGAGAATGATGAATCCATCGGCACTGACTCCATCACGACTGGAAACGCACAACGGACCATGATCAATGACCAGTTGGAATTTCCGTGTGCGTGTGGAAGGAGATTCACCACCAAACGCGGCATGAAGATCCACAGGACAAAAATGGGCTGTTTGAAGACACATACGAACCAGCAGCAGCGCACTGCGATAGCAGGTGAGACGTTGGATGACCAAGGCCAGGAATTAAACCATAGTGCCAAGGACATCCACGCTGACGGTTCTGATGCGGATTTTGCACAAGCTCTTAACGCCAAACGTGGAAAACTCAATTTGCCGCCTGCCGGTGCAAAAGAACAATGGGAGAAATTAGATGAGGAACTTGTCCTTAAGCTGAATGCGCTAATAGGGAACAGTACGCTGGAACACAAACTTGACACATACGGAGACATCATATACTCTATCTGCAGGGACACTTATGGAGTGAAGCAGCCAAAGACAAAAACGCCTCCCCAGAAATCCAGAAGACAGCAGCAGATGGAGAGCATCCGGAGGGAGAAAAGGAAGCTTAAAAAGCGAATGAAAACTGCCTCAGAATTCGAGAAGCAAGGGCTCCTGGAACTCTGGAAAGATCTGAAGGCCAAACACAATGCTCTCAGCAAAGTGGAATCAGCAAGGCGAAGAAAGAGCAAAAAGAAGAAGACTCAAGATCGTTTCTTCAAAGATCCCTTTGACTTTGCAAGAAAGCTGTTTGAACAACCCAAATCAGGGACTCTCACAGTGGGCAAGGAAACCCTAGAGCAGCATCTCAGGGAAACATATTCCGATTCTCAGCGCGAGGCACCACTTGAAATCCAAAATCTGGTTTGGCCTGCAGCGCCAGAAGGAAAATTCAATAACAAACCACCAACACTGGATGAAGTGAAGAACGTAGTAAAGAAAGCCAGAGCCAAGTCAGCACCTGGACCAAACGGAATACCATACCTGCTCTACAAGAAATGCCCAAAAGTGCTCGAGTGGCTCCACAAGATGATTCGATCAGCATGGAGGAACCAGAAGATCAGCGACGAATGGATGAGAGCTGAAGGAGTGTACATTCCGAAGGAGCAGAACTCCAGCAGCATCAATCAGTTCAGGCCAATATCACTTCTGAACGTCGAGGGGAAAATCTTCTTCTCTGTTATGGCAGCAAGATTGACAAAATACCTGACTGAAAACAAGTATCTGGATATGTCAGTCCAAAAGGGAGGCATACCAGGAATGCCTGGATGCTTGGAACATGCCACGTTGATTTGGGATGCCATCCAAAAAGCAAGAACAGAGAAGAGAGACATTGACGTAGTTTGGCTTGATCTGGCGAATGCATATGGATCAGTTCCACACGATATGATCCAGCTGGCTCTTGAAATGTATCACATCCCAGAAAACATCCGAACAATGCTGAGGAAGTATTTCCAAGGGTTCTCAATGCGGTTCTCTACCAAATAATACACCACGGACTGGATAGACCTAGAGGTGGGCATTGCAATGGGCTGTGCAATCTCTCCCATACTGTTCGTGTTGGCAATGGAAGTCATCTTGAAAGCTGCAATGAAGAGTTCAGGTCCAGTGAATCTGGGAGATGGATACCAGATGCCTCCTCTGAAAGCTTTCATGGATGACACAACAGTCTTGTCCACGGATGAGGAAGAGACACACCAAATCTTAAAGCAGCTGGATGAGCTGGTGGCCTCTTCAAGAATGAGGTTCAAACCTAAGAAATCCCGAAGTCTCTCACTGCGAAAAGGAAAAGTGGCAGATTCAGTCAAATTCATGGTAGCCAACCAAGCCATCCCCACTGTCACAGAAGAGCCAGTAAAAAGTCTCGGAAGATGGTATGATGACTCCCTGAAAGACACACAAAGGGGATGTGAAACCAAGCAAACAGCAGAAGAAGGCCTGAAGAAAATAGATAACTGCGGACTGCCAGGCAAATACAAAGTCTGGTGTCTACAGTTCATGCTGATACCAAAGCTGCTGTGGCCACTGCTAATCTATGACATTTGCACCAGCACAGTCGAAGCAATGGAAGCCAAAATCAACAAATACACAAGAAAATGGCTCGGTGTCCCACCTGGTCTCACTGATGTTGCATTCTACTGTCGTCAAGCAATGCTGAAGCTACCTCTGAAATCCATAGTGGAGGAATACAAAGTTGGAAAAGCAAGACTGTTGAGCATGCTGGAGGAATCGGAGGACAATATCGTGAGAGCAGTTCATCCAAAGCTGAGAACTGGCAGAAAGTGGAAAGTCCAAGAGGCTGTAAACAATGCCAAGAGAAACCTCAGCATCAAAGAAATAATTGGACACACGCAAACCAACAGACAGGGACTGGGAGCAACAAAAATGCAGTGGTGGTCCAAAGCCAAAGGGAAGGAAAAAAGAGACATGATCATACAGGAGTTGAAGGAAGAAGAAGATGTCAAAAGAGTGCAGAAGGCAGTCCAGCAAGGTCAACAGGGGCAATGGACAACATGGGACAGTGCACTCCAAAGAAGTCTCAGCTGGAACGATATGTGGCACATGGCTCCTCTAAGGATAAGCTTCCTCCTCAGATCTGTATATGACCTGCTCCCCTCGAATGCAAACTTAGTGAAATGGGGGAAAGCAGACGACCCAGCATGTCCGCTCTGTCAGAAGAAACAAACAGTGGAACATGTCCTAAGCTCTTGCAAAGTAGCGCTAGCCCAAGGAAGGTATACATGGAGGCACAACCAAGTTCTGAAAGTGATCACAGATGTGGTTAGCGAAAAAACCATGACCCCAAACGCACCAATTGCTATGACAACGTTCTACAAAGCAGGAGGGAAACAGGTCTGGCCCGAAAGGGCTATGACAACCAGCACATTGCCAAAGGGTCTTCTGGATGGAGCAGTCGACTGGGAGTGTACAGCAGACCTCCCAGAGTGGAGAAATTACCCAGATGTCATCAGCAAGACAGGCATGAGACCAGACATCGCTCTCCACTCTGACTCCTCGAAACAAGTGATTCTGATAGAACTCACTGTGCCATACGAAAGCAGAATGGAAGAAGCACATATCTACAAGACCGAAAAATACGCCGGTCTTGCCAGCACCCTGAAGAAAGCAGGTCTGCGGGTCAAAATCTTCGCCATAGAGGTCGGGGCAAGAGGGTTTGTGGGCACCTCCGCTTATGATCTCATGAAACAACTCGCCATTTCTGGGAAGAAGAGGACTAGAGCCCTTAAAGCGATGGCAGAGGCAGCAGAAAGGAGCTCAAGCTGGATCTAGGCAAGGAGGAACCAAAAAAGTGAACTTCATAAGGATTAAATTCCCTACAGATGATGTGTGCCCCGTTAGCACATTGGTAAAACCGCGTACCGCAGTTCTGAAGCGCAGAATCGCCCAGGTTCGATCCCCGGCGTGGGAAAAAAAAAAAAAAAAAAAAATAGACAACAGCAGAAGGGCATCCAGGAGTCATGACCTGGATGTGGCCCGGCCCCCCGAGAGTGTAAGGAATTCAGGGCCGAAACACTTGTCTAAAGGGGGTTACTTCTCTGAAGACCTTCTGTTGTCTAGCTCTCCCTAGAGTTTCTTTCTACTGCTTCCCGCTGTTTGTACATTTCGTTTTGTGTGTGTGTGTGTGTGTGACGAGAGAGAGAGAGAGAGAGAGAGAGAGAGAGAGAGAGAGAGAGAGAGAGAGAGATTAGCAGTCATCAGGTCTGTAATCAACACAAATTGAAAAACTGTGTGTGTGTGTGTGTGTGTGTGTGTGTGTGTGTGTGTGTGTGTGTGTGTGTGTGTGTGTGTGTTTCAGGTCAAAGAGAATGTGATCTTTGTTCATTGCATTTTTGAATCAAATGAATTGTGACCTTTGGTAGAGGGAAAAAAAGTGA
>JAPXFY010000018.1:15006693-15031693 GCA_030674185.1 Monoplex corrugatus | reverse complement strand
GTTTGTGAGACAGCTGTATTACCTTGTTGACACTGTATATAGTGGTTTGTGAGACAGCTGTATTACCTTGTTGACACTGTATATAGTGGTTTGTGAGACAGCTGTATTACCTTGTTGAAGACACTGTATATAATGGTTTGTGAGACAGCTGCATTACCTTGTTGAAGACACTGTATATAGTGGTTTGTGAGACAGCTGTATAATGAAGACACTGTATATAGTGGTTTGTGAGACAGCTGTATTACCTTGTTGAAGACACTGTATATAGTGGTTTGTGAGACAGCTGTATAATGAAGACACTGTATATAGTGGTTTGTGAGACAGCTGTGTATTGAAGACACTGTATATAGTGGTTTGTGAGACAGCTGTATAATGAAGACACTGTATATAGTGGTTTGTGAGACAGCTGTATTACCTTGTTGAAGACACTGTATATAGTGGTTTGTGAGACAGCTGTATAATGAAGACACTGTATATAGTGGTTGTGAGACAGCTGTATTTGAAGACACTGTATATAGTGGTTTGTGAGACAGCTGTATATTGAAGACACTGTATATAAGTGGTTTGTAAGACAGCTGTATATTGAAGACACTGTATATAGTGGTTTGTGAGACAGCTGTGTATTGAAGACACTGTATATAGTGGTTTGTGAGACAGCTGTATTACCTTGTTGAAGACACTGTATATGATATCGTCCTTCCAGTGTGCACATCATTTACCTTAGATCTAGATTTCATTTACTTTTGTATTCTAGAATTGGAAGCACTTAGAACACTGTTAGGTGCACTATAATGTGCAGTATTATTCTATTAATGTTATCATTATCATGATTATTAGTATTTTCATTACTTGTGAGACACTTTGTATATTCCTTTCAGTGTTTACAGAATCTATCCAAAAATTTAGTTCGTGAGATAAATGTATTATCACGACACACCTATATTGCCTCATCAATATGGAACTTAAAATATGCACCATCGTGTGGTGAGTGATGGAACTTCAAATTTGCACCAGCTTGTGGTTAGTGACAGAGAAGAGAAAAGTAATGAGGAATAGTATGCACTGCACAGTACATACACAGTATCCTCCATAATGTGTGGTTTCTTGGAGTGTGGAACATTTTCTGACCAATACCTGTGAGTATACACTTGTTTTGTGAGTGATAACTTGCTTGTGGATTGTGTGTCTGTGCTTGTTGTACATGCATGCAGATGTGTGTGTGTGTGTGTGTGTGTGTGTGTGTGTGTGTGTGTGTGTGTGTGTGTGTGTGTTTTCAAGCATGTATTTTCAAAATGCATGGTACATGCACATCATAGAACACTATGTACATGTAATGTAAGAGAGAGAGAGAGAGGAGAAGAGAGAGAGAGAGAGAGAGAGAGAGAGAGAGAGAGAGAGAGAGAGAGTTTTCAAGCATGTATTCTCAAAATGCATGTCACATGCACCACATCATAATTATAACAGTATGTAAAGCAAGAGAAAGAGAGAGAGTGAGTATGTGTGTGTGTGTGTGTTAAATGCATGTTACATGCATACCATATTATGTGAATCAGATATGTGTGTGTGTGTGTGTGTGTGTGTGTGTGCGTGTGTGTGTGTGATATGCGTGTTTTGATTTGATACTCACTCTCTCTCTCTCTCTCTCTCTCTCTCTCTCTCTCTCTCTCTCTCTCTGTCTGTCTGTCTCTCTGTGCATGCGTGTGTGTGTTCAAATGCATGTTAAAATGTATAAATCAACTCTGTGTTTGTGTGCGTGTGTGTGTGTGTGTGTGTGTGTGTGTGTGTGTGTGTGTGTGTGTGTGTGTGCGTGTGTGCGTGTGTGTGTGCGCGAGTATATACGTTATGATGCATATCTCTCTGCCTACTGCATGCATCGTGTGTGTGTGTGGTGTGTGTGTGTGTTATAACTGCTGTGCTCTTCCCGAGTACTGGAATCTAGGTCAATCTGGAGGCACATACCATGAACTTAGTACAAGTGGCCAGTGCAGTAGGCCTAACTAACACGCGCGCGCCCCTGCTTCGCTCACATAGATTTTGTGAGTGGCCTCGCTATACGGCAGCGGGACGGGTGAAAAGGGTGTGGGGAGTGGGAGGGAAGGGGAAAGATGCGCGCTATTTATAGCCGGCAGGGCAGAGCCAGAATTGCCAGAACTACGGCCAACCCAAGTATCACGGATATGTGCGCCGTGCCCCCCCCCCCCCCCCCCCCCCTATCTCCGGATGGTGTGGTGGCGCCTTAGAACAATATGGTGGTTCTCCATTGATGGGATTTCCAAGTTTGACAAATGACTTTCAATTACTAACTTACAGTTGCACAGTTGAAAATGATGTGTCATTGTCATTGTTATTGTCATTGTTATTGTCATTGTCATTGTTATTGTCATTGTCATTGTCATTGTCTCACTGATGTTGCTCCCAAGTTTGACAAGTGACTTTCAACTACTAACTTGCACAGTTGGAAAATGATGTGTCATTGTCATTGTCATTGTCATTGTCGTTGTCATTGTCTCTACCCCGTATGACCCACTCCCACTTCATAAATCACAGAAACCCGTCGAATAGGAACAGCTTCGTTTCTGTATATAGGGCTATAAAAGACAATAGTCGTAGTTTATTGACTAACACCTCACAGTTTACTACACGCTCTCATTCACATTCTATGATAACGAAATAAGAAAAACGATGTCTTGAACAGTACAGTTATGACAAGTATCATACTACCTTATTGAATTGTTTCCATCAGAGCATTGTTTCGCAGAGTCCGCATTGTGGACACCTGTTATCATCGCCTGTATTAAAGTCTATACCCGTACGACCACTGCCAACTCCATAAATCCTGACCTTTGTTTGAAATTTAGGTCGTTGCGGATCATGTTTATTTGATTTGTTTGGTTTTAAGCAAATTCGTTTAATATTTACGTCTTATATATTTATATGTCTAGAATAGCAAGAACTGTTTCTTGCAAAGGTCTAGTGGGACCTGATGCTACTATCCTTTAGCAATTCAGTGTTTTGAAGTTCGAAGTTTGGTGGTGTACTGTGATTTGATGGCGCCGTACAAACTACGTGACTTTCTCCGTATAAAACAGCTGAGATTTCATGGGCAAAATATGAGGGAGTTGGGGGGGGGGGGGGGGTGGTTAATCAAACTCATCAATGTGATCCGATGTTCTTCCCTTATCCCCCACCCAAACACACACATACATACACACACACACACACACACACACACACACACACACACACACACGCACACACACACACAAACACAAACACACACAAACACAAACTCACACACACACACCACAACACACACACACACACACAAACACACACACACACACTCACACACACACACACACACACACACAACACACACACAAACACAACACAACAACACACACACACACAACACACACACACACACAAACAAACTTTTACTTGAACGTTAAATTAATTTTACTTGAACGTTAAATTAATTGATTATCTAATTATCTAAATGTTGGATACTACTCCAAGTTTATTTCAACTGTTCATCATGAAAAGGTGTGTAGTCAGTGACATCAACATTGTTCAGTGGAACACACGTTCCATTGGTAAAAACATTTCCTATTTGAGTAACTATCTATCTACTAGAAACATCCAAGTCTTGCTTCTACAATCGCTGAATACCACCAAGACTAATATACCTAAAATATCGGGGTTTTATTATCCACCAGTATATGACTCTATCAATGACGGTGGCCGAATACAAACAGCTATATATATTCGTGAAGGACTACAATGAAAGATCGTCACCAGTACCAAAATCGTCCTCATCTATTTCTTTGTGTGCAATTATTATAAAATGTTCATCATCATTAGTTCTGAATTTGGCCTCTGTTTATCTACCGAGAGGTCCCGATTCTGTGAATACTGAGTGGCTGAAACATTTTCATGACCAACGTGACAAGTGGATAGTTGGTGGTGATTTTAATGCACATGCCCCATTTTGGGACAAGAATTGTAAAAACATAACTAGCAACAGGTTGATTGAAAATATTATAGATTCCAATTTATACTTACTAAACAACGGACACGTTACCCGTGTCCCTGATATACCAACCCACAGACCCACAGCTATCGACCTTACCTTAATCTCACCATCGTTAGCACCAAATGCCACATGGCAAACAGAGGATGACTTGTTGGGATCAGATCACATCCCCATACTTCTTACCCTTAACCATATCACTGAGTTTGATGCAATACCACAAGATAGTCTACCCAAGTTTAACTATAAATTCGCAGATTGGCCCAGTTTTAAAGCTTTCCTACGAAATACAAGAACAGATCTATCTGAAACAATGACCTTAAACGATATGTACACATATTTCTGTAAGTCACTCTTAAGGGCTGCAAACATTTCAATTCCAGAACTTAAAGTGTCAAAAACAGGAAAACATCTTGGAAACGTCTGGTGGAATAAAGACTGTGAAAAGGCAGTCAACGAAAAGAAAGAAAAATACAAACAATATATAGCGAACAGGTCATCTGAAAATCATACGGCAATGAAAAGTGCCAATATAAACTGTAACAGAGTCATAGAACAAGCGAAAGAACAATACTGGACATCTTTTTGTACATATGAAGTAAGTGACCATAAAGATATGCAAAGGATTTGGGAAAAACTGAAAACAATGAAAAATGGGATCAAGTTACCATCAATCCAAGTAAAGCTAGAAAACAACCCTCTACCTAGCTCACGGGAGAAAGCAGAAGCTTTTGCAGACATGTTTGCAGAGGTCTGTCGAATAGAAGGACTTTCTGCCTCTAGTAGAAATTATAGGGTACAGGAAGAAAAGACCAACGCATACAAGGATCCTGCCCCAGATAATACGCACTATGTAAATACACCAATCACGCTCCAAGAATTAATAGATGCCATTAAATCAATTCCAAATAAAAAGACATCAGTAGGATTTGATGCAATTTCAAATGAGATGTTGAAAAATTTACCAGAAATTTTTTTAAACTTGGTAGAAAGAAACTCTAGGGAGAGCTAGACAACAGAAGGTCTTCAGAGAAGTAACCCCCTTTAGACAAGTGTTTCGGCCCTGAATTCCTTACACTCTCGGGGGGCCGGGCCACATCCAGGTCATGACTCCTGGATGCCCTTCTGCTGTTGTCTATTTTTTTTTTTTTTTTTTTTTTTTTTTTTCCCACGCCGGGGATCGAACCTGGGCGATTCTGCGCTTCAGAACTGCGGTACGCGGTTTTACCAATGTGCTAACGGGGCACACATCATCTGTAGGGAATTTAATCCTTATGAAGTTCACTTTTTTGGTTCCTCCTTGCCCAGATCCAGCTTGAGCTCCTTTCTGCTGCCTCTGCCATCGCTTTAAGGGCTCTAGTCCTCTTCTTCCCAGAAATGGCGAGTTGTTTCATGAGATCATAAGCGGAGGTGCCCACAAACCCTCTTGCCCCGACCTCTATGGCGAAGATTTTGACCCGCAGACCTGCTTTCTTCAGGGTGCTGGCAAGACCGGCGTATTTTTCGGTCTTGTAGATATGTGCTTCTTCCATTCTGCTTTCGTATGGCACAGTGAGTTCTATCAGAATCACTTGTTTCGAGGAGTCAGAGTGGAGAGCGATGTCTGGTCTCATGCCTGTCTTGCTGATGACATCTGGGTAATTTCTCCACTCTGGGAGGTCTGCTGTACACTCCCAGTCGACTGCTCCATCCAGAAGACCCTTTGGCAATGTGCTGGTTGTCATAGCCCTTTCGGGCCAGACCTGTTTCCCTCCTGCTTTGTAGAACGTTGTCATAGCAATTGGTGCGTTTGGGGTCATGGTTTTTTCGCTAACCACATCTGTGATCACTTTCAGAACTTGGTTGTGCCTCCATGTATACCTTCCTTGGGCTAGCGCTACTTTGCAAGAGCTTAGGACATGTTCCACTGTTTGTTTCTTCTGACAGAGCGGACATGCTGGATCGTCTGCTTTCCCCCATTTCACTAAGTTTGCATTCGAGGGGAGCAGGTCATATACAGATCTGAGGAGGAAGCTTATCCTTAGAGGAGCCATGTGCCACATATCGTTCCAGCTGAGACTTCTTTGGAGTGCACTGTCCCATGTTGTCCATTGCCCCTGTTGACCTTGCTGGACTGCCTTCTGCACTCTTTTGACATCTTCTTCTTCCTTCAACTCCTGTATGATCATGTCTCTTTTTTCCTTCCCTTTGGCTTTGGACCACCACTGCATTTTTGTTGCTCCCAGTCCCTGTCTGTTGGTTTGCGTGTGTCCAATTATTTCTTTGATGCTGAGGTTTCTCTTGGCATTATTTACAGCCTCTTGGACTTTCCACTTTCTGCCAGTTCTCAGCTTTGGATGAACTGCTCTCACGATATTGTCCTCCGATTCCTCCAGCATGCTCAACAGTCTTGCTTTTCCAACTTTGTATTCCTCCACTATGGATTTCAGAGGTAGCTTCAGCATTGCTTGACGACAGTAGAATGCAACATCAGTGAGACCAGGTGGGACACCGAGCCATTTTCTTGTGTATTTGTTGATTTTGGCTTCCATTGCTTCGACTGTGCTGGTGCAAATGTCATAGATTAGCAGTGGCCACAGCAGCTTTGGTATCAGCATGAACTGTAGACACCAGACTTTGTATTTGCCTGGCAGTCCGCAGTTATCTATTTTCTTCAGGCCTTCTTCTGCTGTTTGCTTGGTTTCACATCCCCTTTGTGTGTCTTTCAGGGAGTCATCATACCATCTTCCGAGACTTTTTACTGGCTCTTCTGTGACAGTGGGGATGGCTTGGTTGGCTACCATGAATTTGACTGAATCTGCCACTTTTCCTTTTCGCAGTGAGAGACTTCGGGATTTCTTAGGTTTGAACCTCATTCTTGAAGAGGCCACCAGCTCATCCAGCTGCTTTAAGATTTGGTGTGTCTCTTCCTCATCCGTGGACAAGACTGTTGTGTCATCCATGAAAGCTTTCAGAGGAGGCATCTGGTATCCATCTCCCAGATTCACTGGACCTGAACTCTTCATTGCAGCTTTCAAGATGACTTCCATTGCCAACACGAACAGTATGGGAGAGATTGCACAGCCCATTGCAATGCCCACCTCTAGGTCTATCCAGTCCGTGGTGTATTCTTTGGTAGAGAACCGCATTGAGAACCCTTGGAAATACTTCCTCAGCATTGTTCGGATGTTTTCTGGGATGTGATACATTTCAAGAGCCAGCTGGATCATATCGTGTGGAACTGATCCATATGCATTCGCCAGATCAAGCCAAACTACGTCAATGTCTCTCTTCTCTGTTCTTGCTTTTTGGATGGCATCCCAAATCAACGTGGCATGTTCCAAGCATCCAGGCATTCCTGGTATGCCTCCCTTTTGGACTGACATATCCATATACTTGTTTTCAGTCAGATATTTTGTCAATCTTGCTGCCATAACAGAGAAGAAGATTTTCCCCTCGACGTTCAGAAGTGATATTGGCCTGAACTGATTGATGCTGCTGGAGTTCTGCTCCTTCGGAATGTACACTCCTTCAGCTCTCATCCATTGGTCGCTGATCTTCTGGTTCCTCCATGCTGATCGAATCATCTTGTGGAGCCACTCGAGCACTTTTGGGCATTTCTTGTAGAGCAGGTATGGTATTCCGTTTGGTCCAGGTGCTGACTTGGCTCTGGCTTTCTTTACTACGTTCTTCACTTCATCCAGTGTTTAAAAAATGCTGGAACAGCGGAAAACTGCCTGACTATTGGAAACAATCAATAGTGGTTCCTATACTAAAAGCAGGTAAATGTAATACTGACTTGAAAAACTATAGGCCAATTGCAATAACATCACACGTATGTAAACTAATGGAGAAAATAATTTTAAAGAGATTGATGCACTACTGTGAAAAGAATAACATATTACCAGTGAATCAGGCAGGATTTAGAAAAGGCAGGTCACCAGTGGAACTCCTAACAAAGCTAACCACTAATATCAAACAACAATTTGCCAGACGCCAATGTGTTTTAGCTACATTTTTTGATACAACTAAAGCATACGACCAAGTATGGCACTCCCAATTATTACTCAAATTGAAAAGTATTGGGCTAACAGGTCACATTTTTGATTATGTCAAATGCTTCTTAGAAGACCGTGTAATTCAAACAAGGATCGAAAATGTGTATTCCACAAAACGATTTCTTCAAATGGGTATCCCTCAGGGATCCGTTATTGCTCCCCTTCTCTTCATGATATTATTGCATGACTTACCCAGTAAAATTTCTAAACATGTAATTTTAGCTCAATATGCTGACGATTTATGCATGTGGATGTAGGTAAATATGAAAAGAAAAACTCCTTTGCGCTGTCTTAATTATACACGTAAATGTTATCAATTAGAGCTTGATAAAATAGCACGATATATGGTAGAAAATGGACTGCATCTATCCGTGGAAAAAACAAAGATAGTTTTGTTTAACAGTGGAGCTAACCCAGCAAACATTCCCACATTCAAACTGGGAGATACTCTTCTTCAGTATAACGAGTCGATTAAATTCTTAGGGAGTTTTCCTTACAGCGAAATTATCTTGGAATCAGCATATTGAATACTTATTAACCAAAGCTCAAAAAACTTTAAATTTCTTGAAAATAGTTCGCAAACAGATATGGGGACAAGATACATCAACACTTGTTCATCTCTGTAAATCACTTATTAGATCTAAATTAACCTATGCCCAAGAAATCTTCTTCAGTGCACCAAAACACTTACTAACAAAACTGCAGAGCATAGATTGTAAAGGTTTCAAACTTGCATTGGGTCTTCCAATGCATGCCTCTTGCCTTCGCACATACAATGCAATCAAATTGTTGCCATTTGATGAACAAAGGAAAGTCGCTTCTTCTAAATTTCTGTTAAGAAATACCACCATAGAAAACAGCATCGAAACAGAGACAAAAGTAAGATCAGACACCGACTTTCCGAAAAGAGCTAAATCAATATCCTCGCAGGTCACACTTGCAACATTTACAGCTGATGTTATGAAAGACTCTGGAATTGATCTAGAAACAAATCCAGTAACTTTAAGACCTTCGTTTTCACCAGTACCCAGTTGGGAACTTCAAAGAGCACGATTTGACATATACCACACTGACTTAAAAAAAGAAGATAATATCAACTTACTGGCAAGTCAAGTTAAAAGTCATATAAAAGACTTTTATTCCGATCATTTGAAAGTTTACACTGATGGATCAATAATTGAAAGACAAGCAGGCTCAGCGTTTTTAATACCTGCTCTCAAAATAGTGCAGCGGCTAAGGTAAAAACCCTGACATGAAGAGTGAAAGCAAACCACTTTGCACATAAATACTTCCGACCATAGTTTACAATATTATCGTCAGAAACACCGAATCCGTGAACTGTAGGAGACATGGTAGACATAAAAAGTTGCGCAATTCTGCAAAACTGTGCACTTCTGATGCGCTCGTCGTTCTGTAGGAAATCAGCCACCAGCTGGCCTTGAGGCCACGCCGTGACATCATCTGCTACACGCGCGCAGCCGGTGCTGCAGTTTACTGTTTCTCCGCTCAAATAAAGTATTTTCGTGACGTTTATATCCCGGCTATTTGACCGCCTCTGATGTATTTTCGTGAACTGTTTATAAATACTGTAAAAACTAATAATTGCCTTTGCTCCCCTTTCTGCGCAAAATCACGAAACAAGCAGGACAATTTACGAACAATTTAAATTAAAGACGCCTGATCTGAGAACAATTTTAGAGCAAGCACCGGTGCAATTCTTACACACATCGAGATGCCGAGTCAGTCCGATTAGAACATTACAAATCCTGCAACTTGCAAAGTAAGCCTGTCAGTTTCTTGCATGCCTTTGATTGCCCGATTGTATTTAAAGATTGATTGCCCGATTGTATTTAAAGCCAGCAATTGTTTGGTTAACATCTTTAATCTCTCAAACCGATCGCCGGCTGAGCCGGCCTGGCTGAGCGAAAGACAGAGCGACCTAGATTTTTTTACCACCGGTCAAGCGATTTGTTCCATCATCTGCACAAATCCTTGCATCCTCTCCTGTTTATATCTAACCTTTTCACAGTTTTATTTCGACTGAAGTACAGAAACAAAACGTTAAAAATAAGGCAAAGCTGTGCGACCCATCGACGATAATTCCCCATGTGCTATATCTGGCGCCATGCCGGTCAACGAAGCCACGCCTTACTTTGTATGGTGGTCCGTTGCTGTCAAAACCTCTCTCTCTCTCTCTCCTCTCTCTCTCTCTCTGAGTGCGTGTGTGTGTGCGTGGACGGCTCTCTCTCTCTCTATCTCTCTCTCTCTCTCTCTCTCTGTGTGGATGGTCGTTGTTGTTAGGCATCTTCTCATTAGTATATCTCACTTATTATTTGTAATTTATATATATTACAAGTAGCGTTATTACTATTTTTTTTTATATTATTGTTGTTATGACTGAGGACTTTTTCGTTCTATGGTAGGTGTATGGTGTTCAAATAAGAAAATGGCCTTGGCACCTGCTATAAAATTTAAACGAGTTGAAAGCACAACCCCATCAGGATCTCAAGAGGACGAACCTATCAACTGGAACATTTGCATTCTGTGCCAGAAAGACACTTCAGAAACATTGATATGTCCAGCAAGAAAAGATGGTGTAGGGTACAGATATGTTGCTGACAACTTGAAAAGCTTTCTTGAAATTGGTGAGAGACCATTTTGTACACCTGTTCTTAGGCTTTTGATGAACAAGACAGAACTTGAGACTACTTTTCGTTCAAACCATGCCTGCTGGCACAAAAGCTGTAGAAGCCGAATTGGAACAACTGTGCTGTTGAGAAAGCGGAAAAATGAATCCCAACCAGCAAGTCCAGCAAAAACAAGAAGACTGACAGCTTCCTCTCAAGAACTGCAAGATATATGCTTTTTCTGTAACAAGTCATCATCTTACTCAAGTCAATCGAAACTTCACAATGTTCAAACTCTTGAAATGGACTGCAAAGTTAGAAAACAAGCAGCATTACTGAAAGACCAAGAACTTCTACGGAAACTTGCTCCAGGGGACATGGTGGCGACTGAAGCCAAATATCACAAAAATTGTTTGGCAGCATTCTACAGGCGTAAACCAGCATCTGATTCAGTGGACTTAAGTGAGGACTCTCCAATCCAAATCTACTCACTTGCACTGGCAGAGCTAGTGGCCTACATAGAGAATTTTCGCGAGGCTGAAGATGATGCTCCTGTTTTCAGCATGCCCTTCCTGTGCAAGCTATACAGTTCGAGTGTGCAGAAACTCGGTTTGGAGGGTGGAAACGTTCACAGCACACGCCTTTGTAACAAGTTACTTGAAATCATTCCGGGGCTTACGTCAGCTGTTCAAGGCCGAGAAACTGTACTGGTGTTTGACAAGGATATTGGTGAGGCAGTCAAAAGGGCATGTAATGAAAGTTCTGACGCAGTGCATCTAAGTAAAGCAGCTCAACAGATTCGTAGAGATATTCTTCAGCGTCGGAAAGGTTTTGATGGCAAGTTCAATGAAAAATGTCAAGAGGATTCGATCCCGTCTTCTTTGAAAACTTTGATAAAATTTATTTTGTGTGGACCAACACTTACAGTTGATGACAGTGATACTTCAAATGCAACAGAACAAACTGTTCTATCTGTCTCACAGTTGATTGCCTTTAATTGCAAGCAGTCACGCAGACTTTCTACCTTTCAGAGGCACAACCAAAAAAGTGAAACACCCCTGCCTCTCTACTTGAGCTTAAAAGTTCATGCAGAGACACGAAAACGAGGGCTAGTTGATACACTCTTTGCTCTTGGTTTGGGAATTTCATATGACAGAGTTCTGTCAATTTCTTCAGAGATTGCTGACCAGGTCTGCCACAGTTTTGAGCGAGCAGGAGTCGTCGTTCCTCCACAGATGCGAAAAGGTGTTTTTACTACTGCTGCATTTGATAACATCGATCACAACCCCAGCTCTATGACTGCTGTTGACTCATTCCATGGGACAAGTGTGTCTTTGACTCAACACAGAAAAGCAGAAGAAGAAGGACAAGAACAAGATGCCCTAGTGCCACGTAGTAAAGATACACCAGCAGAAAAGAGAACTATTCCACAGCTTCCTGTTCAGTATACGGCCATCATGCCTGTGCCATGTCCACGAAAGGAACAGACTGCACCATACCTACCAGGACCCTGTAAACCTTGTATCAGTACTGACACAGAAAATTATGAAACTGAGTATGCTTGGCTGAGGCATGTATACAGTGTGATGGAGACAGCACCAATTTCTGACAAAGACTTTATCTCATGGGCTGCTTACCATGCTTCATGCCAGCCTTCCTTGCATCTTCCTGTGGCAGATTCCTCTCTCTTACCTTTGATTTTAGAGAATGCTCATTCGCATGCGCTTGTCAAACATGTGATGGGGCTGATCAAATCAACAGTGGAGTACTTGAATCCCACACAAAAACCAGTCATTGCTGCTGATCAGCCTCTGTATGCTTTAGCAAAAGAGATACAGTGGACGTGGCCTGACACTCACGGAGAACAGACATGCGTTCTTATGCTCGGAGGACTGCACATTGAGATGTCTGCTTTCAGAACTCTGGGTGACTGGCTGAATGGATCTGGGTGGACAAGCCTTCTCACAGCTGCTGGCATTGCTACATCTGGTGTGGCTGACTCGTTCCTAAAGGCCTCCCATCTCACCAGAACCAGGCATGCACACCAAGTCACTGCAGCTGCGTTGTATATCTTACTACAGCGAGCATTTCAAGCATACAAGGAAGTCAATCCTGATGAACAGTCCATTGATATACAGGAATGGCAGGACAGAAAATCAAAAGAGCAGCCACAGTTCAAGTACTGGACACTTGTACTTCACTTTCAAGTCACCATCCTGCAAATGATTTATTCACTTCGTGCTGGCAAGTTTATCAAATACGTGGAAAGTTTGTCAAAGCTGATGCCCTGGCTGTTTGCATTGGACCACACAAACTATGCACGGTGGTTGCCTGTCCACATTCGTGACATGGTGCAGCTGAAGAACATCCATCCTGAAACCTTCCATGAATTTTGCTCAGGATCCTTTGTTGTCAGGAAAACGCAACACAAGTTTTCAAGCATTGCCATGGATCAACTGCACGAGCAGTGCAATGCGCTCATCAAAGGCGAAGGTGGAGCAGTGGGTTTAACCAACAACCCAAATGCTTTGCGTCGTTGGATGATAGCAGGACCAGAAATTTCTCGTATACTTGATGATTTCGAGAAGCATCTGCAAGCTGATGAACCTACACAAAATACACATCATGAACAACAGCCAGCTGTTCAGTATACTTTTGCAAAGCAAGTGAATGCAGTTCTCACTAGTTTTGAGGAGATGGGCAATCCATTTTCAGAAGACAGTGGGTATCTGTTTGCTCTTGATACCAAAGACATCATGAATGAAGACGTTGTGTCCACTGTCTACACCATCCACGCACTTGGAGAGGAGCAGTACAACACTTTCATAGAGGAACGATTTGAAAAGCGTTCACAACCTGTCAATGCCCCTATTCGGAAAAATAAACTTCCTCTTTTTTCAAATCAGAAGTGCAAGCCCAGCTCCATTTTGAAAGGCACTGTGACAGCTTTGAAGAACGACTGTTCATTGTTTTCCAGGTTATACATTTCTTGTCAGTCAAGAAACGGTAACCTTGATGAATTTTTCAAACATGAAAACCAAGCCTGGCCACCAGCACTTTCAAAACTTGGTCAGCTGAGATCAGGAACCAAAGCTGATTTGATCTCCTGTCTTCAAACCCAGAAACCTACTAGTATGTGTTCATCCTCAGACACTGCTGAAGTTCCTCCTGCAGTTGCTGACGAATTTGCATCAGTACCAGCAGAGGTATTGGATGAGCTCATAGAAAATTGAGAAATCTTTCTATATAGGACTTAATAAATCTGTCTTTATTGCAGAACTCTTTGCAATCTTAATGGCTTTGAATTATATGATAAATCTTTTTAGGACGATTCCCCAGATACTTTTTTGCGTTGATTCAAAATCAGTACTTCAAGCTCTTGAATTATCAAAATTACAAACAAGATCTGAAATGATATTGGAAATTACTCACTTGATTAATAGTTTATCCTTAAGAGGCACTGACATTACTTTCTGCTGGATACCATCTCATAGTTCTTTTTATTACAATGATATGGTTGATAGGGCTGCCAAACGGGGGGCAAAGAGCTCCCCAGATTCAAATCATATACAACTTTCCCTCTCATTGCATGAGTGTTATACCTTAGTGGACACCTACGTATGGAAGCAGTTCCAAGATAAACAGAAAAAGTATGAAAAATGTTACATGAACTTTGAAATTAGCAAAACACAGAAGCAGCTTCCTGCCAGCAGAAGTATACAATCCCTTATGTATAGGTGGAAACTTGATGCATTCAAAACAAAATACACTAGGAATGTAGTGTGTCTGTGTGGAAAGAAGATAACACATAGTCATATTCTTTCATGTGTTCGGGTAAAACGACATATACCTACGCTATTAATGAAGACAGTTTCTGACATATTTGCCTCATCATCCTTAACATATGAATTTTTTGTTAGCCTGTCAAAAAGTCCTATAGCGAATTATCTTTAACGTTCTGTTACTTCTCATGTTCAATGTTATGGTTAGCCAGTTTTGCTGTTTCAATCGTTAATCCTCTTTTCTCCTCAAGTTTTTTTTGTTTTTTTTTGTTTTTGTTTTTTTGTCTAAAATCACTTTAGTGAATAGACATTAATCAAAGACCACCACAACAAACAAACACACACAACACCCCAACACACACACACACACACACACACACACACACACACACAACACACACACACACACACACACACACACACAACACAACAAACAACAAACACACACACACACCCAGCCTACCTTCTCGATCTGCTCCCCTTCATCACCACCACAACCCCCACTCCCGCAACACATGTCCTTCTACCCTCCGCCTCCCCCCCTCCACCACCGACCTTCCTCCTGTCCCCCTGACCCTTCTCCTGAACCTTCCTTCCTAGTCCTATTGTTGATAAGTAATCCTATGAATATAGAGTTAAATCCCGTGACCCAGTTCTCCATCTTTTTACCCTGTCCTATATTCACACAACTGGGTAAAGCACACATGCGCAGCAGGACAGGAGCAAACACACACACACACACACTGCGCGCGCGCACACACACAGACACGCACATACACATACACATACACATACACACACTCGCACACACGCACTACCACGCACATACACATACCACACATACAACATAACATACACACAACACACACAACACACACACAACAACACACACATACAACACACACACACACACACACATACACACATACATACACACACAACACACACACACACAGAGGGAGAAATACACACACACACACACACACACACACAAAACATACACACACACGCACGTGCACACACATACACGCACACACAACACCACACACAACACACACACACACACACACACACACACACACACATACACACACACCATACACACACACCACACACACACACACACACACACACACACACACACACACACACACACACACACACACACACACATTCAAAATAATAAGCTCGTGAGCAAACCCGAATCGAACTGCAGACATAGTGAGTTAGGAGGGTACAATGAGACTTGTCTTTTCGTTTGTTTTGTTCTCATAATTTGCGTTTTTATTCTTTCTGTTTTATTTTTAGTTATTTATTTATTTATGTACTTGTGTATGTTTGTTTGTTTGTTTAGTTTTTGTTGTTGTTGGTGGTGGTGTTTTTTGTTTGTTTGTTTTGTTTTTTGCTTATACAAACCAAATCCACATCCGTACCACCATCCCCACACGCGTAACACATATAGATGTACTTTTACACACAAACTTCTCTCTCTCGCTCTGTGTGTGTGTGTGTGTGTGTGTGTGTGTGTGTGTGTGTGTGTGTGTGTGTGTGTGTGTGTGTGTGTGTGTGTGTGTTTCTCTGTCTGTCTCTCTCTCTCGCTCTGTCTCTGTTTGTCTGTCTGCCTGTCTGTCTGTCTGTCTCTCTCTCTCTTACTCACTCACTCACTGATCAAATTCAGATGTCTCGTTTTTGTTTGATTGATCGATTTCAACCCAAGCGAGGCAAAACAGTGATACTGAGAGATATAGCCTCCAGGGGAACTGAGATGGAATCCATTTTCCCTGCTTCTCTCTCTCAAGAAACACAATTTAGACCCAAATGAACTGAAAAATTACCGGCCTATCTCTAATCTCTCTTTCTTGTCAAAACTCCTTGAAAAAGTCGTCCTCAACCAGCTGAACTCTCACCTGTCTGCCAACAGTCTCCTCAATCCTTTCCAGTCAGCCTACCGCCAGTGCCATAGCACTGAAACTGCCCTACTGCACATTCTCAACAATCTCCTCCTTGCAACTGATACTGGCAAAGTCTCTCCTCACACTCCTTGATCTGTCTGCAGCCTTTGATACCATTGATCATGGTATTCTCCTTTCTAGACTTCATCATACTTTTGGCATCTCTGACATTGCTCTGTCTTGATTCACTTCATACCTATCCTTGTGGAACACCACAGGAACACCACAAGGATTTGTCCTTGGCCCTGTTCTTTTCACTCTTTACACCTCCCCCCTGTCCACCATCATCAACTCCCACTCTATAAAACACCATTTCTATGCTGATGACACCCAACTTCAAGACAGTGACTCACCTGATAATATACAGCACCTGTTGACTCGCACCACTGAGTGTTACTCGGACATTAAGAACTGGATGACACACAATAGACTTCAGCTTAATGACGACAAAACAGAAGCTATCCTCATTGGCACCCGTCAGAAACTTTCTCAGCTGCCTCCTCTTTCTCTCCCATTATGTAACACATCAGTCCCAATTTCTGATTCAGCTAAAAACCTTGGTGTCTGCATTGACTCTACCCTCTCCATGAACAACTTTGTTTCTCAAACTGCCAGATCCTGCTACTATCATCTCCATCGTATAAGGCTGATCAGGAAGTATCTCTCTGTCGAAACAATTGCAAAACTCGTTCTCTCCTTCATAATGTCTCGCATTGACTATTGCAATTCACTCCTGTCTGTCTTCCTGCCTCCACCATTCACATCCTACAGCGCATTCAAAACAATGCTGTACGCCTTGTACTCAAAAAGAAAAAAGCTGACCACATATCTCTTCTCCTGGCACAACTTCACTGGCTCCTGTATCAAAGCGCATACAGTACAAACTAGACACCATGTGCTACAAAAGCCTCAATAACGCAGCCCCCGATTACCTGTCAAGCCTATTGAGATCTATGTTCCCTCACGTACCCTCCGCTCTGCCTCCGATCCTCTGACTTTTCGCTTTCCACGCACTAAGCTCAATACCTATGGTCCACGAGCCTTCTCTGTTTCTGGTCCACTCTCCTGGAACAAACTTCCTCTCTCAGTCCGTCAGCAACCTACTTTTGTCTCCTTCAAGTCCGCTCTCAAAACTCACCTTTTCTCCTCCGCATAAAATCCTAACTTCACTCAACCCCCCCCCCCCCCCCCTCTGCAGCCTGTCTCCGCTCGGAGGGAATCACATGGTTATAATATATAATTGTATATGCTATGCTCTCTATAATTTTCCATTGCTTTTATTCTTTGCTTTTATTCTTTCTCCCCATTTATAGCCATGCGTGTGTGTGTGTGTGTGTGCGTGCGTTCTTGTGTGTGCGTGGTGTGCTTGCGTGTGTGTCTGCTTCAGCGCTTAGATTTGATTTTATCAAGATTTTGCGCTATATAAATATTGTAATTATTATTATTATCTCTCTCTGTCTGTCTGTCTGTCTCTTCATCTCTTCCTCTCTCTCTTATTCTCTCTCTCTCTTATTCTCTCTCTTTCTCTCTCGCTCTCTCTCTCTCCCTCTCTCTCTCTGTGTCTCTCTCTCTCTCTGTCTGTCAGTCTCTCTCTCTCACTCTTTCTGTCTGTCTGTCTGTCTGTCTGTGTCTGTCTGTCTGTCTGTCTGTCTGTGTCTCTCTCTCACTCTCTCTCACCTCTTCACTCTCTCTCTCTCTCTCTGAATTTACTACTCAGAGTTTTATCTAGATGGTAAATTTACTTTTCTACTTTCTGTTGAAGTTTTGTATAATTATGTTTTGAATGGTTGTAGCCCTGATATGGCTCTGGGCAGTGGGCTGGGCTTTAACAATAACAATAACAATAACAATAACAACGATTGTTCATACAGTACCGTGCAATCATCCGACAGATATAAATTAAAAAAAAAAGTGTGCCTTTCACTCCGTCTGGCTCCACCACTGAGTTTTCACTGTCGTTAGTGAAATGGGGGAGAGGGGAAGGGCGTTAAGTGGCCAGTGTTCATAAAAAGTTGGGTTGGAATAGGCACTGTTGTACTTTACAGAAGTAAAACAACAAGGATTTTCTCTGGTTGGTAGCCACATGGTGGCATGATACGTCTAACTGTCATAAACTTTTGGGAACTGGAACTTCCTCTGAATGAATCTTGGATTAGCGGTGTGTTGAGAAGCTGGAGTGAGACATGTGAGGCGACATAGAAGTTCACTTCACTTCAGCTTGTTTCGGTCCGTTGTTGGACTTAAGCCTTCCTCATCGTTTGCCACTGTTGCCGGTTAACTGACTGTTCTGGTCCATTGTTTGTACAACTTTTCTACATCGTCTCGCCATCTGGTTCTCTGCCGACCTCTGTTCCTTTTTTAGGCTTCGAGGGATCCAGTGTGTCACTTTGGTGGTCCATCTGTTGTCAGACCTCCTAATGACATGACCAGCCCAGTTCTACTTTCGTTCACAAACTGTGTCCATTAAGTCCTGGACCTTCGTTTTTCTCTTACCCATGCCGCCGTTTTCCGGTCCTACCTGGTGATTCCCATCATGATCCGTTCGTGGGCCCTATGCATGGTTCGCAGTTTTAAGAGCTGACGTTTCGTAAGGATCCGTGTTTCGGCTCTATATGTCACAGTCGGCGTTATGCATGCGTCGTACACTCGGCACGTTTCTAAATCATACTAACAAAAATTTATACACACAGAATTTCAAATAGATAGATAGATAGATAGATAGATAGATGATGTTCTTTACTTCACATTCTCGTAATAAAGTTCGTTGTTATTCTTGTCCTCTCTCTCTCTCCCTGTCTCTCTCTCTCCCACTCTGTCAAAAAAGCAAGACACACACACACACACACACACACACACCAACACCACGACACACACACACCACACACACAACACACACACAACATCACATACACAACACACACACATATATACATACACACACATGCACACACTCCCACACACACCCACGCACGTGCCCGCTCGCGCGTGCGTGCAACACACACACCACACACACAAACACAAGCACAACACAACAAACACAACACACACACACCACACACACACAACCCCACACACACACACCACCAACACACACACACACACACACACAAACACACACCACACCACACACACACACAAAACACACACACCACAACACACAACACAACCACACACACAACACACAACACACACACACACACACACACACACACACACACACACACACACACACACACACACACACACACACACAACCACACACACACACACACACACACACACAACACCAACACAACACACACACACACACACACACCACAAACACAACCACAACACAACACAACAACACACACACACACACACACAACACACACACACACACACACAACACACCACACACACACACAACACACACACACACACACACACACACACACACACACACACACACACACACACACACACAACACACACACACACACACACACACACAACACACACACACACACACACACACACACACACACACACACACACACACACACACCACACCACAACACACACACCACACACACACACACACACACACACACACACACACAACACACACACACACACACACACACACAAACAACAAAACACACACACAACACACACACACACAACACAACACACACACACAACACAACACACAACAACAACACCACACACACACACACACACACACCAACCACACACACACACACACACACACACACACACACACACACCACACACACCACACACACACACACACACACACACACACACACACACACACAAACACAACACACACAAAACACACACACACACACAAACACACAGAGCTATTTTGGTCATTTATGTTCCTAATTCTTTGTGTGTGTGTGTGTGTGTGTGTGTGTGTGGTGTGTGTGGTGTGTGTGTGTGTGTGTAATTGTGTAAATACATCTGATTTAGCTATTAGTGTCTCTAAGTCTTGTAAATGTAGTTTGGCCATTAGTGTTCCTAATTCTTATGTAGTACACCTAACCTGACCATATGGCGGAAGTATTCTTAATTCTTATACATATATCTAATTTGGCCATTGGTGTCCCTAATTATTTTACACACACACACACACACACACACACACACACACACACACACACACACACACACAACACACACACACACACACACTCTCTCTCTCACACTGTGGAGATAGGGTCACTACTTTCTAGGTGTATGACCCTTGACCTAAGTTGTCATCCTGTATCTCTTCTCTCCCCGCTTCTCCCTTCTCTCCCTCCCCCTTCCACACACACACAGGATGCTGAACCACTAGAGTACACTCAGACTGAGAGGCAGGTGACCCTTGATCCAAGTTGTCATCCTCTGTGTCTGACTGACACACAATATACACATAAACATACACACACACACACACACACACACACACACACACACACAACACACACCACACACACACACACTTACACACACACACACACACGTACACCCACACATGTATGCACTCACACACACACACACACACACACACACACACACACACACACACACAAAGCAAACAAACACACACATTCAGAACGCTGAGTTCTACATGTCACCAAACTTGTTGTGCTTGCATCTTAGTACATGTTGGTGTTCTTAATTCATATACATGTACATCTAACTTGGCCTTAGTGCTCCTTATTCTTATGTACAATTAGCTTGACCATCATTCCATTAGTGTTTCTGATTCTCATACATGTTCATCAAACTTGGCCATCAGTGTTCCTAATTCCAAGTATGCATGTAATACGGCCCATTGGTGTTACCAAAGTGCTGTGTACAGTTACACCCACCATGTTAACATTCAGCATTGCAAAGATTTTGTTCATGTTCTTCATTTGACTGTTCTTTTGTGTCATGTGTGTGTATGTTTGACATGTGTCTGTGTGTGTTTGGTCCATGATTGTGATGTGATGTTTGATGTGTCTGTGTGTGTGTGTTGTGCCGCATGTGTGTGTGTGTGTGTGTGTGTGTGTGTGTGTGTGTGTGTGTGTGTGTTGTGTGTGTGTGTTTTACATGTTTGACAGAAGGTGAAATGTTACACCTGTTTAAGAGTATTTGTTCATCCATTTAGAACTGATGCAGACTTGTGCATGGTAATAGGCCAGAACAAAGAGCAGCTTGAATATGCTGCATGCATTATCAGGTTACTGTGGGCCAGCAGTGTCAGGTTGCTGCATGGCTACAAAGAGTCGGGTTGCCCTATATCAACAGTCAGGTTGCTGTATGGGAACAGGCATTTAGTTTGCTGTATGGTAATAGGCATTCAGGTAGGCATTTAGTTTGCTGTATGGTAATAGGCATTCAGGTTGTTGTATGGTAACAGGCATTCAGTTTGCTGTATGGTAACACCGTCAGTAAGTTAGTAATAGGCATTCAGGTTGTTGTATGGTAACAGGCATTCGGTTTGCTGTATGGTAACACCGTCAGTAAGTTAGTAATAGACATTCAGGTTGTTGTATGGTAACAGGCATTCAGTTTGCTGTATGGTAACACCGTCAGTAAGTTAGTAATAGGCATTCAGGTTGTTGTATGGTAACAGGCATTCAGTTTGCTGTATGGTAACAGGCATATAGTTTGCTGTATGGTAACAGTCATTCAGTTTGCTCTGTGGGAACAGGCATTCAGGTTGCCGTATGGTAACAGGCATTCAGTTTGTTGTATGGTAACAGGTATTCAGTTTGCTGTATGGTAACAGGCATTCAGTTTGTTGTATGGTAACAGGCATTCAGTTTGCTCTGTGGGAACAGGCATTCAGGTTGCCGTATGGTAGCAGGCATTCAGTTTGTTGTATGGTAACAGGCATTCAGTTTGCTGTATGGTAACAGGCATTCAGGTTGCTGTATGGTAGCAGGCATTCAGGTTGCTGTATGGTAACATGCATTCAGTTTGCTGTATGGTAACAGGCATTCAGGTTGCCGTATGGTAACAGGTATTCAGGTTGCTGTATGGTAACAGGCATTCAGGTTGCTGTATGGTAACATGCATTCAATTTGCTGTATGGTAACAGGCATATAGTTTGGTGTGTGGTAACAGGCATATAGTTTGCTGTATGGTAACAGGCATTCAGGTTGTTGTATGGTAACAGGCATATAGTTTGCTGTTTGGTAACAGGCATATAGTTTGCTGTATGGTAACAGGCATATAGTTTGGTGTGTGGTAACAGGCATTCAGGTTGCTGTAAGGTAACAGGCATTCAGATTGATGTATGGCAACAGCCAGGTTGCTGTATGGCAACAAACAGCCCAGGTTGCTGTATGGCAACAAACTGCCAGGTTGCTGTACAGCAACAAACTGCCAGGTTGCTGTATGGTAACAAACAAGTTGCTGTATGGCAACAAACAGGTTGCTGTATGGCAAAGAAAACAGCCAGGTTGCTGTGTGGCAACAAACACCCAGGTTGCTGTATGGTAACAAACATGTTGCTGTATGGTAATGAACAGCCAGGTTGCTGTATGGTAACAAACAAGTTGCTGTATGGTAATGAACAGCCAGATTGCTGTGTGGTAACAAAGAGGCTGCTCTATGGTAACAGACTGTCAGGCTGCTGTATGGCAACAGACAGGTGCTGTATGGCAACAAACAGTCAGGTTGCTATATGGCAACAGACAGGCTGCTGTATGGCAACAAACAGCCAGGTTGCTGTATGGCAACAGACAGGCTGCTGTATGGCAACAAACAGCCAGGTTGCTGTATGGCAACAGACAGACTACTGAATGGCAACAAACAGTCAGGCTGCTGTATGGCAACAAACGGTCAGGCTGCTGTATGGCAACAGATAGTCAGGTTGCTGTATGGCAACAGATAGTCAGGTTGCTGTATGGCAACAGATAGCCAGTTTGCTGTATAGCAACAAACAGGTTGCTTGGCGACAAACAGTCAAGCTGCTGTATGGCAACAAATAGTCAGGTTGCTGTATGGCAACAGATAGGTCACTGTATGGCAACAGATAGCCAGGTTGCTGTATGACAACAGATAGCCAGGTTGCTGTATGGCAACAGTCAGGCTGCTGTATGGCAACAAACAGGTTGCTGTATGGCAACAAACAGCCAGGCTGCGGTATGGCAACAAACAGGTTGCTGCATGACAACAAACAGGTTGCTGTATGGCAACAAACAGGTTGCTGTATCGCAGCAGGTTGCTGTATGGCAACAGTCAGATTGGTGTATAGTAACAGTCAGGTTGGTGTATGACAACAATTGGGTTGCTGTATGGTAACATTACTAACAAACAGTCAGATGACTTTATGGCAACAGTCAGGTTGCTGTATGACAACAAACAGGTTGCTATATCGCAGCAGGTTGCTGTATGGCAACAAATAGGTTGCTGTATGGCAACAAACAGGTTGATGTATGTCAACAAACAGGTTGCTGTATCACAGCAGGTTGCTGTATGGCAACAGTCAGTCAGGTTGCTGTATGGTAACAGGTTGATGTATGGTAACAGTCAGGTTGGTGTATGACAACAATTGGGTTGCTGTATGGTAACAAACAGATGACTTTATGGCAACAATCAAGTTGCTGTATGGCAACAAACAGTCAGGTTGCTGTATGACAACAAACAGGTTGCTGTATGGCAACAATTGGGTTGCTGTATGGTAACAAACTCTCAGATGACTGTATAGCAACAAAAATGTTGGTCTATGGCAACAGTCAGGCTGCTGTCTGGCAACAAACAGGTTTCTGTCTTGCAACAGTCAGGTTGCTGTATGGTAGCAGGTTGCTGTCTGGCAACAATTGAGTTGCTGTTTGGCAACAGTCAGGTTGCTGTATGGTAACAGTCAGGTTGCTGTATTGCAACAAAGAGTCGGGTTACTGTCTGACAGTAAAAAAGACATCATAAAAAATCGAATCTTCCGTCTGGACTATCGGTCCGACGATTTGAAGAGTAGCAATGCTCCGATGGAGAACAAACAAAAGAGATATAATATAACCGAAAATATCCATCAGACTGTAACAGCCCCTCTTCCCTTCCCCCTTGAGTCCCACTCCACCCCCACCCTCCTACACCCGCACTGTCTGTGGCTGTTTAGGACACAGCACACATGATTGATCTTCTTTCTCTACGCTTGCAGTAGAAATGCGTAACGGGTTTATGCACGCTTGACAAAGACCTCAGGGTGCCGAGCGTGTATGCTCTTATCGTTCTACAAAATGCAAGGTTCCGAGACTGGCCTTGGGTAAAAGATGTGCATGTGTCAGTGAAGCTAACATGAAGATGATTACTTGGATATATATGTGTGCGACCTAGCATCAGTACTTGAAGACGTATGTGAGGCAGGCTAGTGAACATCAGTACTTCACCGAAATACGTGTACTGTTAGGCAAGCTCTCTTAACATCAGTACTTGGGAAATGTTATTGGTGTGAGAGAAGTTGCCGTACATTCACATCGGTACGTGGAGATTATATGAGAGAGAAGCTATCTGACATCAGGACTTTGCATGTATGTGTGAGAGAAGCTAGCTATCATCAGTACTTGGATGTATTAGTATGCAA
>JAPXFY010000018.1:14999193-15001693 GCA_030674185.1 Monoplex corrugatus | reverse complement strand
ATCTGTTTATTCATTCATTTGAAATTTGAGTGAGTGAGAGAGAGAGAGAGAGTTGGAGGAGGCGGGTTACCCCTCTGTTTGGGCAAACCCATTTTCCACGGCCCACGGGAAGCCCGTTGATCACATTGTATTTTTAGTACATGTAGTAAGCTCGCCCGTCATGGGGTGAGCAGGTCTTCAAAGCGACATGCGAATTAGCATGACCTCGGGAAGGAAATGGTTGACAAACCAAGCTTCGGCTAACAACTCCGAATCGAGTTCAAACGCAGTAGTCCTTTTCTTGAAAAATACAATGTTACAGATAAAACAGAACTTGATCTGTTGATTGCTAGATCTAGTCTTTGACAGCGCAAAACTTGCCGAGCTGAAACTTGCACAGCGTTCTGTTTCGCGTTGTAGGCCTACTCAGGCTACTGGCGTCGGCACATTCCGACGTTGATCTTTTACAGATCCTCATGTAAAAAGTTGGCGTACGGCCGTATTTTAAATCAAATTGATTTCATATTACACTAATATATAGAAAAAAGCATGTAAAATCGAATCCCGCCGACGACAAGTTCCAAAAATGGCGACTTGCCTGCAAACTTTTCCGATGAAAAAAAGCAAAACTTTGGAAGCGTCGATCTCTGTTCGAAACTGGCACACATAGGTGTCGTCGGGATATATCATTCTGTTACATTAATTCTCATTGGCTGCAAAATTACAATGTGATTGGTTCACAAATAGGCCTATAGCTTTCCGACCGAAATAGCCTAGTGAAGCATCCCGAACAAACTTCGATTCTAAACGCATACCGTCGCCGCGATTGCGCCCGAAGCGCGGATTTTCGACTTTCTCATCAAATAACTACTTCCATTTTCGCTCTAAGTATATAAAAAGGCAATCATTCAAATCTTTATTCATTTCTTATTCACATAAGACAAAAAATAAGAATGAAACACCGATTAAAGAGGCAGTAATACTTGATTGAACCGAAGACCCCCCAGTTTTGCGGCCGGCCCCGGTTTTCCCCAGTTTTTGGTACCACAAATTTGACGTCGCGTTTCGGTTCGTACGGCATTGCTACACACACACACACACACACACACACACACACACACACACACACACTTTGAAATATATAGTACACACATAGCACATATTAACACATGCTCATGCACACACACATGCACTCGCGCATACCTTTATACACACACTTACATCCAAACTAATACACACTCTCTCTCTCTCTGTCTCTCTCTCTGTGTCTGTCTGTCTGTCTGTCTCTCTCTCTCTCACACACACATATACACACAGACACACACACACACACACACAGATGGTCATTGTTCACTGAGTGTATGTCACAGGCCTGCGTTCACTTTCTTCATTTCTGTATACATGTGTATTAATAGTTCCTCTATGTGTGTATGTGTGTGTGTGTGTGTGTGTGTGTATGCATGCATATACATGATTTTGTCTGTTTTCATGTGTGTGCTTGCATATACATATGAGAATATGCATGCAGACAAAACCCATGCATATCCCTGGATACTGGTATGTATGTGAGTAAACATGCAGCTCCCTGTATGTTATTCATGCGTGTGTTTGTGTATGTGTTGGCAGGTGGATTTCCTATTACGATGGAGATTCCAGGTGCTCGCAGATCCCAGGTGTTCATTTTTGCCATAGGATGGCTGGCCTACGCTCTCACTTACTTTCTACGCAAACCATTGGGCGTCGTAAGGAGTCACTTCTGATTGAAAGCTCTTTGTGTTCTGTGCATTTTGTACTGATTTTCATTTAATGTAATTATTCATTTGTATGTGTGGGTATGTCATAGTGTAAATCATTCTTGTGTAGCGTTATACCCCAAACTCATTTAGACTTCCTGCAAGTTAATGATGATGATGATGATAATAACAATAATAATGATAATGATGATGATGATAATAATAATGATAATAATGATGATGATGATAAAGATAATAATAATAACAATAATAATAATAATAATAATAATGATGATGATGATGATAATAACAATAACAACAATAATAATGATAATAATAATGATGATGGTAATGGTGATGATGATGATGATGATGATGATGATGATGATGATGATGATGATGATGATTACAGTATTTATACAGTGCCAAATCTTGACAATTCAAATCAAAGCACACTTATTGACTTACCAGGCATTTGCATACAATCGACAAAGACTGCCTTACGTTACAATATTTAATATTAAAAAAGAAAAATTACCCATTATCAGACTTTTTAGTAGAACAGAGAGAACTCAGGTTGTCAGGTGAGCTGATTGCTTTCCATATGGTGTAGCAAAGTCTACATTTTTGGGGTGAGTTGTGCATGCTGGGTATTTTCATGTTTCCTATAGCTGGCCATTTAAAGTGTGTAGTTGATATTCTGTATGCGTAAAGGGGGTTTGGGCACTGGCAGGTCTGCACACGTGTTGACCGAGAGAAAAGAAAAATCACCAAAGAAAAATCACCTT
>JAPXFY010000018.1:14924193-14994193 GCA_030674185.1 Monoplex corrugatus | reverse complement strand
GATGCTGCTAGGACCTCTAGGAGACAAGATGATATGATGATGATATGATGAATGGATAAATGATATATGAATGACAAGATGCTTGCTAGGACCTCTAGAGACAAGATGATAATGATGATAACTGATCGATATTATGATGACAGATGTTGGCGTAAGAGGCAGCCTCTAAGAGACAAGATGATGATGATGATAATGATGATATTACTGATGACAGATGTTGCTAGGACCTCTAGGAGACAAGATGATGATGATGATAATGATGATATTACTGATGACAGATGCTGCTAGGACCTCTAAGAGACAAGATGATGATGAAGATGATAATGATGAAATTTACTGAAAATGGAACGATGGCTGCTAGGACCTCTAAGAGACAAGATGATTATGATGATAATGATGATATTACTGATGACAGATGTTGCTAGGACCTCTAGGAGACAAGATGATGATGATGATAAATGATGATATTACTGATGACAGATGCTGCTAGGACCTCTAAGAGACAAGATAATGATGATGATGATGATATATTACTGATGACAGATGTTGCTAGGACCTCCAGAAGACAAGATGATGATGATGATGATATTACTGATGACAGATGTTGCTAGGACCTCTAAGAGACAAGATGATGATGATGATGATAATGAATGATATTACTGATGACAGATGTTGCTAGGACCTCCAGAAGACAAGATGATGATGATGATGATGATATTACTGATGACAGATGTTGCTAGGACCTCTAAGAGACAAGATGATGATGATGATAATGATGATATTACTGATGACAGATGCTGCTAGGACCTCCAGAAGACAAGATGATGATGATGATGATGATGATATTACTGATGACAGATGTTGCTAGGACCTCTAAGAGACAAGATGATGATATGATAATGATGATATTACTGATGACAGATGCTGCTAGGACCTCCAGAAGACAAGATGATGATGATGATGATGATATTACTGATGACAGATGCTGCTAGGACCTCCAGAAGACAAGATGATGATGATGATGATATTACTGATGACAGATGTTGCTAGGACCTCCAGAAGACAAGATGATGATGATGATGATGATATTACTGATGACAGATGCTGCTAGGACCTCCAGAAGACAAGAAGATGATGATAATGATGATATTACTGATGACAGATGTTGCTAGGACCTCTAAGAGACAAGATGATGATATTACTGATGACAGATGTTGCTAGGACCTCCAGAAGACAAGATTGATGATGATGATGATGATATTACTGATGACAGATGCTGCTAGGACCTCTAAGAGACAAGATGATGATAATGATGATATTATTGATGACAGATGCTGCTAGGACCTCTAAGAGACAAGATGATGATGATGATGATATTACTGATGACAGATGCTGCTAGGACCTCTAAGAGACAAGATGATGATGATAATGATGATATTACTGATGACAGATGTTGCTAGGACCTCCAGAAGACAAGATGATGATGATGATAATGATGATATTACTGATGACAGATGCTGCTAGGACCTCTAAGAGACAAGATGATGATGATGATAATGATGATATTACTGATGACAGATGTTTGCTAGGACCTCTAAGAGACAAGATGATGATGATGATGATGATGATATTACTGATGACAGATGCTGCTAGGACCTCCAGAAGACAAGATGATGATGATGATGATGATGATGATATTACTGATGACAGATGTTGCTAGGACCTCCAGAAGACAAGATGATGATGATAATGATGATATTACTGATGACAGATGTTGCTAGGACCTCTAAGAGACAAGATGATGATGATAATGATGATGATATTACTGATGACAGATGTTGCTAGGACCTCTAAGAGACAAGATGATGATGATGATAATGATGACATTACTGATGACAGATGCTGCTAGGACCTCCAGAAGACAAGATGATGATGATATTACTGATGACAGATGCTACTAGGACCTCTAGGAGACAAGATGATGATGACGATATTACTGATGACAGATGCCACTAGGACCTCTAAGAGACAAGATGATGATGATGATAATGATGATATTACTGATGACAGATGCTGCTAGGACCTCTAGGAGACAAGATGATAATGATGATAATGATGATATTGCTGATGACAGATGCCACTAGGACCTCTAAGAGACAAGATTATAATGATGATATTGCTGATGACAGATGCTGCTAGGACCTCTAAGAAACAAGATGATGATGATAATGATGATGATATTACTGATGACAGATGTTGCTAGGACCTCTAGGAGACAAGATGATGATGATAATGATGATGATATTACTGATGACAGATGCTGCTAGGACCTCTAGGAGACAAGATGATGATGATAATGATGATGATATTGCTGATGACAGATGCCACTAGGACCTCTAAGAGACAAGATGATGATGATATTGCTGATGACAGATGCTGCTAGGACCTCTAGGAGATAAGATGATGATTATAATGATGATATTACTGATGACAGATGCCATTAGGACCTCTAAGGGACAAGATGATGATGATGATAATGATGATACTGCTTATGACAGATGCTGCTAGGACCTCTAGGAGACAAGTATGGGGCACGACGCACACTGGGCATCTGTCTGCTTCTGTCTGCACTGTCTATGGTATGTATCTGACCAGGATATGTTTAAGTATCTGACCAGGTATATGTTTAACACTATTGTGACTGGCCCTGCCTCTGCCTGAATTTCCTGCCAGCCTGAGCTTGCCTTCAATAAATTTTCAGTAGTTGTAAAAAAAACTAGCAGGCCTGAATCAAGTCCAATTGTCACCAAAATTTGTGTACTTAATGAAAAAAGGATGCTGAGTTTAGCTGTGTTATTTATAAAGCTATTACTTAAATAGCTTTTAGCCGCCATCCTGTTCTGTACCATATATCACCGAAACCTCTTTTAGCGTGACCCGGCAGTAGGTGAAGCTCGGCGTTCACGACTGTATTATCGTCCCATCACGGATGTGTTATGTATCTGACTAGAGATGTGTTTATGTATCTGACCAGGGATATGTTTATGTAATTGACCAGGGATATGGTTATCTAACCACGGACATGTTTTATGTGACTGTTGGTCAGGATACCCACTATTCGATCATGTGTTGGTCAAAATGACTTATTGTATCATTTGTTGGTCTGGATGACCATTACTTTATCATCAACTCATTGGCGATGCTCCACAGCTCAGTCTGGAGGATGTTATGATCTTTTTTTACCGATAGTAAGGAAGATTATGCTAACAGCACAGTTTAATAACCACTTTTTTAAGTAGATTTCTTTCCCTTTGACCGTAGCAGACTGTTGGAAATCTAGTTTTGGCTTGTTTTTGCGGTACCCCAAAGGAATTTCGAAGAGTCAGACTGGCTCTAGACTGTACGCCCTATATATAATCATTTTTTTGGACAAAATATTCATAAAAGCAGAACTCATATTGACTTCCAGTGAAGTATGTATATCCTGTGACATGTTCAGTGCAGTTTCATGACATGAATATTTAATGGATTACAGGCAGCAGTTTGATAAGTCATGTGTGTGTACATCTGGAACGTTTTTTAAAAAAACATTTTTTTTATAGCTATTTTCATGCCTATTTCAATGGTAAACCAAAAAAAAAAAAAAATGAAAGCAAGCATAAACAAGTGGTCTACACAGTTACAAAGTAGGAAATGACCTTTAAACATATATCACATGATAGTTTTATTATCATTGGTTAGTCTCCATAATTTTTTAAAAAGTACCCAAAACGGTGCATCTCGACAGTTTCAGCAGCCATTTTAGGGCACGTCTCCAAGAGTTAATTGGTCAGGATGACCATTGCTTTATCATTAATTGGTCACAATGACCATTACTTTATCATTAATTGGTCAGGATGACCATTGCTTTATCATTAAATGGTCACAATGACCATTACTTTATCATTAATTGGTCAGGATGACCATTACTTTATCATTAATTGGTCACAATGACCATTACTTTTTCATTAATTGGTCAGGATGACCATTGCTTTATCATTAATTGGTCAGGATGACCATTGCTCTATCATTTGTTTGTCAGGATGACCATTGCTCTATCATTTGTTTGTCAGGATGACCATTGCTCTATCATTTGTTTGTCAGGATGACCATTGCTCTATCATGTTAGTCAGGATGACCATTACTCTAGCTGTCATATGTTGGTCAGTGTTTTGATAAATGCATTGTGCTTTTATCTTCCTGCAGATCTCGTTTGGCTACTGGAGTAACCTGTCCATGTTTGCCATCCTGCTTTTTCTGAATGGAACAGCTCAGGTAAGACTGCTAGGCTGGAAGTTTTCTAGCAGTGGTGGGTGATGGTGTGTAGAACATTAACTGTTTATTTTATGTAAATTGTTTTGTTTGCTTTATGTAACGTGTTTGGGAACGGAGGAATTTTGCTTTGTTTATTCATAAGAGCATTTTCCCAAACATCCCTTTGAAATTAAAAGTCAGGCTTATCACTACAGTCTTCATACCAACACTGACTTACCAGTGCCAGACCAGGACATTAAAGAAGACCTTTGAAAGAAAGATCACAGCCTGTAAGTTGAGATGTCTAAGAAGAGCAGCAGGCAAGACCAAAAGACACATGGTTAGAAAAGGGATCTGAGAGATGGTTGGAACAACACCTGTAAACCATGACATCACACAAAAGTGGATCTAGCGGTGTTGCCACCTAACCAGGCTGGAACAACACCTGAAAACCATTACATCACACAACAGTGGATCTAGCGGTGTTGCCACCTAACCAGGCTGGAACAACACCTGAAAACCATGACATCACACAACAGTGGATCTAGCGGTGTTGCCACCTGACCAGGCTGGAACAACACCTGAAAACCATGACATCACACAACAGTGGATCTAGCGGTGTTGCCACCTGACCGGGATGTCAGTTGAGCAGCCAACCCTTCAAGCGGACATCATGAGGAGCTCATATTTTATAGCCAGAGGATGACCACAGTGCTGCTGGATAGATGGAGTGAGAAAATCACACATGTCCACAACATGATTCTACATCCGGCTTCCCATTCAGCTGCATTTTTTTCAGTTTTGTGCAAGTTGACAGAAAAAGGAAAGTAAGTAATAGAGAGGTATTATGCTTCGTTTACACGAAGGCAACTAACTAGGCAACAACGGCAGTTGGCAGGTTTGGCAACTTGTTGCCACGTTGTGGCCTAGCAGTTGTCTGCAGTTGTCACCTTTTTGGATTTTCCCGATTCCAGTTGACTCGGCAGTTGTCATGTCCAAATAGTTGATAGATCAAACCGAAAACTTCGAGGTGCAAGGCAACTGTTTTGCGGTTGCCTGCGGTTGGCAGAGCGTTCACACACAGTTGTATCTGTTGCCTCGTGAGGCAACCTATACGAATTGGCACCAAAGCCAAGGCCAGCGTGGCAGACGTGGCACGCTTCACGGCGTGTCCCGCTCGCTCGCTGTGCGGGCCACACACACAGCGCCAGTGACGCAAACAGGGGGCGGAGCGTAGCTGTTGTATGGTAGTTGCCCGTACCGTTTACACTGACGGCAACTAAACCAGTTGCCTGCTATTAATAGATCACAAGGCAACTGGCTGGGGCCCGAGTTGCCTAGTAAGTTGCCTTCGTGTAAACGTAGTATTAGAGTCTGTGATAAGGCTTAAGGCTGTAAATGGAGAATGACACAAGGATTGACTTTTTTTGTTAGTGTATTGTGTAAGTAGTCAGAGACACTGTTTATATGCATATGTGTGATTATATGTTTGTATGTGTTGAAAAATAACCTTTGTAATCTACATTCTGAAAGGACATTCAGTGGATATGTGTGTGTGTTTGTGTGAAAGGTTGTCTTAATTTATCTACATTTGATTAAAAATAATGGTAATATGAACAGATTTCGGGTTTCTCATCATTAGTCTCTACTTGTTTTATCCTCTCATAATTGAGTAGTAAGACTAACACTAGCAGCAGTAATGGTAATAATAGCAGTAGTAACAGCAGTGGTAGTCATTGTTGTGGCTGTAATTAAGGCACGATAATTGGTGTTTGGCAGCCATTTAAACACACAGCTTCATTACATTGATAAATGGAGCTTCATTGGATTGATTAGTGTTTCTGTGAAGTCCAAAGGATATGTGGCCTTTGAAGAATGGGGTTGGTATTCTGGTTGCAAAATTGCTGTGTCACATAGATCATTGTAAATCATTCATGTATAGTGCTATTTTCCAAATTATTTGGACTCATTGCACATTACAGATTATCAGACTTTTTACTTTACTACATTTATACAAAGTCAGATGTTTTAGTGGAGCACAGAAAACTCAAGCTGTTAGGTGAGCTGACCACACTCCCACACTATGTTGTTGCAGTTTGCATCTTTGATGGGCATGCATGCTTGGTGTTTTAATGTTTCTGTAAGACATCCCCTGATATGACTGAACAGGATTTTTAACCTGCATACATGATATTCTGCATGTATATGTATACATGAAGAGACTTTGGGCACCAACAGGTCTGTACATATATGACCTACTTGCACAAAATGATAGATATGTCGCGCTTGGCCAAGCAGTGTGGCAGGCTCACAACAGTGGTAGGGGTCTGTCTGGGTGAAATTGAGATTTTCACATCAGCACTTTGTTTAGGCCATTTTTCAAAACCAGTTTGACTTGATTTTCATGATTTGCACCATAAATGTTCTTAATTTGCTTTTTTGTGACCTACTGATCGAATTCGAACAGAAGATCGCATCAGATCAGGTTACTTTTGCGATACCAGCCAACACTGAATCCCTTACAGAACCCCAGCATTTTACATAGCAATGGAATCAGGAGAGCGTTTATTTTTATGCGGTTGACTCAGAATGCTTGTAAGGGATTTGTTTGGTGTAAACAAAACCTGACGCTTCGACAAACTGTTCTAACTTCAAGGTCATTTTCCTCAAAATGGCCGTTCTGCTGTTTGCTGGATGTAAACAAGCATAACTTCCACATTTTTTGTTGTACACACTTTGTTCTTTTATCATCAGAAAGATCCTTTTCTGCTCTTTTCAGTGATGTCTATATCTCAGTATCGCCAAAATTCGACTTCTCTACCAAGACACATGTTGTCCTGGGAGATGGGAAAAATGTCCACTCATTACCCACCAGGTGCAGGCGTCTAGGTGTATGTAACACAGGACCTTTCTCCTGGAAGTCAGAAGTAAAGCCACTTGACAACTGATGTATTGGTGAACCCTTTCATTCCCATACCCTGATGGGTGGGATGGCTGAGTGGTGAAGACATTGCTCTTCCAATGGGAAGTTATGGGTTTGAACCTATTTGGGTACTGCCTGGTGGGTAAAGGGTGGAGGTTTTTTCTCTAAACTTCCTTTTGTGAAAACACATGCAAGAATATCAAATACACTCGTTAAAGAGTCAGTAAGCCATGTCAATGAGTGTTCTGTGGCTTATGGAAACTGAAAACGTCTAGCATGTATCCATCCCCCTGAAGGGATGCTCGGGGTTGGGGGGGGGGGGGGGGGGGGGGGCTTTTACAGTATAAGTAGCATCCCTACCATCTGGAAATTCAAAAAATGTAGAGGAATCGCAGCCCACATCCATACACATGCAAGCCCACTTGTATATTCAAGAGTTTGTTAGAGTTGCAGCACCAAAACAAACAACAACAAACAACAACAAGCTTCCCTCACCCTGTGTCCCTGCTTCCAGCAGGAGTGGTGGATATGGTTAGGGATAGAACTGTCAGACCACACAATACATAGTGGATATATAAAACTGTTAGACTTTACAACGCATGGTGGATACGGGTGTAGAGCTGTTAGACCATACAGTATTTCAACTAGACTATACAACACATGGTGGACACGGGTGTAGAGCTGTTAGACCATACAGTATTTCAACTAGACTATACAACACATGGTGGACACGGGTGTAGAGCTGTTACACCATACAATATTTCAACTCACCTGTCATTAATGGGACATTTTCAGGACCAGCGTAGCATAGAAAGGTAAGCTGTGCTTTGGCCTCTCTCAAACGGAAGTGTGCCTAAGTGGAAATGAATTTTGAGAGTATAACCCTTCATTGAAATCTGAGTGCAGTGTACTCTGTTACAACACCTTATGGAGGAGAATAATTCAGTAGGGTCACCCAGAAATTTTTGACCTGACAAAGAAGTGAGTGGTTACATATTTGTGTACCTTGTCGTAACACCTCCTAAGGAAAAGTGATTAGAAGGATCACCTTGAAGTTTTTAACCTAACATGATTTAGAAGGGTTGCCCAGAAGTCTTTAACCTAGCATAATTTAGTATAGTTGCCCAGAAATCTTCAACATGAGAAAGGAATGAGTAGTTAGCTAGCTGTGATCTTGTCACAGCACCTCCTGCAGGAGAAATAATTAGGTTCACCCAGAAGGGTTTAGCCTAACATACTTCTGTAGCGTAACCCAGAATTATGTAATCCAACATAATTCTGTAGGGAATCCCCCAAATCTCTAACCTGTTGTAATTCTGTAGAATCACCCAAAAATCTTTTTAATTTAACATAATTCTGTAGGGTAACTAACATAATTCTGTAGGGTAACTAACATAATTCTATAGGGTAACCCTCAAATCTCTAATCTATTGTAATATAGAATCACCCAGAAATCTTTTTAACTAACATAATTCTGTAGGTATCCAATCTCTACCTGTTTAATTCGTAGAATGCCAAATCTTTACCTACAATCTGTAGTACTCCAATCTCTAACCTGTTGTAATTCTGTAGAATCACCCAGAATACTTTTTATTATTCCGTAGGGTCACCCAGAAATATTTAATCTAACACATTTCAGTAAGGTAACCCCAAAATATTTAACCTAACATAATCTATAGGGTCACCCAGAAATCTTTAATCCAACATTAATTCTGTAGGGTAACCCAGAAACCTTTAACCTAAAACATTTCACTGGGGTCTCCCAGAAATTTTTAATCTAACATAGTTCTGTAGGGTTGCCCAGAGATGTTTGATCTAACATAATTCAGTAGAGTCGACCAGAAATCTTTATCTTAACATATTTCAGTACGATTGCCCAGAAATCTTACCTTAACATAATTCAGTAGAATTCAGTATGGTTGCCCAGTATCACTCTGAAATCTTTAAACTAACATACTTCTGTACGGTAACCCAGAATCTTTAACCTAATACATTTCAGTAGTCAGCCAGAAAAATTTATCTTAGCATATTTCAGTAGGATCACTCAGAAATCTTTAAACTAACATAATTCTGTAGAGTTGCCCAGGAATCTTTAACCTAACATTTCCGTATAGTCACCTACTGACCTAGAAATCTTTATCTTGACATAATTCTGTAGGGTAACCAGAAATCTTTAACCTTGCGTAATTCTGTAGAGTTGCCCAGGAATCTTTAACCTAACACACTTCAGTAGGGTCACCCAAAAACATTTAACCTAACATAATTCTGTAGAGTTGCTCAGAAGTCTTTGACCTAACACATTTCAGTATTAACCCAGAAGTCTTTAACCTAACACATTTCAGTAGACACCCAGAAATCTTTTCTCTAACCAACAGATGCGCAGTTTCATAGCTGAGTATCATGTCGTGACATCTCATGGAGGAGAAACAATTCAGTAGTGTCGCCCAGAAATCTTTAACCTGATGTTGGAATGAGTGGTTATGTTCTCATAGCACCTCATGGAGTGCAAAAAGACGATCAGCAGAAGCAATGAATGATGTTTCTGCTCACTGTCATAGTCTTGTGTGTTGTGTTGATTGTTTACTTTCTTGCCACTTTTTCATTGTTCATTGCTCTTGCCACTTTTTCATTCTTCATTGTTCATTGCTCTTGCCACTTTTTCATTCTTCATTGCTCTTGCCACTTTTTCATTCTTCATTGTTCATTGCTCTTGCCACTTTTTCATTGTTCATTGCTCTTGCCACTTTTTCATTTTCATTGCTCTTCACTTTTCATTTTCATTGCTCTTGCCACTTTTTCATTGTTCATTGCTCTTGCCACTTTTTCATTGTTCATTGCTCTTGCCACTTTTTCATTGTTCATTGCTCTTGCCACTTTTTCATTCTTCATTGCTCTTGCCACTTTTTCATTCTTCATTGCTCTTGCCACTTTTTCATTCTTCATTGCTCTTGCCACTTTTTCATTTTCATTGCTCTTGCCACTTTTTATTCTTCATTGCTCTTGCCACTTTTCATTCTTCATTGTTCCATTTCTCTTCATTGCCCACTTTTTCATTCTTCATTGCTTCTTGCCACTTTTTCATTCTTCATTGTTCATTGCTCTTGCCACTTTTTCATTGTTCATTGCTCTTGCCACTTTTTCATTGTTCATTGCTCTTGCCACTTTTTCATTCTTCATTGTTCATTGCTCTTGCCTTTTTTCATTGTTCATTGCTCTTGCCACTTTTTCATTCTTCATTGTTCATTGCTCTTGCCACTTTTTCATTCTTCATTGTCATTGCTCTTGCCATTTTTTATTGTTCATTGCTCTTGCCTTTTATTGTTCATTGCTCTTGCCACTTTTTATTCTATTGTTCATTGCTCTTGCCACTTTTTCATTCTTCATTGCTCTTGCCACTTTTTCATTCTTATTGTTCATTGCTCTTGCCACTTTTTCATTGTTCATTGCTCTTGCCACTTTTTTCATTCTTCATTGCTCTTGCCACTTTTTCATTCTTTATTTTTCATTGCTCTTGCCAGTTTTTCATTCTTTATTTTCATTGCTCTTGCCACTTTTTCATTGTTCATTGCTCTTGCCACTTTTTCATTCTTCATTGTTCACTTTGTTGCCACTTTTTCATTCTTCATTGTTCATTGCTCTTGCCACTTTTTCATTCTTCATTGTTCATTGCTCTTGCCACTTTTTCATTCTTTATTGCTCTTGCCACTTTTTCATTGTTCATTGCTCTTGCCACTTTTTCATTTTTCATTGCTCTTGCTACTTTTTCATTCTTCATTGTTCATTGCTCTTGCCATTTTTTCATTCTTCATTATTCATTGCTCTTGCCAGTTTTTCATTCTTTATTTTTCATTGCTCTTGCCACTTTTTCATTGTTCATTGTTCATTGCTCTTGCCACTTTTTCATTCTTCATTGTTCACTCTGTTGCCACTTTTTCATTCTTCATTGTTCATTGCTCTTGCCACTTTTTCATTCTTTGTTGTTCATTGCTCTTGCCACTTTTTCATTCTTTATTGCTCTTGTCACTTTTTCATTGTTCATTGCTCTTGCCATTTTTTCATTTTTCATTGCTCTTGCTACTTTTTCATTCTTTATTGCTCTTGCCACTTTTTCATTGTTCATTGCTCTTGCCATTTTTCATTGTTCATTGCTCTTGCTACTTTTTCATTCTTCATTGTTCATTGCTCTTGCCACTTTTTCATTGTTCATTGCTCTTGCTACTTTTTCATTCTTCATTGTTCATTGCTCTTGCCACTTTTTCATTCTTCATTGCTCTTGCCACTTTTTCATTCTTCATTGCTCTTGCCACTTTTTCATTCTTCATTGTTCACTCTGTTGCTGCATTTTCATTGTTCATTGCTCTTGCCACTTTATCATTCTTCATTGTTCATTGCTCTTGCCACTTTTTCATTGTTCATTGCTCTTGCCACTTTTTCATTCTTCATTGTTCATTGCTTTTGCCACTTTTTCATTGTTCATTGCTCTTGCCACTTTTTCATTCTTCATTGTTCATTGCTTTTGCCACTTTTTCATTCTTCATTGTTCATTGCTTTTGCCACTTTTTCATTCTTCATTGTTCATTGCTCTTGCCACTTTTTCATTCTTCATTGTTCACTCTGTTGCCACTTTTTTCATTCTTCATTGTTCATTGCTCTTGCCACTTTTTCATTCTTCATTGTTCATTGCTCTTGCCACTTTTTCATTCTTCATTGTTCATTGCTCTTGCCACTTTTTCATTCTTCATTGTTCACTCTGTTGCCACTTTTTCATTTTTCATTGTTCATTGCTCTTGCCACGTTTTCATTGTTCATTGCTCTTGCTACTTTTTCATTCTTCATTGTTCACTTTGTTGCCACTTCTAATTGTTGTTTTTGTGTTCACCATGGAATAACAGTTTGCTTTTCTTTTTGATTTTGTTTTTAGTTTGTTGTTGTTGTTTTGTTGTTGTTGTTGTTGTTGTTGTTGTTGTGTGTGTGTGTGTGTGTGTGTGTGTGTGTTGTGTGTGTGTGTGTGTGTGTGTGTGTGTGTGTGTGTGTGTTTGTGATCAGCACAGTAGAGGAAGTTAAATTGTTCACTTTGGGCGGGAGGCTGATAGATTGGTGTGTGTGTGTGTGTGTGTGTGTGTGTGTGTGTGTTTGATCAGCACAGTACAGAAAGTTGAACGGACTGTTCACTGTGGGCAGGAAGCTGACAGGTTGTTGTGTGTGTGTGTGTGTGTGTGTGTGTGTGTGTGTGTGTGTGTGTGTGTGTGTGTGTGTGTGTGTGTGTGTGTGTGTGTGTGTGTGTGTGTGTGGTGTGTGTGTGTGTGTGTGTGTGTGTGTGTGTGTGTAGTGTGTTGTCAGCACAGTACAGAAAGTTGATATCAAATAGATTGTTCACTTTGGACAGGAGACTGATAGATTGATGTGTGTGTGCGCGACACACACACACACACACACACACACACACACACACACACACACACACACACACACACACACACACACACACACACACACACACACACACACACACACACACCAAACAAAAAGAACAAATTGTCTGATGCGAAGTTTATTGAAGAGCTACCAGACTTTTTAGAATATGCTAACAGTTTGTCTGGCTCTCTGTTGATTGTTGGCGACTTTAATTTTCATTTTGATAAGCCTAGCGAGTTTTATACTGCCAAAGTGCTTGACATCATAAATATGTTTCATCTTACTCAGTCTGTTACTGAGCCAACACATGTCCGAGGCCATATTGTGGACTGGGTATTGCACAGAGAGCAGGACTGTCTTGTTAAGTCGGCTGTTGTCGATCAAACTCTTTGTTCGGACCACTACAGTGTGACATGTCACCTGAATGCCGCAAAGCCCCCCATCCCCCGTGTATACAGAGAGGTCCGCAAGCTGGCCTCCATTGACATGTCTGATTTTAAAGAAGATATTTTAGCTGTCCTCCCCTCAGAGCCCACTTATGACCAGCTGACCACCACCCTCCGCACAGCCCTCGACCGACATGCCCCATCGACTCAGCGCCTTGTCACCAGTCGTCCTCCGTCACCGTGGTTTAATGATGTAGGACCAGAACTTTTAGTAGCAAAGCGGGAGAGGAGAAGAGCTGAAAGACGCAGCCATGCTACAGGCTTAACTGTTGATAAGCAAATTTTTAAATCTGCTAGGAACCATGTCACTTTCATCGTTGACACTGCTAAGTCCACCTTTTATTCCGCGAAATTCCTTGCATGCACCACAGCCAAACAGCTATTTAATTTGAGTAATAATCTGCTTGGAAAAACAAACAGCACTCCTCTCCCCACAGTGTTTACGGTGCAAGAACTGCCTCAAAAATTTTTGGACTACTTCACTGGCAAGATAGCCCTTATCCGCGAAAACCTAGACTCATGTGTCATACCATCTTCACCCATTCCGGAACATGTGTACAATGGTCCCGACTTGCATTGTTTTCAGCCAGTGACGGAGGAGTTTGTGAGGAAAGTGTGTATGAGTTCTAGCCCTAAATCATGTGAACTTGATCCTATTCCTTCCTCTCTGCTTTTTGAATGTCTTGATGTTCTGCTGCCACATATTACTTATGTCATGAACTCATCCTTGTCCTCAGGCATTTTCCCTGAAATTTTCAAATCTGCAGTTGTGCGTCCACTCATCAAAAAGCCTTCCTTAGATCAAAATAGCTTGAAAAATTATCGCCCTGTCTCAAATTTGTCATTTTTGTCAAAACTGCTTGAAAGGATCGTGCTGTCGCAACTCTTGGCCCATCTAGAAAGAAATAGTTTACTTAATGCCCATCAGTCAGCTTATAGGCATGGTCATAGTTGTGAAACGGCCCTTGTCCGGATTGTAAATGATCTCCTTTCTGGACTGGATGATGATAAAATATCTGTTCTTGCTCTCTTAGACTTATCAGCTGCTTTTGATACTATCGACCACTCTATCCTCTTGAGCAGACTTGAAATTTCTTTTGGTATTCGTGGCACTGCACTTGCATGGATCGCTTCTTATCTGACTGACCGTACATTGAGAGTTTGTGTGAATGGTGTTTATTCTGACTTGTCACCCCTGAAGTACGGTGTACCGCAGGGTTCTGTGCTAGGCCCAGTCCTCTTTGTGCTGTATGCCTCTCCTGTGTCCGATGTCATCAATGGTCACGCCATGTTGCACGAAAGCTTTGCCGATGACACTCAACTTCATCAGTCAGCCTCCATTGCTGAAATTGACTCGTTGATGGTACGGACGCAGGAGTGCATTGCAGACCTAAAGACCTGGATGACTCTTAATAAGCTTCAACTAAATGACGACAAGACCGAGCTCATGTTAGTCTATCCGAAAAAACTTCAACACTCTGATCTTCCTGATTCTATGCTGATCAATGACATCCCTGTTCCTTTCTCTTCAGCAGTTCGAAGTCTCGGTGTGACCCTTGACCAGTCTCTTTGCTTCCAACAACATATCTCTAATGTCTGTAAGGCTGCCTATTTGGAACTGCGCAGGATTAGTTCAATTCGTCAGTACCTCTCCAGTGAGGCAACGAAAACACTTGTATGTGCTTTTGTTCTGTCTAGGATAGACTACTGTAATTCACTCCTGGCAGGGATTCCAAAATATTTGTTAGACCGACTCCAGCGAATCCAAAACAATGCTGCTAGGCTCGTCTGTAAAGCTTCTAGATCTGAACATATCACTCCTCTTCTTCGCTCTCTCCATTGGCTTCCTGTACCTGATCGTATATCGTACAAAGTATCTACTTTGACCTTTTCTGCTGTTTGTGGTTCTGGCCCAGAATATCTTTCTGAACTACTCCCAGTGTATACTCCATCCCGCCAACTGCGTTCCTCTTCTGACACTCGACTTCTCACGATACCATCTGCAAGAACTAAGACTTATGGTGAAAGGTCCTTCTCTTTCCAAGGTCCCAAAATATGGAACAAACTCCCTGGCAGCCTTCGTCACTCTGACTCCCTCGTCTCTTTCAAATCTGGTCTAAAGTCACATCTCTTCTCGAAGAGCTCGGATACGACTTAACAGAAGACATGTCTGTGAGTCACTATCACATGTGCATAAGCGAGTGTGTGCATGCATGTCAGTGTGTATGTGGGGGGAGGAGGGGGGATAAATGTAGCTGTGTGCACATGCGTGTATATTGTGTGAGTGGAAAACTTGGACATTGCTTAGTCTGTTAGTGACCGTACTTAGAATGTGTGTAAGTAAGTGGGAATGTATTTTATGTGCTTGTGTGTATAGGATGCTGACGTATGTGCGCATGTTAAACACGGTATTTTGTATCGGTTTGCTACCCTCTGTTGTCTAATGACTAGAGTGTTTGTGTCGATTTTGTAATGCAATACTATTTTGTATGTTATTGCTCATGTCATGTTTCTTTTGTCTACAATGCCATGTCTATGTCCACGTAATGTGCTACAATTGTGTATAGATCTAGCATCGATTTGTGAAGCACCTTGAGCAGTTTGTCTGGATAGTGTGCTCAAAAAGTACCCATTATTATTATTATTATTAACACCAGGGGCATCTCCTTAGATTATATGCGTGAATGCATTGATATGTGTACTGAATTTACTTGTTTTCTTTTCCTGTTAAAGTATTGTGTATGTTTTGAAACAGTTATAGCCTTGATATGGCTTTATGCAGTCAGCTGGGCTTTCAACAAAAATTGCAATAATGATAATGATGATGACCTGCAGTCACAACAACATGTGTGTGTATGAATATAACCGTGATGATGATGATGTCTTGCAGTAACAACATGTCTGTGTGAATATAACCGTGATGATGATGATGTCTTGCAGTAACAACATGTCTGTGTGAATATAACCGTGATGATGATGATGTCTTGCAGTAACAACATGTCTGTGTGAATATAACCATGGTGATAATGATGATGTCTTGCAGTAACAACATGTCTGTGTGAATATAACCATGGTGATGATGATGATGTCTTGCAGTAACAACATGTCTGTGTGAATATAACCGTGATGATGATGATATCTTGCAGTAACAACATGTCTGTGTGAATATAACCATGGTGATAATGATGATGTCTTGCAGTAACAACCTGTCTGTGTGAATATAACCATGGTGATGATGATGATGTCTTGCAGTAACAACATGTCTGTGTGAATATAACCGTGATGATGATGATGTCTTGCAGTAACAACATGTCTGTGTGAATATAACCATGGTGATGATAATGATGTCTTGCAGTAACAACATGTCTGTGTGAATATAACCATGGTGATAATGATGATGTCTTGCAGTAACAACATGTCTGTGTGAATATAACCGTGATGATGATGATGTCTTGCAGTAACAACATGTCTGTGTGAATATAACCATGATGATGATAATGATGTCTTGCAGTAAACAACATGTCTGTGTGAATATAACCATGGTGATAATGATGATGTCTTGCAGTAACAACATGTCTGTGTGAATATAACCATGGTGATGATGATGATGTCTTGCAGTAACAACATGTCTGTGTGAATATAACCATGGTGATAATGATGATGTCTTGCAGTAACAACATGTCTGTGTGAATATAACCATGGTGATGATGATGATGTCTTGCAGTAACAACATGTCTGTGTGAATATATAACCATGGTGATAATGATGATGTCTTGCAGTAACAACATGTCTGTGTGAATATAACCATGGTGATAATAATGATGTCTTGCAGTAACAACATGTCTGTGTGAATATAACCATGGTGATAATGATGATGTCTTGCAGTAACAACATGTCTGTGTGAATATAACCATGGTGATGATGATGATGTCTTGCAGTAACAACATGTCTGTGTGAATATAACCATGGTGATGATGATGATGTCTTGCAGTAACAACATGTCTGTGTGAATATAACCATGGTGATAATGATGTCTTGCAGTAACAACATGTCTGTGTGAATATAACCATGGTGATAATGATGATGTCTTGCAGTAACAACATGTCTGTGTGAATATAACCATGGTGATGATGATGATGTCTTGCAGTAACAACATGTCTGTGTGAATATAACCATGGTGATGATGATGATGTCTTGCAGTAACAACATGTCTGTGTGAATATAACCGTGATGATGATGATGTCTTGCAGTAACAACATGTCTGTGTGAATATAACCATGGTGATAATGATGATGTCTTGCAGTAACAACATGTCTGTGTGAATATAACCATGGTGATAATGATGATGTCTTGCAGTAACAACATGTCTGTGTGAATATAACCATGGTGATAATGATGATGTCTTGCAGTAACAACATGTCTGTGTGAATATAACCATGGTGATAATGATGATGTCTTGCAGTAACATGTCTGTGTGAATATAACCATGGTGATGATGATGATGTCTTGCAGTAACAACATGTCTGTGTGAATATAACCATGGTGATGATGATGATGTCTTGCAGTAACAACATGTCTGTGTGAATATAACCATGGTGATAATGATGATGTATTGCAGTAACAACATGTCTGTGTGAATATAACCGTGATGATGATGATGTCTTGCAGTAACAACATGTCTGTGTGAATATAACCATGGTGATAATGATGATGTCTTGCAGTAACAACATGTCTGTGTGAATATAACCATGGTGATAATGATGATGTCTTGCAGTAACAACATGTCTGTGTGAATATAACCATGATGATGATAATGATGATGTCTTGCAGTAACAACATGTCTGTGTGAATATAACCATGGTGATGATGATGATGTCTTGCAGTAACAACGTGTCTATGTGAATATAACCATGGTGATAATGATGATGTCTTGCAGTAACAACATGTCTGTGTGAATATAACCATGGTGATGATGATGATGTCTTGCAGTAACAACATGTCTGTGTGAATATAACCGTGATGATGATGATGTCTTGCAGTAACAACATGTCTGTGTGAATATAACCATGGTGATGATGATGATGTCTTGCAGTAACAACGTGTCTATGTGAATATAACCATGGTGATGATGATGATGTCTTGCAGTAACAACCTGTCTGTGTGAATATAACCATGATGATGATAATGATGTCTTGCAGTAACAACATGTCTGTGTGAATATAACCATGGTGATAATGATGATGTCTTGCAGTAACAACATGTCTGTGTGAATATAACCATGGTGATGATGATGATGTCTTGCAGTAACAACATGTCTGTGTGAATATAACCATGGTGATAATGATGATGTCTTGCAGTAACAACATGTCTGTGTGAATATAACCATGGTGATAATGATGATGTCTTGCAGTAACAACCTGTCTGTGTGAATATAACCATGATGATGATGATGATGTCTTGCAGTAACAACATGTCTGTGTGAATATAACCGTGATGATGATGATGTCTTGCAGTAACAACATGTCTGTGTGAATATAACCATGGTGATGATGATGATGTCTTGCAGTAACAACATGTCTGTGTGAATATAACCATGGTGATGATGATGATGTCTTGCAGTAACAACATGTCTGTGTGAATATAACCATGGTGATGATGATGATGTCTTGCAGTAACAACATGTCTGTGTGAATATAACTGTATGATTATGATGATGTCTTGCAGTCACAGTGCTGGCCCAACGTGACCAAAGTGCTCTTGTCATGGTTTTCGGATGAAGTGCGCAACTCCATCTTTGGCGTCTTTGGAACGTGCGTCTTTGCTGGCGGGATTGCGTCCACCATGTTTGCTGTAAGTCTGGAGTCAGTGACTTTGCTTTGTCTTGTTATGTATTTTTTTGTTTTGTTTTGTTGTTGTTTTAGTGTGGCTCCCCCTGTGGGGATGACGGGGGCTCTTTCTGTATAAATTGTATCCCCATCTTATGGAAATTCTGTGCTAGAAATTTTCCTCTTTTCTGTCACTCGCTTTGTTTCTACCTTGTTCCTTTGCTTTCTGTCATTTCTTGCTATCATTTTCTGCCTTGCTGGCCCATTCGTCGGTATGTGTTCGATAAAGTCGTATGTACTTTTTCTTAGGATTGATAATTGGGTGCACGTATTAAGTGCATTTTTGGCTCTAGGGAAATTGAGATATGCACAAGCAGTTTAAGGTAAATTAGGCCCGTTTTTATATATGCTTTAGTTCCTTACTTATGTTTAAATTTGTATTCAGGTATGCTTTTTTAAATCCCCTTTGTGATAAATTGGACGTAGTGGTCAACGCCAGGGGCATCTCTTTAGATTATGTGCACAAATGTATTGATATGTGTACTTCATTTTCTTTTCTTTTTTTTTTCCTGTGGAAGTATTGTGTGTTTTGAAATGGTTTTAGCCCTGATATGGCTGTACACAGTCAGCTGGGGTTTAAACAAAAATAACTTGAACAGGTACTGTTCCATCTCTTGGATCACTGCATTTCATGTCTGTTTTTGTCTTCACTGCTGTTTTTCAGAGATATCTCATCTGACAGATCGTGATCTTTCATGAAAATCACAACATGCACAATACATTTATAGAGGCGTGTAGACACCTTCCTTATGGCAAATATTGACATGCAGTATGTAGTGGACATTGACAAGGTGAGTGTTGCAATGTGTGCAGGTGTACCTTCAGGCCACATACGGGTGGAGAGTGGTCTACTTCTGGCCTTCCATATTGGTGGTGAGTACTTTTATGTAATGTGTGAGATGGTGAATGGTGTTCTTTTGGCCTTCTGTATCGTCGGTGTGTGTGTGTGTGTATAAGAGATAGATAGATAGATAGACAAATAGATAGAGATTTGTCTAGATATAGATCTATATATGCGTGTATGTATGTATGTATGTATATATACATGTACATCTATATCTGTCTGTCTTTCTATCTGTCTTCCTGTCTATCTGTCTGTCTGTCTGTCTCTCTCTGTCTCTCTCTCTCTCTCTCTGTCTCTCTCAGCAGTAGAAGCTCATAGAGATGGTGCATGATTAGTGTCACGAATGAAATGCCATCCCGTCTCCATGGTTCTGATTGCATTTACTCTGAAATCTTGTTCCATTTGGTCATTGATTTCTGTGCAAAGCTCTGGTTCTGCTGTCCTAGTATTGTTGATGAGTGGTATCCTGTACCCCCTTGGGGATGCCAGGGGCGCTTTCATTGTATCCACACCTTCTGGAAATTCTGTGCTAGAAATTTCCTCTCTTCTGTCACTGTCTTTGTTTCTGCCTTGTTCCTTTGCTTTCTGTCATTTCTTCCTATCCTGCGGGAAGCTGGCGGACAGAGTGGGGGAGTCAAAGGGTTAAATTGTTGCAGTAGGTGGATAGGGTGGGGGAGTCAAAGGATTAACTACAAGGCTGACACTATGCAGACAAGGTTCTTCAGGAACTTTTCCACCAGAAGAAAGTATAGTCTTGTCTCCCATAGCACGTCATGTGCAGCAAGCCTGATCTGGCAATGCCTATCCATCCTTCTCGGCTCAGAGTCAGTGACTGTTGTTTTCCTGCTTGCATTCATCTACTGTAGGTTATCTGAGATGCCAGGCCACATGGTCCTGACATTCCAAATCGATAGTTGCATGACTGGTGGTTTCTTCTTTATTTTCTTTGGTTTGTCTGGTGCAGTGATAGCTTCCGATTAGTTCTAAGCTCCAAGCTTCCATTGAAGCAGGTAGACAGGTGGGATCAGCACTTTATAATTCTGGCGACTACCTAGATTGACGTGGAGATGGTAGCTGATCAGAGAGATGCGTTGACCTCCCACCGTCATAGGGAATCTGTAGTGCCCATACGTTATTTTAATCAGCACTTTATGTTCTGGGGACTGTCCAGATTGACATGGCGTGTAGCTGATTGGAGAGATGTAATGACCTCCCACTGTCATAGACAATTTGTAGTGCCCGTACGTTATACTAATCAGCACATTATGTTCTGGAGACTATACAGATTAATGTGGGTGGTAATTGATTGGAGAGATGTAATGACCTCCCACTGTCATAGACAATTTGTAGTGCCCGTACATTATACTAATCAGCACTTTATGTTCTGGAGACTATACAGATTAATGTGGGTGGTAATTGATTGGAGAGATGTAATGACCTCCCACTGTCATAGACAATTTGTAGTGCCCGTACGTTATACTAATCAGCACTTTATGTTCTGGAGACTATACAGATTAATGTGGGTGGTAATTGATTTGAGTGATGTAATGACCTCCCACTGTCATAGACAATTTGTAGTGCCCGTACGTTATACTAATCAGCACTTTATGTTCTGGAGACTATACAGATTAATGTGGGTGGTAATTGATTTGAGTGATGTAATGACCTCCCACTGTCATAGACAATTTGTAGTGCCCGTACGTTATACTAATCAGCACTTTATGTTCTGGAGACTGTACAGATTAATGTGGGTGGTAATTGATTTGAGTGATGTAATGACCTCCCTCTGTCATAGACAATTTGTAGTGCCCGTACGTTATACTAATCAGCACTTTATGTTCTGGAGACTATACAGATTAATGTGGGTGGTAATTGATTGGAGTGATGTAATGACCTCCCACTGTCATAGACAATTTGTAGTGCCCGTACAATACACTGATCTGGTTTGGATTAACAAGTCATATCTGCTTCCTCCTGTGTTGATTTGGGAATGAATATGGAGATGCTGGACTGCCCAGATATCAGGATCCCCCTCTTGGCCACAGTGATGTGCTCAAAAAGAATGCTAGGTAGTACATTTGGTACCATCTTGGCTGCAGAAGCTGCTGTAAGGTGGCATGATATCTGTACATCTGTATCGAGGAATTTGTAAACAAGTGTTATCAGAAGCAGAACAGAGAGGTCGAGTAGGGGTATACACATTCAGAGGTGGTCACAAAGATGAATAGGTTCAATTCCATTGATATACCTGTAGCATGTAGTATTGTTGAAGTGTCCGATTCCATTGATGATATACTTGTTAGCATGTAGTATTGTTGAAGTGTTCAGTGAATTGATATACTTGTAGTATGTAGTATTGTTGAAGTGTTCAATTCCATTGGTATACTTGTAGCATGTAGTATTGTTGAAGTGTTCAATTCCATTGATATACTTGTAGCATGTAGTATTGTTGAAGTGTTCAGTGGAATTGATATACTTGTAGTATGTAGTATTGTTGAAGTGTTCAATGGAATTGATATACTTGTAGCATGTAGTATTGTTGAAGTGTTCAATGGAATTGATATACTTGTAGCATGTAGTATTGTTGAAGTGTTCAATGGAATTGATATACTTGTAACATGTAGTATTGTTGAAGTAAGCAGTAAGAAGAGAATGGGGGTATTGGTCTATTTGCAGATGGTGGCAGGGGTGTTAGTGTTGATGTTTTACCGGACAGCAGAAGAGGCAGGTCACGGCATCCAACAGACAAAAGGTAGGTCAAGATCCACATCGTTATTTTGTTTGTTGGGTTTGTTTATTTGTTGTCGTCAGCTGTTTCATTGAATATGTGTATGTACATTAGATAGGATTCGCACTGTTACTTTGTTTATTTGTCTGTCTGTCTTTCTGTTCTGAGCTGATTTCTTGGATACATGTATGTACATTAAATCAGGATTCACATTGTTATTTTTTTGTTTTTGTTTGTCTGTCTGTTTGCTTGTTTGTTATTCTGAGCTGTTTTCTGGGATTTGTTATGTACAATGTTCTGGTTGATTGGCCTACACTGTGCAGGTGTTGTGTTGCTGCATAGTCTGCATATTGTGTGTACAGGTGTTATGTTGCTGCACAGTCTGCATACTGTGTGTACAGGTGTTATGTTGCTGTTAGTCTGATGGTACTGTGTGTACATGTTGTTATGTTTGTGCTAGTCTGTACTGTGTGTACAGTGTTATGTTGCTGCAAGTCTGCATACTGTGTGTACAGGTGTTATGTTGCTGCACAGTCTGCATACTGTGTGTACAGGTGTTATGTTGCTGTAGTCTGTGTACTGTGTGTACAGGTGTTATGTTGCTGCATAATCTGTGTACTGTGTGTACAGGTGTTATGTTGCTGCATAGTCTGTGTACTGTGTGTACAGGTGTTATGTTGCTGCATAGTCTGTGTACTGTGTGTACAGGTGTTATGTTGCTGCATAATCTGCATACTGTGTGTACAGGTGTTACATTGCTGCACAGTCTACATATTGTGTGTACAGGTGTTATGTTGCTGCATAGTCTGCATACTGTGTGTACAGGTGTTATGTTGCTGCATAGTCTGCATACTGTGTGTACAGGTGTTATGTTGCTGCACAGTCTGTGTACTGTGTGTACAGGTGTTATGTTGCTGCATAGGTGCATACTGTGTGTACAGATGTTATGTTGCTGCACAGTCTGCATACTGTGTGTACAGGTGTTATGTTGCTGCACAGCCTACATATTGTGTGTACAGGTGTTATGTTGCTGCATAGTCTGCATACTGTGTGTACAGGTGTTATGTTGCTGCACAGTCTGCATACTGTGTGTACAGGTGTCGTGATGCTGCACAGTCTGCATACTGTGTGTACAGGTGTCGTGTTGCTGCACAGTCTGCATACTGTGTGTACAGGTGTCATGTTTCTGCATAGTCTGCATACTGTGTGTACAGGTGTTATGTTGCTGCACAGTCTGCATACTGTGTGTACAGGTGTTATGTTGCTGCACAGTCTGCATACTGTGTGTACAGGTGTTATGTTGCTGTTAGTCTGTGTACTGTGTGTACAGGTGTTATGTTGCTGCACAGTCTGCATACTGTGTGTACAGGTGTTATGTTGCTGTTAGTCTGTGTACTGTGTGTACAGGTGTTATGTTGCTGCATAGTCTGCATACTGTGTGTACAGGTGTTATGTTGCTGCACAGTCTGCATACTGTGTGTACAGGTGTTATGTTGCTGCACAGTCTGCATACTGTGTGTACAGGTGTTATGTTGCTGCACAGTCTGTGTACTGTGTGTACAGGTGTTATGTTGCTGCATAGTGTGCATACTGTGTGTACAGATGTTATGTTGCTGCACAGTCTGCATACTGTGTGTACAGGTGTTATGTTGCTGCACAGTCTACATATTGTGTGTACAGGTGTTATGTTGCTGCATAGTCTGCATACTGTGTGTACAGGTGTTATGTTGCTGCACAGTCTGCATGCTGTGTGTACAGGTGTCGTGATGCTGCACAGTCTGCATACTGTGTGTACAGGTGTCGTGTTGCTGCACAGTCTGCATACTGTGTGTACAGGTGTCATGTTTCTGCATAGTCTGCATACTGTGTGTACAGGTGTTATGTTGCTGCACAGTCTGCATACTGTGTGTACAGGTGTTATGTTGCTGCACAGTCTGCATACTGTGTGTACAGGTGTCGTGTTGCTGCACAGTCTGCATACTGTGTGTACAGGTGTCGTGTTGCTGCATAGTCTGCATACTGTGTGTACAGGTGTCGTGTTGCTGCATAGTCTGCATACTGTGTGTACAGGTGTCGTGTTGCTGCATAGTCTTAGGTAGCGGCAGCCCCCAGCCTAGCCTGCAATCAACTGCCAAAAAGTGTGAATTTCGTAATTTTCCACAGCTCCGTACTCAGGCATCAGAGCACAGACTGATGTCAAGTTCACACAGAAATAAAATTCATTCTTTCATCTTTTCAATGAGTGTATCTGTTTATGTGTTCGGTGTCTGTACTTAATAAGCGAATTAAAAAGAACGACAACGTCATTCACCGCTTTCCCGGATTTGGCAAGATTACGTCGAATCTCCCGATTCAATGTTGTCCGATCATCGGGCTTTCTCGGCCGTGCTTGTGGGGTACAGAGGTCATACATAGCTATATTTAGTATCAGCTTCTTCAGCAAAACACGAGGATTTCAAATATATGAACCAGAATATTTATAATCTTAATGTGAAAATGCAGGATCCAAAAGTTTGTGTTCAGTGCCAAACTTTTGTCAATAAAACGAAATTCATCGCTGGGAAGGGCTATCTGTCGCATATCAAAATGATCTACAATCAATTCTCTTTCAATTGGAAAAGTAGGTTAATGTATTCAAGCTCTGTCGTTCACAAGCAAGCCAATCAAAACAAGCAGTTGAAAACTTTCAAAATTTACCTATGTGTCATCGGGGATCCAGCACTTTCGACGATCGCGAGTTCAGACGGCGACCACTTTCACACGATATCGGCGGCAAAATCGGTAAGTTGGTTGCTTTTTTACTCACAGATTCTTTAGATTAGTGATTGAGGAAAGATTTACAATTGATACTTTTATTTGACTGAATGAACAAGATTAGAATTCAATGAATAACACTGTCGACCAAGCACTAGGAAAGCGTGACCGGAAGTGATGAAGCGAAGCTCCAGTTGATCGTTATTAATTGCAATTTTCTCAGTTTCGGGATTGTTTTCAGTAAATTATGCACGTGTTAGGTAAACATTAAGACTCTATGCATATAAGACATTTTTTTCAAAGCTGAAGGACGTCGGACAATTGTCATACTGAGATCGTTTTTGCCCGAGGTGGGTAATGCCACGGGACAGTTTCCAGCTCAATGGCGATAGTATAAACTAAAGCTCAAAGTCAAAGCAATAGATGAATGTCGAGGAACAAGTTTACTAAAGAATTTAATCGTTCGTAGCGTAAAGATTGTTGTAAAAGTATACAGAATAGTACTCAGAAGTGGAGGAAAAGATCTCAACTGGGAGGGAGGACGAATTAGATGCTTATTCAAATTATTGTACTTTAAAAAAAAAAATCAGATTTGTCACATTCTTTATGTGGTAACAAAAAACACTAATAATAATAATAATGAAAAAAGAAAATAAACCAAACCTGATATGGAATTTTACTGTTTGTGATCTGCTCATATTGTGGTATTGTCCTTTAATGATTGATAATGAATTTTATTTTTATTATTAATTCTATTTTATGCTTCAAATCCTCCTTCCTTTTGTTTTAAAATTTTTTAAGAAAACCATACATGCATGTCACACCACATGTCAAGTCAAAATGATCTTTATTGATGGTAAATGTCCAAGCAAGCTTACAATATATAATTTTTTTCATCTTGCCATAAAAAAACAAACCAAAAAGCAACCCATCAACCCCCCCCCCCCCCCCCACTCTCCCCTCCCAAAAAAAAGTATAAAATAAATAAAAAGAAGAAAACATTTAAGAGCAAAACAGAATTTAGAATGAAAACACACACACACACACACACACACACACACACACACACACACACACACACACACACACACACACACACACACACACACACACACACACACCACACACTTATTGTAAATGGTGAATTAGATGATAAACATTTATTTTATGTGACAGACACGGAGGATGCACAGTACCAGAAACTCAAGGCTGTATTCCTGGCCGATGGAAGAGGGTGACGTCCCAGTCTCCCTGAATTTGAACTAACACATAAGCTGCTGATGCAGATGCTTCAATTGAGAGATGTGGGTGGCAAAACATTTGATGAGACAGCTCATTTTCTTCAGGAAAGACTGTTTCCCGACATAGCCTTTTCAAAATTACGATATCAGCTCGTTTCTATGTCATCCAGAACAAAACAGAGCCAAGAAGTACCCAGATCTGCAGACCTTCCTTGCAGCAATAGTGAAAGTGACAAAAGTACTTTATCACAACCACTGGATGTAGAGGAATTGGGGGAGTTTTTAAAAGGTTTACGCCACCAGGATATATTACCTTTATCAGATGAGCATGTGATATCTCACCGACCATCAAGTTATGGACTTCTGAAAGATCTGCTGAACTTTAAAAATAAAGGAAGGGAAGACCTATGAAGATCGAACATCTGTGCCAGTGGTGGCAGCATATGACTGGAAATCTTGTGACTGAGAGTCAGATGACAAATGCAGCTGCCAGGTTTCTTCAGAAGAACTCAAAACTACAGCCTTCTGCACATCAGGCAAAAGGGAGGGAGATCTACATCAAGTTTCTGGCATCATCACCATTTGAAGTTCAAAGAGGGACCTCTGCCAGTACTAGTAGTTAGTACTACTACTAATACTGGTACTGCTACTGGTAGCACTGCAAAAAGTGATTCCGATAATATCCATCCAACAGTGCAGTTAAATGTGGATACAGCAGACATCAACCTGGGTGTGAAACTGGCTGAAGCTGGAAAACAGTTGGCAGCTGCTGTTTTTGGGGGGTTGTCTTTAAAGTTCTTGCCCATACTTATGTCTTAAATGTGGAAAGAAAGGTATAAACTTAAATAGTTCTAACGAAATGTCTTATGCATGCCTTTTTCTTTCATGGTGAGCACTTGCGCTGACTTTTTTCCCCCAAAGAAACTAATGCCTTTGTTTATAATGTCTTTGAGAGTTATGAGAATAGTACTTGATAAGAATGCTACTGGGTGCATAGTATTTCATTTCCCCAAATTTCAACTAAATCCATTCAGTAGTTTAAAAGTTATGATGTTTCAATTGTTTTGTTGCTGACTAGCGTATTTTCTCAGTTACTGTGTATTATATGCTTTCATGGATCCTAAATATACATAGTTTTCAAAATTTTGATTTAGTATTTGACAGAAGTATAGCCTATCATGTAGTCTACGAAGCATCCAGATTTCAAATGAATTCAGTGAGTCGTTTAGAAATTATTGTAATTTCTGTTTATGTTTGAGCTAAGAAGGGCCGCATTTTGCAAATTGGGTTTTTTCGCAATTTTTAACTCAGATATTTCCTTGAAATCTGACTGAAACCTGCTGGAAAAAATTGGGCATGGTCTACATGTACTAGCAAATGAAATTACCAAGTTCCAGGCTTCAGTCTGACATATTGTATATATACTGTGACAGCCTAAAGTTACCACTCCATTCAATTTTATATACTTTCGATTCGTTTTTTTCCCAATCTTTGCAAGGTAATAACTTCTACAAATAACAAACATATACTCTGTAATTTCATACATAGCTTCTGTGTGTTCTAGTATTTGCATTTTAATGAGATGAGCGCTGTCAGCTTGTTAAAAGTGCTGATTTGGGGTTCTTGAAAATGGCTTATTATGCTGTTTTTGCCAGTGTCGCGTTGGCGTCTGTATTCAAATGGGCATATTTCAAAAACTAATAATGGTATCCACTTACTTTTTTTTTTATTTTGCTTGTTATGAAAAGTTCTTTAAAGGTAACAAAGAAAATAAGCCCCATTGCATGAAATAAATTTTGGCTGCCGCTACCTAATAGTCTGCATACTGTGTGTACAGGTGTTATGTTGCTGCATAGTCTGCATACTGTGTGTACATGTGTCATGTTGCTGCACAGTCTGCATACTGTGTGTACAGGTGTCGTGTTGCTGCACAGTCTGCATACTGTGTGTACAGGTGTCGTGTTGCTGCATAGTCTGCATACTGTGTGTACAGGTGTCGTGTTGCTGCATTGTCTGCATATTCCAACAAAGTATATGCAGCCAGTCTCAGAGTGTTGATTTTGTTGACAGTTTGGGAAGGTAATGCAGAAAAAGTGAAGAGCGAGACCAACTTTCAGAAGTTTGCTGAAGCTTGGTGAGATCATTACCACTCATCACTCCCTTTCCAGTAGAGGGTAGTCTGCACCTGTTGGCTTCATTTTACATAGCTGTTGTTTTGTGGTCACTACCACTTCACTCCCTTACCAGTAGAGGGCAGTCTGCAACTATTGGTTTCATTTTACATAGCTGTTGTTTTGTGGTCACTACCACATTACTCCCTTACCAATAGGAGACAGCTGTACCTGTACCAGCTGTTGTGTGGTCATTACCACATTACTCCCTTACCAATAGGAGACAGCTGTACCTGTACCAGCTGTTGTGTGGTCATTACCACATTACTCCCTTACCAATAGGAGACAGCTGTACCTGTACCAGCTGTTGTGTGGTCATTACCACATTACTCCCTTACCAATAGAGAACAGTCTGTACCTTTTGGCTTCAGTTCACGTAGCTGTTGTGGGGAAACTGCCACCTCACTCCTTTGCCAGTAGAAGATAGTTTGTATCTGTTAGCTACATTATGGTTCACATAAGTGTTGTAGCGAGGTCACTAACACCTCTCTCCCTTACTAGTAGGGGACAGTCTGTACATGTTGGCTTCAGTTCACATAGCTGTTGTGGGGTCACTACCACCTCTCTCCCTGACTAGTAGGGGACAGTCTGTACATGTTGGCTTCAGTTCACATAGCTGTTGTGAGGTCACTACCACCTCTCTCCTTGACTAGTAGGGGACAGTCTGTACATGTTGGCTTCAGTTCACATAGCTGTTGTTGAAGAAGGTGAAGCACTAACACAGAGAGGCATGACTGATAGCCAGCCATCAGAACACTGGCCCAAATTTTTTTAATGCATTATTAATCTGTGTTTCTGTATGTTTTAGAAATGTGTGTGTGTGTGTTCAGTGTTCCACATCTTACAGATTTGTTGAGGTACAAAGGTATTTTCCAGTAGAATGAGACCAACAAACTTATATGTCAATGACTCTCCGGCAAAAAAAAAAGATTCATTTCATCTGTTTGAAGTATTCACCTCCTGCTGCCACACACTTCTGCATTCGCTCAATCCACTGTAGAAATGCCGCTCTGTAGGCTTCTTTGGAAAACCGCCGTTCCCAAGGCTGCTCGGCTCTTGAAACTTCTTCCTGCCAGTGATTTCTTCAGATGTGGAAACAGGTAAAAGTCACAAGAGTGCAAGATCTGGGGAGTAAGCAGGGTGTGGCAAAGTATGGATGTTCTCAGTTGCAACGTATTCTCGTACGAGCCTTGACTTGTGACAGGTGCGTTATCATGAAGAATCTTCTTTCCTCTCATGCCTGCGGTTGGTCAGGAAGTTGCATAAAACTTCTTGATGTCAGACAGTACTGAATCTCTGTAGAACTTTCCGGTGATGGTCTCTCCTTGTTTGCATGGTTTCTGTAGCACGATCCCCTTTGTGTTGAAAAAGATGGTGTATAACAACTTTCTTTTGCAAATGTTGACGACGAGCGATTTGAGGAGGAATCCAACCTTTAGGAATCGAGGCCTTGTTCTGTGACTTTCTCCGAGGTTCATACATGTACACCCAGGTTTCGTCACCTGTAACAATTTCATCCAGCTGCTTAGGGTTGTAGTTCTTGTACATTTTCAGCATATCTTGGCAGAAATGTAACCTACCCCCTTATTTTCTGGCGTCAAAATATGAGAGATCCATCTTGATGACACCTTCCTGTAGCCAAGCTGATTTCTTAGGATCCTCGATGCAGTCAACGAATGAATGTCGAGACAATCTGCGATCTCTTCAAGGCTGACTCTTGAATCAGCATCAACCATTCACACTAGCCACTAACTTTTCATCGCACTTTTCACTTTTTCTGCATTTTCCTTCTGTTATCTTCAGTGCTGGCCTGGCCACTTGCAAAATGTTTTACCCATCTGAACAAAGTTGCTTTCGAAGGAGCAGAAGGTTATCCCAAAGCCTCAAGTCGGCAAGTATTTTGGATGCATTCTTTCCGAGGGTGACATGTACCTTGATGTAGCTGCGATAATCCGCTGTTAAAACGCCATTTTCTTTGCCATTTGTCAAATCAGTGTCTGACAGGCCTTGACATACACTGTCAGAACCATAAGAGGGATCAAAGATGAATAATGGAAATTTGGCACAGTATTACATCATAGACTGACATTTTCTGTGAAGTAATTTTCCATTTTCTGTAAATGCATTTTCAAGCGATACAGACGTGGTCTCATTCTACTGGAAAGTACCCTCATAGTGTGTATGTGTGTGGTGTGTGTGTGTGTGTGTGTGTGTGTGTGTGTGTGTGTGTGTGTGTGTGTGTGTTGTGTGTGTGTGTGTGTGTGTGTGTGTAGTGTTATCTTACGTTTGTTGAGATATCATACTTCCTGTCTCTAGATGTACAGGATATTCATACCTCCTTATGAAGAACCAAGAGGTATGGAAGTGGTTTGAGATAGATAACTAAAAATGAAAAGAGACTAACAGAACTGCAGTACAGGAAGCAGCAGAAATGAAACAACACAAGAAATGTTGCAAACTTAGAAATTTCTTTTTAATGATGGCATTTCAACATTGCCAATTCAGTCTGCTTAATCATTATGTTGTTGAGTTGATAAATGGGTGTGATGAGGAGATCCAGATCTAAAACTGTTGTCTTCATACCTCCTGAGCTTAAGCTCTGTATGTTTATACCTTTGGTATGACATATAACAAACTTCAGCTTAATGATGACAAGACAGAAGCTATCCTCATTGGCACCCGTCAGAAACTTTCTCAGCTGCCTCCTCTTTCTCTCCCATTATGTAACACATCAGTTCCAATTTCTGATTCAGCTAAAAACCTTGGTGTCTGCATTGACTCTACCCTCTCCATGAACAACTTTGTTTCTCAAACTGCCAGATCTTGCTACTATCACCTCCATCGTAAAAGCCTGATCAGGAAGTATCTCTCTGTTGAAACAACTGCAAAACTCGTTCTCTCCTTCATAATGTCTCGCATTGACTATTGCAATTCACTCCTGTCTGGTCTTCCTGCCTCCACCATTCACATCCTACAGCGCATTCAAAACAATGCTGCACGCATTGTACTCAAAAAGAAAAGAGCTGACCACATATCTCCTCTCCTGGCACAACTTCACTGGCTCCCTGTATCAAAGCGCATACAGTACAAACTAGACACCATGTGCTACAAAAGCCTCAATAACGCAGCCCCCGATTACCTGTCAAGCCTACTTGAGATCTATGTTCCCTCACGTACCCTCCGCTCTGCCTCCGATCCTCTGACTTTTCGCTTTCCACGCACTAAGCTCAATACCTATGGTCCACGAGCCTTCTCTGTTTCTGGTCCACTCTCTTGGAACAAACTTCCTCTCTCAGTCTGTCAGCAACCTATTTTTGTCTCCTTCAAGTCCGCTCTCAAAACTCACCTTTTCTCCTCTGCATACAATCCTGACCTCACTCAACCCCGTCTGCAGCCTGTCTCCACTCGGAGGGGAATCACATTGTAATATACATGTATAATTGTATATAATATGCTCTATAATTTTCCATTGCTTTTATTCTTTCTCCCCATTTATAGCCGTGTGCATGTGTGTGTGTGTGTGTGTGTGTGGTGCGTGCGTGCTGCGTGCGCGTGCGTGCGTGCGTGTGTGTCTGTTTTAGCGCTTAGATTTGATTTTATCAAGATTTTGCACTATATAAATAAAATATTGTATAATATTGTATAGAATAATGGTACATGTTTATATCTCTTCCCTGAAATTTCAGTAGGTGATTTTCAGCAGTAAGAGGTTAACCAGAAAAACCAGGAGGGTGCAGATGGGACCCGGAGCCCAATGCCTCACCACCCTCAGGACACTCACCTCCCAAACTCCCAACGCCAATTGACTGTCATTTCTTCAAGCAAATGGGGGCTATCCATGCGTTGAATGACCCTTTCAGGCTCAGTCATCAGTCACCTTGTTTTCAAGCTGAATGGCAAGGTGGAGAGATGAAAAACCCCGGGACATAGCCACACAGTGTGCACCAACCAGGCCCAGTCCAGCCTCACAACCAAGAGGGAATGGAAGACTCCTTCTCACCCCACTCTGGCCTCTCTCTCTCTCGGGCAGCCCACCCTGCCACCTGTTCACACAGTTATCAGCACCTTTCCCTTACTATAGTGTCCACATTTAGCAGTTGGAAGCTGCCAACGCTGTCTTACCCCAACCACAGGTGTTTGAATGGCTATGAAAAGGGCAAGGCATGATGCTCTAGACACAGCTCATTTTGCTGTTCAGCAAGGTCTGAAATGCCCTGAATGGGATCCCAAGTTTGCCGTCTTTCAAACAGCTAGCATATCGTTCCTTGAGGTCATCAGGCCTGATTCCCTGAAGTCATGGCCAAGCCACAAGTCATTCAAACAACCGCTTGTGGTGTTTCTTGTTAACTTCAGCAGTAAGAGGTACTATACATCTGAATTTATATGATACGGAACTCTGGTATTTTGTTTGTGTGTGTGTATTATGTGTGTGTATTATGTGTGTGTGTGTGTGTGTGTGTGCGTGTGTGTGTGTGTGTGTGTGTGTGTGTGTGTTGTGAGAGAGAGAGAGAGAGAGAGAGCATGTGCATGTATGTGGGGTGTGTGTTTGAATGAGTATTTTTGTGTGCATGTAATAGCATATGTCTGTGCATGTGTGTATTTGTTTCTTTGTGTGTCCAATCATATATTCTGTATGTGCATGTTTAGTAAGAGAGAAATGTATTCATGGCTTTTGTGCTTTACACTTTAATTTGTTTTATTCTGTTTTGGTTTTGTATATTATTGATTAACTGGTTGACGTATGAAAGTAGACATTTCACTATAATCCATTTTATTGATTCTTTAATATGTTTGTATTATAGTTCATCTGTTTTTATCATAGTAGAAGGGGTTGACTTGTATTTGCTTTGTGTGTGTCGCTCATGCTTTTGTGAAGTGTTCAGAGCTCTCGTGATATTATTATTATTATTATTATTATTACTGTCATTATCATCATCATCATTATCATCATCATCATTAACTTCATTGTTTTGTTTTTGTTTTGTTTTTTGTTATAATCTTTATTAAGAGAGAGAGGAATGAGACCTTGTTGATTGAGAAAGGTAAAAACGGCAAGAGAGAAGCAGTCAGCACATATGACATATTAAAACATTTGATGGTGCAGGCTTGCATTATAATATATCAACTGGGCAGATGTTTACCTATCATATACTTGCATTTACATGTAATATTCATCTGAGTGTTTTCTTCCCAGACAGAAGTGAATATCTTTCCTTTGGTCTGATTGCAATGTGGAAAAGATCTGCTTTTAGTTGGACTTTTAGTTGGTTTGCTGTTAATGTTTGGCTTGTTATAGCCCTGATATGGCTCTGAACGGTCAACTGGGCTTTGAACTCTAGTTGTTCTTCAATGTCAGCTGCGATGATTCCAATGTGGTGATTTTCAAGATGTGTTCCTGAGTTTGAAGTTGAATGTTTTTAAAATTCATTTTAATCTGCGAGTTTTGTTGGTAACATGGTCAGTTAGCAGTGTAAACGAACATAAATTGAATTGAATGTATGGAAATATTTTGATTATCAATTGATGTGTGTTTGTTTTTGTGGTCTTCAAAGGACAGTGTGTCATTGAACTGAATTGGATGTACGTAATACGTTATTTATTTATTGATGTGTGTTTTTGTGTTTGTTTAATGATGTGTGTTTTTCATGTGTCCTCAGAGAGTGAGAAACTGCAGCCGTCAGAAAAGCCAGCTCCCAGCAGTCAAGTGGTCACAATGAGGGAGCTGTGGAAAATGCCGTACGTTTTTTTTTCATGCATAATTTTTGTACAGGAGAATGATTCAGATTTCAGGAGAAGGGAGGGTGGGAGGGGAGCGGGAGTGTGTCTGTGAGTGATTCAGGATTTGTGTTTTGGGTTTGTCTTTAAAAAGAACAGATTTTAATCTTCACTTTTTTTTTTTTATCACCCCCAGTTTGAGACTAGCACTGTTTTGGCGTTTTCACCAAAAGCAATTAGAGTGTACAATTTTATGTGAACTAACACACACACACACACACATATTAAAACACACACACACACACACACACACCCCACACAAAGGGACACACTCTTACGCACACACCCCACCCCCACACATAGAGCTAACCTCTTGCAACAAGTACACAGGCAGCCACATTTTATGTTCAGTGTTTTACTAAGCACTTTCCAAATTTTGTGCTGCTGGATTTGTGTGTTTCATTTGTTTTTATGAAGAATGGATTTTAATTTTCACTTTTTCTTTTTTATCACCACCAGTTTGTGACTAGCACCCATTTGGGGTTTTTGTCAAAAACAGTTGGAGTGTATAATTTTATGTGAATGTGTGACAGTTGAGAGAAGTTGTAAAGAACTCCCTTGACTGCTGACACTTGTGTTTTTTCAGAATGATTATGGAGGCTTCCATAGGGATGTTTTGCCTGAAGGTGGTACGCTACAGCATGTACATGTGGCTACCTATGTACCTGTTGCAACAGGTGAGCTGTGTGTGTTTGTAGTGTGTGTGTGTATGTGTGTGTGAGAGAGAGAGAGAGAGAGAGATGTGGCACAGCATATACATGTGGCTGCCTGTGTACTTGTTGCAAGAGGTTAGCTCTATGTGTGGGGGTGGGGTGTGTGCGTAAGAGTGTGTCCCTTTGTGTGTGTGTGTGTGTGTGTGTTTTAATAGTGTGTGTGTGTGTGTGTGTTAGTGTGTATATCATCCTATGTATTTATGAATATTTGCAGTGTGTGTGTTTATGTTAATGTGTTTGTGTATGTGTGTATGAATGTTTGCGGTGTTTGTGTGTGTATTCGGGTGTTAGTATGTTTGTGCTTGTGTGTGTGTTAATGTCCATGTTTGTTGCCTCTGTGTGTGTGTGTGTGTGTGTGTGTGTGCGCATGTTCGTGTGTCCATATGCCTGTGTGTATGGATGTTGTATATGTGTGTTTGTGTTTGTACATGTTAGAGTGTGTATGTGTTGTGTGTGTGTGAGCTACTCAGTATGTGTGTATGTCTGTATGCATTTTTGTGTGTGTCATTAATGCATAGATATATATGTGTTTGTGTGTGTTTTAAGATGTGTGCGTGTGTTTGCTGTTTAAGGATCTACTTTTGGCAGGTGTGGTCTGTAGATGTTTTTCACTGAATACTTTCCAAATTGTGTGCTGCTGTGAATTATTTCTTTGCTTTGAAAGTGAAGAGCGATTCCTATCACAATAACAGGAAAGCAATGTAGACAAGCTGTTTTGTCTTTTAGCGGAGTTGGAATGTATTCTTTTCTGTTTGACAGTGTTTTGTTTGTCTTTTAGTGCATTTAGAATGTGTTTTTTTCTGTTCCTCAGAGTTTTATGTTATATTTGATGAGGTAAAGAGATCAGTCATATGCTCATTCATGATATGTGTATACATTTTTTCAGTTGAAATATTCTAAAGCAACAGCAGGAATGCTGTCGACAGTGTTCGAAGTTGGGGGAGTGGTTGGAACAGCTCTCATTGGTGTGGTACTCGACAAGTAGGTACCATTCTGTCTGTCTGTCTGTCTGTTTGTCTGCCTCTGTCTGTTTGTCTGCCTGCCTGTGTCTGTCTGTCTGTATGTTTGTCTCTCTCACACACACTCACGCTCTCTGTCTCTCTCTCACACACACACACACACACACACACAACACACAACACACAACACACACACACACAACACACAACACACACACACACACACACACACACTCACACTCACACTCACACTCACACACACACACACACACACACACACACACACACAAAATGCGATAGTGTTAGGGCGACAGCTTAAATTGTGACATATTGTAACACTGTACTCAGCAGTTGTTATGCCCACCATACTCACTGCCCCGTTTCCCATGTAACTAGTGGCAGCCATACGACAAGAGAAGTTGTCCAGTCTGCAAGAAACCTGCATTCGTCTCTGCTGAGCTTTGGCAGAACCCCCATCCCACTGGCTCCAGTGCTTGATTCATCTTTCCTCTGGAGTGGTTACTTAACAATTCCTGTGTTTCTCCACTGACAATGGTGTCATCCTGCAGTGCTCCCCCCCCAGCAAGGTTAGGACACTCTTGGGGTCTGCAGCATCCAAAAATCAGGCATCCACAAATCACACTTCAAGTAGAAAAACATAGCAGCACTGATTTAAATCATGGAGAATAAGCCATCAGGTTTGAGGCCGCTGCCAAGCCAATACATACAACGCTCACTTCATGTGACCAGCATTGAGCCAATAAAGAAGATACAGCCTACCACACAACCACCTACTGTTGGTCTGATGTTATTTTCAAGAGGAAATCAAAAACACCTTCCTGACAGTCTATTAAAAAAGAAATTCTGTTATATAAAGCATGGTGGAGTTCTCAAACACTCAGAAATTGTTTTATGTTTCAGAATCTTCAAAGGACGGAGTTTTCTGGGCACGGGGCTGTCGATGGCATTGTCAGCGGTGGCTCTGGTCCTGTTCGCCATAACAGGGTCATGGGGCACGTTTTTCAACGTTCTCTTTTTGTCCTTGGCAGGTGCCTTTAACGCCGGTCCTGACACTATACTGGGTGTGTGGCATGTCTCCTTACTTGGGTTGTATAACTGAAAATATGAAAAAAAATTAATGATTAAAGAAAAATGTCATTTGAATTATCACACACACAGACATTCAAGCATTCATGCACACAGTTTTGTTTGTTTGTTTGTTTGTTTCTGTAAGATTTGGAACATTTACACTTGCACTGTTTATGCTTTTCTGTTGAATGCACTTTCCATTTTCCAACTGAATTCCAAGAACAAACTGTTTGACAGTAAAACCTCCAACCTAGAAGTTTGGATTCTTCTTTTATTTTTGTAGTTTTTCCCCCCCTCATTTTCTTCGAAGGTATCTGCAGCAACAGCAAGCATACTATTGTAAGAAAATTTCAGAATTTTTTTTACTGGTGTGTACATGTATAGATTTCCATGGAGGTCTATCCTGTCAACAAAGACCTTTGCACAGCCAGTGAAGATAAGTTGGCCACACAGCTTGACAAAAATTCTTGTTGACAGGAGACCTCCATGGAAATCTTCACTCTCCAGTAACAGATGTTGAAACTTGTCTATGGAAATCTTCACTCTCCAGTAACAGATGTTGAAACTTGTCCATGGAAATCTTTACACTCCAGTAACAAGTGTTGAAACTTTTCCAAGGAGATCTTTACATTCCAGTAACAAATGTTGAAACATTTACATGGAAATCTTTACACTCCAGTAACAGATGTTGAAACTTGTCCATGGAAATCTTCACTCTCCAGTAACAGATGTTGAAACTTGTCCATGGAAATCTTCACACTCTAGTAACAGATGTTGAAACTTTTCCAAGGAGATCTTTACATTCCAGTAACAAATGTTGAAACATTTACATGGAAATCTTTACACTCCAGTAGCAAATGTTGAAACTTTTCCATGGAAATCTTTACACTCCAGTAACAAATGTTAAAACTTTCCCATGGAAATCTTCACATTTCAGTAACAAATGTTGAAACTTTTCCATGGAAATCTTCACATTCCAGTAATAAATGTTGAAACTTTCTTACAGTAAACACTAGGCCTAGTAGTATATTTATCAAACCAAGAGGCCTTGTTTCCAATCTGCCTACACAGGATTGATATTACCCAAGAAAAAACAACCTTTCTACTGTAATCACACGTAACCTGACCTGACAGTTATAATATCTATGACCTGATCTGTATAACCCAAACATGACGATCTGACCACTTTAACATATGTGACCTGACCTGACTTTATAACCTGACCTGACCTCTTGTGACCACACATGACCTGACCTGACCTATAATCCACATGTGACCTGGCTTGACCTCTGACACACGCATAACCTGACCTGGCCGCTGGAACATCTATGACCTGACCTGACTTTTATAACCCATGCATGACTTGATCTGACTTCTGTAACCCACACATGACCTGAACCTGATATCTACATATGATCTAACCTGATGACCACACATGACCTGACCTCTATGACCCACACATGACCTGACCTCTATGACCCACACATGACCTGACCTGTATGACCCACACACGGCCTGACTTCTGTGACCCACACATGGCCTGACTTCTGTGATCCACATATGACCTGACTTCTATGACCCTTGTATGACCTGGCCTGACTTCTATAACCCACACATGATCTGACCTGACCTCATAACATCTGTGACCTGACCTATTTAACATATGTGACCTAATCTGACCTCTTTAACCAACACCTGACCTGACCTGTATAACCTACACATGACCTGACCTCTGACCCACATATGATCTGACCTCTATGACCCACACATGACCTGACTTCTGTAAACCACGCACGACCTGACCTTTGTAAACCACGCATGACCTGACCTGACCTGCATAACCCCAACATCACCTGACCTGACTACTGCAATAACATCTCTGATCTGACCTATATAACCCACACATGACCTGATCTTTGTGAACTACACATGACCTGACCTGACCTCTATAACCCACATACGACCTGACCTGATGACCTATATAACTGACACATGACTAGAGCACTACAACCACCTGTCACTCTGACTTATTGTCTGCCTTCTTACCTGCAGGTGGTGCTATTCCTGCTGAAATTGCTCAGCAAGACGGAAGAAATGCGGCTGGAGCTACAATAGGTTTTGTCAATGGTGAGTGGGTCACAGTTGAAACAGTAAGGATACAGCAGACACTACACACTGCCGAGACGGATTTTGTTAGTAAATTCTTGTTTAGCTAGCATACAGTTGAAACGGTAAGATACAACAGACACTACACACTGCCAAGAGGGGTCTTATAAGTAAATTCCTGTTTAACTTGCAGACTTATCATATCCAACTAGGACACATACCATGACAATGCAAATGTGAGAATTCCTGCCCTATGAACCATCCACATCTCTCAGATATCAAGGGGCTTTTGTCTTAGGTGTATGCCTTGGTTCATGCAAACCACACGCAGAAAGTTATGGTCTGCTTTTGGCCCAAGAACATGGAACTCGCTCCAGATGTCTTGAAGACAAAACAGTTGTCTACTTTCAAGAAACACCTCAGAAGACATCTCTCTGAGAAATATCTTTAAAATTCATAGATAAATGATTGTGGCTGTTTTAAGTCCAGATGTACTGCAGTCTGTCTATAGATAGGTGTGTGGTGGGTATTATGTGTGGACACAGTATGTGTTTGTGTGTGCATGCGTGCTTGTATGTGTGTGTTTGTGTGTATACATGCGTGTGTGTGTGTGCATATGCACGCGTGTGTGTGTGTGCGTATGCGTGCATGTGTGTGTGTGTGTGTGTACACAGTCCCCTCTAATGTGCGTATGTGTGCGCAGATAGATAAGTCTATGTTTGCTTTTTTTTGTTCTAATTTCATGCTCTGATCTGTTATTATGGTTGATGAATAAGTTTCTGTTACTCTGATGCACTGGCATGTTCTGCATTAAATATATATATATATATATACATATGTTAACTTATGTCTATATATACATATATATATATACATATGTATATATTATATATGATACATATGATAAATATATCTATATATAATATATAAAATATATATATATATATATATATATAATATTTATATATATATATATATAGATTAATATATTAATATGATACTATGTATAAATATGTCTATATATATATATATGTACATGGACTTTGAGCTGTATACAATGAAATCATCAATAGTGTTGCTATAAACTGCAGCCAATGAAACACTTTCTAGTGTTTTTGAAAAAAACAACAGATCTTCACCAGAACTTCTTTGTTAAAATCTCTCCAAGGTGAATGGCCCAAACCTATCCAAAAAGTAACAATTTCCTAGCAGTAATGTCTGTGTATCACATGAATCCCCTTACAACACACAGAGTTCTCACCTTCCCAATCCCATCCACCCTCAGCATGCTCTTACTGTGTGGGGAAAGTTCCTCTCCCAGCATAAGATCTGAAACTTATAGGAAATAGTTTTTTTTACAATATATATTAAAAAGAAGAATGTTGAGAGTTCCATGGACAGCAGAGAAAACAAACAAGACAGTCTTGATGGAGGCAGACACAAGAAGATCATTCACAAGGAAGATTAGAAAAAGACAGGCAACATTTATAGGCCGTTTTATGAGGAAAGGGGAATTAGACCACCTGGTCACAACAGGAAAGCTGGAGGGAAAGAGCACCAGGTAGACCCAGGGAAAAAATATTGGACAGACTTGCAGAGTGGCTGAGGACAGACAGGGTGGAAGATGTGCTTGCGGCAACAAGGGATAATGCATACGGAGGGCCATGATCGCCAATGCCATGTGGCAGGGCACAAGATGGTGATGATGGTATATTAAAAAAGAAAATGTTATCTTCGAGACTTGTCAAAACTGCTTAGTTATATCGATTCCTGATCTTCGTTTTTTTTCTGTTTTGTTTTTGTTAGGTTTTGGCAGCCTAGGGTCATGCCTGGAAGGCCCCTTGGTGGGGTTTGTGTCTTCACGCTACGGCTGGGAGAACATGTTTTATGTGATGACGGGGCTGTCTGCCCTTGGTGCTTTAGCCGTTTTCAGGGCTGCCAGGTTCAGTGCTCGGGCCAGCAAACATCCTTCATCAACGACAGACTCTCCATCTGAGGTCTGAACAACCTGGTGTGCTATGGTACCAACAGTAGAGACAATGCCTCAAGCACTACGGTACCGACATTAAAAACATTGCCTGGGGTGCTACAGTACCGACATTAAAAGCATTGCCTAGGGTGCATCAGTACCAACATCAGAAACATTGCCTGGGGTGCATCAGTACCGACATTAGAAACATTGCCTAGGGTGCATCAGTACCGACATTAAGAACATTACCCAGGGTGCATCAATACTGACATTAGAAACATTGCCTTAGGTGTGTTAGTACCAAGATTACAAGCATTGCCTGGGGTGCGACAGTACCATTACAACATACATTGCCCGTGGTGCTACAGTACCAACACTACAGACATTGCCTGGGGTGCTACAGTACCTATACTACAGACGTTGGCTGAGGTGCTACAGTACCAGCACTACAGACTGCCTAGATGCTACAGTACCGACACTACAAACATTGCCTGCGTGCTACAGTACTGACACTACAGACATTGCCTGGGGTGCTACAGTACCGACACTACAGACATTGCCTGGGTGCTACAGTACTGACACTACAGACATTGCCTAGGGTGCTACAGTACTGACACTACAGACATTGCCTGGGTGCTACAGTACCGACACTACAGACATTGCCTGGGTGCTACAGTACTGACACTACAGACATTGCCTGGGTGCTACAGTACTGACACTACAGACATTGCCTGGGTGCTACAGTACCGACACTACAGACATTGCCTGGGGTGCTACAGTACTGACACTACAGACATTGCCTGGGGTGCTACAGTACGACACTACAGACATTGCCTGGGTGTTACAGTACTGACACTACAGACATTGCCTGGGTGCTACAGTACCGAACTACAGACATTGCCTGGGTGCTACAGTACTGACACTACAAACATTGCCTGTGTGCTACAGTACTGACACTACAGACATTGCCTGGGGTGCTACAGTACAGACACTACAGACATTGCCTGGGTGTACAGTACAGAACTACAACATTGCTGGTGTGCTACAGTACAGACATACAGACATTGCCTGGTGTGCTACAGTACTGACACTACAGACATTGCTGGTGCTACAGTTGACATACGACAGTGTAGTACACAGAACAGCTGAAGTAGACGCAGACCTTGCTGGGTGATACTGGAGACTGCTCTTTAGTGTATATAAAGAATGTAGCAGACCACTGTACTATACGACGAGCCAACATCGCAGAATCAAGTGTGATACCTTTTATAAACTGAAATAGTATGTGCCTTCATTCATACATTTGTGGTGTTTTTTTGTTTTTGTTTTTGCGGTTGCTGTTTTTGTTTGTTTGCTTTATTTATTTATTTTTTTTTTGGGTGAGGGGGCTTCCTAATGTATATCTGGTGGAGGTGTTAAGAGACGATGATGGTGAGGAAGAAATGAACAGTGTTCTGTCAGTGCTGGGTTCTTTGTTCATTTTTTGCCTTAAAAAAGCAAAAGTTCTTGGCAGGCTGCTGCTGGCACCAAAGATGGGCTTGTGAATGATCTCTGGGTAAAAGTCCATGCTGTGTGTTTTTCATTGTGTGTGTGTGTATATGTGTGGACATTGTCCATGTTGTGTGTTTTCATTCTCTGTGTGTTTTGTGTATGTGTCTGTGTGTTGTGTGTGTGCATGTATGTTGTGTGTTTTGTGTGTGTGTGTATGCGTGTGTGTGTTGTGTATGTGTGTGTGCTTGTGTATCGCCGCCCGGAAATAATAGTGCCCTAAGTCTAAATTTACCATTTTACAGGAGAAGGAAAAAACTGATTGTTTCAGTAACTTTTGGTCATATTTGTGTCAAATTTTGCACAAAGTATCACCAAAACCAAAGAAACTGGCCTGTGCCTTTATTTTTGAAATTAAACTATGTTTATTGTTAAAAGTTTGAAGAGCGTTATATTTCTGCATGTAATCTGGAAAGAAAACTGCGGTATGTTGAGTTACATCAACTGTCTCGGAAAACTGGTGCAAACCAATACTAATGTAAGAGTACTTACAGCAGTTGTATCCGGAAACTGACTGATATTTCGGCAGATAAGGTTGTGGTTCAGAGTTACATCAATTGCATTCTGCTTCGTTTTGTCCTGTTTTCTTTGTTTGTTAGTTCAGCATTTTTATATCTCTGAGCCATTGTATATCTGATCGACTGATAGGTGACAAAACCAACTATAAGACTAGCTTTTTCTTTGTGTCACAGATATCAGAATCTCAAAGCTTCGTTTGGACTTGTCATTGTGCATCTCTCTCTCTCTCTCTCTCTCTCTCTCCTCTCTTTCTCTCTTCTTCTCTCTTCCTCTCTCTCTCTCTCTCTCTCTCTCTCTCTCTCTCTCCTCTCTCTCTCTCTCTCTCTTCTTCTCTTCTCTCAATGCCACTCTCTGTACCTCAGTAATTTTCATTGAATACATTGCGGTATGTGCTTTCACTGGCAGGTGACGTGCATCCCTCCTTTTGTCGCTTTTCAACATACATGTCGTACATCTTCTGAAGACTAAGAGAACCTTCCAGGTATTCTCGTTTTGAATCTTTCCTTGCATAATGACTTTCAATTTGTGGAAAGCTATTTATGTGTTTCTTTATTTCCTCCTTCTCAGCAGACTTGGAATTGCCTCTTTTTGAATGTTTTCCTCTCCTTTCGACATCACAAGTGCCAAGACAAGTCACTTTGCCAAGCGCTGTGGCAACAACAGTGTCGCTAATGTCTAGGATGTCCAGAAACATCTTTTTGCATACCTTTATGCTTTTTCCTTGAATGTCAAGATGGTACTGATAGGTACAATTTCTCCTGGAACATGGTTTTGTTTGAGTAGTTTTCTTCTGAGTTTTTTCCACAGTTTTGCATAAATAATCCCTTTGTTTTTCTAACAGCCCATTTGCCAGAAGTTGTGAAAAATGTTTGACCTTTCATCTTCAGATATGTTACTTTTACACTTGTTTCTACAGTTGTCCCTGCAGCCAGACTTCATTTCACGTTTCCGTTGAACTTTTCCTGTTCTTGTTACATACGATTCCCCGCTGTTTCTTAAGCGCTTTCTTTCGTTGATTTTCCAGGCATCAACATTCCGGCTTCTTTTCCTGGACTGCCTCAAAGTCTGTGTCTGAATTGGAGATGGACTTGCAGCTAGAGAAGATCCTGCAATAGTGGATGTAAATGATTCGTCATTTGCATTATTTTCCAAGGGATAGACATCTGCATGATCACTGGTTTTGTCAGTAACCATCAGATCTACAGGTGCCATATCAGGGTTTTTATCAGGATCAGCATTTCAGAAGGTGGCATTGTAGAAAGTGTATCAATGCACCGTGGGGTCTAATGCAGAGAGTCAGCATTGTACTCATCACTGCTGAAGTCTGAGGAAGAGCATTCAAGATTTCTTTCTTTCCTAGGTGGTATATATTCATCATCATCACTGAGATAATTTGAAGAAATGTCTCATTCAATAGCATCTTTAGACATAGATTGTTTGAAATGCCGAAAGTGGGACATCATCATCAACATCAGATTCAACCACGTGTTTGGTATCAAGATTACTGCATGTCTCTGCAATTTTAGTTCTCAGCAGAACTAGGGGAATGTCATCTTCATTTTCAAACTCAAAGCTCAAGTCCATATTGGTACTACAATCGCCTTCAGACATACACTGCCCTCCTACCCTCTCCAAACAGGCATCCACATTCACAACTTCAAACAAACAATCCTTATTCAGCTGAAGAGACTGAGACAAATCATGGATGAAAGTCATCAGATTTTCTAAACCTTCATGCTGAGTAACGCATGCAACACCCATCAACAACACACAGCCCTTGCTTATCCCTGCTATGGGAGTCAAACACATAGTATCTGTTTTGTCCTTGATAATACCCAGAGCATAAGAAGAAAATACATTTCCAATTGTCATAATACCTGAGCGATCAATTTGTTGCAAAGCATGCTGCAATGTACTTGTGGTAATAGCATCACAGTCAGAGCCTGTCTGTTCAGAGGACCCTGTTGTATCACTAAGTACACCATTATGAACATTGTGAACATTTAAACCTATTTTATAATCACCAATCACAATATTTGTACAATCGTCACTCGGCAGAAGTAATGTGACATCATAAACAGCAGTAACGTCCATGTAGAGTTTGTCTCCTTCTTCCAATATGCAGTCCATGTCGTGGGTGGTCCATGACGCCACGTTCTTGATGTAATGGTGCGCCAGAGCCCTCATTGCCATTGCAGTACATTGTCGCCCCTTGCCAGCAAACCTGCTTGCTCCTTGATGGTAACTCCCGCAGACATGGACGCCCATGGCACAGGATATAGCTGTAACACAACCACAATAACAAAGGGAAATAATCTGTGATAGAAAATTCCAGATGTGAGAGTGCTGGAAGATAGCTACTGGTAGTCTATGATCAATAAAAGTTATTGTATGATTGATAAATTCGACAGTGAGTGTGCATTGCAGATTAATTTGACATTAGCTCTTCACACACATTGTGATTACTACATGCACACATGCATGCCCAAACGCTCACGCGCGCACGCACGCACACACACACATACACATACACACACAAAGATATGCCACACACAAACTAAACTCACGATCTATCCCGTTCTTTCTGACCTTACTGTCATCATCAGTCATTTAAAATGTGAGAAAAATATGGCTCTGAGATTTAGATACCCGCTATCTAACAGCATGGCAGATAAGTGAGAGCATTTTGATAATCTACACAGCTTTGACTTGGAATTATCAGAGAAGAAAGCAATCGACTACACCAGAAATGGTGACAGATCTATTTATTACTAAACATGTTAGATTATGTTGTTTGGTACTTACATAAACTGTCTTCTTGTTTCTCCTTGTGATGAAACAACACCAGGCACTGTGCTGGTCACTAAATCGTGCAAAATGTGGCTTAAAATGCAGACACAGCAGATGCTGAAAGGCAACGTAGATGTGACTTACAATACAGAAACCGTATGAAGGTCTCAAAAATGATAAAAACGATATAATGCGGCATGTACTTTCAGATACTACAAATGTAACTCTCTTCCGACTCTCTCATTCACAGATTTTATATAAATCCTGTAATACTAAAACCGTAAGTTGATTTACGGCACTTGTATTTCCAGATGATGCTCAAAATTCCAGATTCAAGTAACGTATCTCAACTTGATATTGTGTTCTTTACGTGAAAAAGAGGCGAAGCTGAATTACACTGAACGTATTTTGATTGCAGCATGTTTATTTTTAGCAGTTGATCTCCGAGACCCCTGTCAACAGATGCGTCATGTGCGGTAGTAGTAGTAGTCCAAAAATCTCAAAAATGGAAAAAATCGAGTTACGGCAGTATTATTTCCGGGCGGCAGTATATGTGTTGTGTGTGTGCTTATGTGTGTGTGTGTGTGTGCGTGCATGTGTGTGTGCCTGCGTGTGCGTGCTACTGTGTATGTTGTGTGCGTGAGTGTGTTATGTACGTGTGTGTTTTGTGTGTGTATGCGTGTGTGTGTGTGTGCTTATGTGTGTTGTGTGCATGCATGTGTGTGTCTGTGTGTGCACGTGTGCGTGCTACTGTGTGTGTTTGTGTGTATGTACGTGCATGTGTTGTGTGCGTGCATGTTTGTGTGTGTGTGTGTTTTGTTTTCCAATCTGCCAGACTGGACACCTTCTTTGTAATAGTCATTGCAACAGTTGTGCAGCAGTTTGAAAGAAGTGTGTGGTATATCATAATTTATGAAGCGTGTGGCATATCATGATTTATTAAAAAAAAGCCTGGCATATGATTTATGAAAGAAGCCTGGGGCATATCACAAGTTCAAAATAAGCATTTTGAGTGTTCATCTTTATTTAAATATTACTCTCTGCAGCTAACACTACCTGCACATGTACATATGCATGGCAGAGGGTGTGTGGTTGACAGGGTGATGTGAGTGGTTGACAGGTAGGTAGTTGACTGGTGTCAGATGACAAAGTCTATTTACATATTCTGAGTCTTTACTTCGTATTTCGTCCAAGCCAAGTGGTTCTGTGCATAGCGAAAACATGAGAAACCTAGAAGAAGACCCTGGGTTAAAGGTTGGAGGGAAAATGATAAACAACATTCGATACGCAGATGACATCATGCTAATTGCAGAAAGTGAAAGAGACCTACAAAACCTTGTGAATATACTAGAAATAGAAAGCAAAGGTAAGGGGTTGGAACTAAACAGCAGGAAGACTGAAGTCATGGTGATCAGTAAAAAACATGAAATCCCCTCATGCAAAATAACAGCAAATGGCACAACCTTGACACAGGTTGAGAAATTCAAATACCTGGGAACGATCATTTCATCGGACGGCAGATGCACATCAGAAATAGCCGGCAGAATCGGCCAAGCCAAAACAGCATTCAAGAAGATGACAAGCATTCTTACCAACAAATGCCTATCAATTAACATCAGGAAGAGAGTTCTTCAGGCTGGGGAATTCTCAGCGGATTCGTTATTTTCAGCGGAAAACGACAGGATTTCCGCGGCAGAAAAAAAAAATTCAGCGGTGAAAAAAAATCGGCAACGAAAAAAAAAAAAAAAAACCTCGACGAGTTTTGCGCATTTTAGGTTAGTTTCGGTCAACTTCCGGGTTGATATGTACCGGTAGTGTTGACTTCCGGTCAGAGTCGCCATCTTGTGCGTTGGACAACATGTCGCTTTCAAAGATAGTCAATCGTGGCGATAAATTTGTTTCTAACACAGTGTTGTTGCACAATGTATGACTATAAACGTGCACAGAATACAGTTACAAAATCATTGAAAAGAACTGAAATTGTAGGAGTTGAAAAAAAGAAAAAAAACAACATTTAACTTCAAGGAGAGGCCTTGAAAACATCTGAAAATTGTAAAAATGCTTCAGCTTCAGGGGGCTTCGCCCCCCTGACCCACCAGCAGGGCATTGCCCCTGCACCCCACCAGGGGCCTGGCGGCCCCTGGACCCCACACCATGTTCAGAGGAAACTCTTGCCAAGTGTTCCCCACCCTGGTTCTTGAAGGTTATATAGAACCAATACTGTTGTACGGATGCGAGGCGTGGACAGTCAGCAAGCAAAGCCAGAACAAGATTGAGGCAGCCGAGATGTGGTTTCTAAGAAGAATGTTGAGGGTTCCATGGACAGCAAAGAAAACAAACGAGACAGTCTTGATGGAGGCAGACACAAGTAGATCACTCATAAGGAAGATTAGGAAAAGATAGGCAACATTTATAGGCCATTTTATGAGGATGGGGGATTTGGAGCACCTGGTCACAAGGGGAAAGCTGGAGGGAAAGAGAGCACCGGGTTGACCCAGGAGAAAAATGGTGGACGGACTTGCAGAGTGGCTTGGGACGGGGAGGGTGGGGGAGATGCTTGGGGCAACGAGAGATAGAGGCAGATGGAAGTCCATGTTCGCCAACGCCATGCGGCAGGGCACCTGATGATGATGATATATATATATGTATATATATATATATATATATAATATATATATGTGTGTGCAATCTCTGATGCATCTTTATTTTGTATGTATCTGCTTTAGCTTTATGATACGTTTTAAAGCCAAGTTGTACTTAGTAATGGGCATATCTGCTGCATCTTTAGTAGCTGTTTCTGTACTCATACATAGTGGGTAGCATTGTTTTTTGTGCTTTAAATGTGAAAATTTCAGATTGGTTTGCTTGTTTTATTGGTGTGGATTCTAATTGATTTTTGTCTGTTTTCAAATGTGAGGGTTGGTTAATTTTTGTCTGTTTTAAAATGTGTGGATTCTGACTGATATTCACTGTTTTAAAGATGCTAGGTGCCATGTTCTTGCCTTAAAGGTGGTGGTACCATGTCCTTATTGTAAAGTTTTATGTATTTGACCTTACTCTTTAAAAAGATCATTTAATTGTCATCCTCTTGACCCTTATGAAAAATCCTCTTGAAAAAGACCATGATATAACGTGCCATTGTCTTGAATATATTTTACCTAAAGATCATTTTACTGTCATATATTTTACCTTCCTTTTGAAAAGATTTCATTGTCATCGTTTCAAAAAAGACATAATTTAACTTGAAACCCTCTTGAAAAAGACCATCATATAACATGCATTCTCTTGAATATATTTTACCTTTCTGTTGAAAAAGATCATTTATCTGTCATATATTGTACCTTCCTCTTGAAAAAGATCGTTTGATTGTCATCCTCTTGAAAATGACATTTAACTTGTCACCTTCTTGAAAAAGACATTGTGTAACATGCCATTTCTTGAATATGTTTTACCTTCCTCTTGAAAAAGATCATTTAACTGTATATTACCTTCCTCTTGAAAAAGATCATTTAACTGTATTTTACCTTCCTCTTGAAAAAGATCATTTAACTGATTTTACTTCCTCTTGAAGATCATTTACTGTATTTACCTTCCTCTTGAAAAGATCATTTAACTGTATTTTACCTTCCTCTTGAAAAAGATCATTTAACTGTCATTATTACTTCCTCTGAAAAAGATCATTTAATTGTCATCCTCTTGAAAAAGACATCATTTAACTTGTTACCCTCTTGAAAAAGACCACCATGTGACGTGCTATTCTCTTGAAAAAGAATACATAACTTTCTATCCTCTTGAAAGACATAACTTGCCATCCTGAAAAATGCATCACATGACTTGCCTGCAGAATGAATCCTTTTGATTCACCATTTTGAGGAAAACAAAATCATAGCTTCAGCAATAACTTTTTCTTATCAACCATGACCTAATCTTCTTGAAATTTTGTGCACAATGTGTACACTATAATGTACACAACACAACATGGACACTGACGTACATAACAGAATATCAGTTGGGCATTGTCTTTCAAGCAGCCCACCCACACTCTGCATGTTTGCACTTTAGTCATTACAGACGCTTGCATAGCGTTTGGTTAAATTCATGATTATATGAAAGACATTTGGTGTTTGGCAAAATTCATGACTGTTAGTGTCACAGACATTTGGTGTTTGGCTAATTCATGGCTGTCAGTGTTACAGACAGTGTTTTGCTAAATTCATGACTGTTACGGACATTTTTGGCTAAAATCGTATTGCAGATATTTGCTGTCTGGCTGAATTTAAGACTGTCACAGACATGTGGGGTTTGGCTAAATGTATAAATGTGTATAACAGACATTTGGTGTTTGACTAAATTCATAACTGTATTACAGACATTTGGTGTTTAACAAAATTCATAACTATTACAGACATTTAGTGTTTTGGCTAAATTTATAACTGTTACAGACATTTGGTGTTTGACTAAATTCATAACTGTTACAGACATTTGGTGTTTGACTAAATTCATAACTGTTACAGACATTTGGTGTTTGACTAAATTCATAACTGTTACAGACATTTGGTGTTTGACTAAATTTATAACTGTTACAGACATTTGGTGTTTGACTAAATTTATAACTGTTACAGACATTTGGTGTTTGACTAAATTCATAACTGTTACAGACATTTGGTGTTTGATTAAATTCATAACTGTTACAGACATTTGGTGTTTGATTAAATTCATAACTGTTACAGACATTTGGTGTTTGATTAAATTCATAACTGTTACAGACATTTGGTGTTTGATTAAATTCATAACTGTTACAGACATTTGGTGTTTGACTAAACGTATAACTATTACAGACATTTGGTGTTTGACTAAATTTATAACCGTTACAGACGTTTGGTGTTTGACTAAATTTATAACTGTTACAGACATTTGGTGTTTGACTAAATTCATAACTGTTACAGACATTTGGTGTTTGACTAAATTTATAACTGTTACAGACATTTGGTGTTTGACTAAATTTATAACTGTTACAGACATTTGGTGTTTGGCTAAATGTATAACTGTGTGGCTAAATTCATAACTGCTTATTACAGACATTTGGTGTTTGGCAAAATTCATGACTACATTACAAACAGTTTTTGGCTAAATTCGTAACCGTTGCAGACATTTTGGACCAAAATTACAGACATGTGGTGTTTGGCTAAGTTCATGACTGTGTGTTACAGACATTTGTTGTTTGGCTAAATTCATGACTGTCACAGACATCTCATGCTTAGCTAGATTCATACCTGTGACATGTATTTAGTGTTTGGCAGAATTCATGACTTACAGAGACATTTGGTGTTTGGCTAAATTCATGACTGTGTATCACAGACATTTTGTGTTTGGCTAGATTCATGACTGTGTATCACAGACATTTTGTGTTTGGCTAGATTCATGATTGTGTATCACAGACATTTTGTGTTTGGCTAGATTCATGACTGTGTATCACAGACATTTTGTGTTTGGCTAAATTCATGACTGTGTATCACAGACATTTTGTGTTTGGCTAGATTCATGACTGTGTATCACAGACATTTTGTGTTTGGCTAGATTCATGACTGTGTATCACAGACATTTTGTGTTTGGCTAGATTCATGACTGTTTATCACAGACATTTTGTGTTTGGCTAAATTCATGACTGTGTATCACAGACATTTTGTGTTTGGCTAGATTCATGATTGTGTATCACAGACATTTTGTGTTTGGCTAGATTCATGACTGTGTATCACAGACATTTTGTGTTTGGCTAGATTCATGACTGTGTATCACAGACATTTTGTGTTTGGCTAGATTCATGACTGTATATCACAGACATTTTGTGTTTGGCTAAATTCATGACTGTGTATCACAGACATTTTGTGTTTGGCTAGATTCATGACTGTTTATCACAGACATATTGGTGTTTGGCTAAATTCATACTGTGTATCACAGACATTTGGTGTTTGGCTAGATTCATGAATGTATATATACTGTTACAGACATTTGGTGTTTGGCTAAATTTATGAATGTGTATCACAGACATTTGGTGTTTGGCTAGATTCATGACTGTGTGTACTGTTACAGACATTTGGTATTTGGCTAAATTTATGAATGTGTATCACAGACATTTTGTGTTAGGCTAAATTCATGACTGTTTATCACAGACATTTTGTGTTAGGCTAAATTCATGACTGTTTATCACAGACATTTTGTGTTAGGCTAAATTCATGACTGTTTATCACAGACATTTTGTGTTAGGCTAAATTCATGACTGTTTATCACAGACATTTTGTGTTAGGCTAGATTCATGACTGTGTATCACAGACATTTTGTGTTAGGCTAAATTCATGACTGTGTATCACAGACATTTTGTGTTAGGCTAAATTCATGATTGTGTATCACAGACATTTTGTGTTAGGCTAAATTCATGACTGTGTATCACAGACATTTTGTGTTAGGCTAAATTCATGACTGTTTATCACAGACATTTTGTGTTAGGCTAGATTCATGACTGTGTATCACAGACATATTGGTGTTTGGCTAAATTCATGACTGTTTATCACAGACATATTGGTGTTTGGCTAAATTCATGACTGTGTATCACAGACATATTGGTGTTTGGCTAAATTCATGACTGTTTATCACAGACATATTGGTGTTTGGCTAAATTCATACTGTGTATCACAGACATTTGGTGTTTGGCTAGATTCATGAATGTATATATACTGTTACAGACATTTGATGTTTGGCTAAATTTATGAATGTGTATCACAGACATTTGGTGTTTGGCTAGATTCATGACTGTGTGTACTGTTACAGACATTTGGTATTTGGCTAAATTTATAATTGTGTATCACAGACATTTGGTGTTTGGCTAGATTCATGACTGTATGTACTGATACAGACATTTGGTGTTTTGCTAAATTCATGAATGTATACTACACACATTTGGTGTTTGGCTAAATTCATGAATGTATACTACACACATTTGGCGTTTGGCTAAATTCATAACTGTTTATTACACGTGTTTGGTGTTTGGCTTCATTCATTTCCTCTATTCTTTCTTGAGTGTTATTTTGGATGCAAAATTATGTTTTGCAAGAAACTGTTATGACTTTTTTATGTAACTAAGTACATGTGTAGGTATCATTCAGTATGCGCCTAGATTAGTTTCTATATTTGTTCTGTCATTAGCAAATAGTCTTTTACCCCTGGATTTCATTCATTACGTTTCTGTGAAATAAGTCATTATGACAGAATTCAGGATGTTGGTGTGTACCACTACAAACTTGATTTTGATGGCTAGAAATAATTTTTTACACACAGGTTTACACTGATGGCCTTAATTGTGTTCATTGCTGAGAAAACGTAACTTTTTTTCCCAGCTATATTCTTGTAGCTGTTATGCAAGTTGTTAGTGAAACAAGTATATTATTTAGAAGAGTAGCATATGTACATGTGTGTGTGTGTGTGTGTGGGGAGGGGGGTCGGCTGTAGTTGCTGTTCAAGGCTTTAAATTCATGATCATTGACTTGGAACTGCAATGAACTGATTTTTTTCCTCCTCGTTTTTCAGTTTATTATAAAGTGATTTCTGTGTCAAATTTATGTCCGAGTACAATTGCAGTGTCAAATTTTTCCTCCTCCTCCCCCCCCCCCCTCCCCTGTGGGAATGCCTGGGTGGCTTTTTCAGTGTAAATAGTATCGCTACCTTCTGGAAATTGTGTGCTAGAAATTTCCTCTTTTCTGCCACTCTCTTTGTTTCTGCCTTGTTCCTTTGATTTCTGCCATTTCTTCCTGTGATTTATGCTTTCTGGCCCCATTCATCTGTATGTGTACGACAAAGTCTTATGTACTTTCTCTTAGGATTCATGATTGGGTGCATGTATTAAGTGCATTTTTGGCTCTAGGGAAATCATATCTGCAAAAGCAATTTTAGGTTATTAACGCCTGTTGTTTTGTTTTTTTTATGTTTTAGTGCCCTTAGTTATGATTCTAAATTTGTGTTCAGGTATGTTTTTTAAATCCCCTTTGTGATAAAATAGATAGAGTGGTCAACGTCAGGGGCATCTCCTTAGAGTATATATGTGCGCGAATGCACTCTTAATTTTGTTTTCCTTCTTTTTATCTTTTTTTGTGTGTGTCCTGTTGAAGTATTGTGCACTTTTTGAAATGGTTATGGCCCTGATATGGCTCTGTGTATTCGGTCGGGGTTTAAGCAAAATAACAATAACAAAAAGTCTTGTGCAGTGTGCCCTACGGTCATGTCCTCTTGCTGTCTTAGTTTTGTACCATGTCCTGAAGCTGTATCCTAGTGGTGTGCTCTGCAGCTGTGTCCTAGTGTTGTTCTGCGTCTTGCAATCATATCCTAGTGCTGTCATAGCCCTAGTGCATTGCCTTAATGTCCTAGTGCTGTGTCCTAGTATCCTGTCCCAGTGCCTTGCCTTAGTGTCCTAGTGCTGTGTCATTGAGTCCTAGTATCCTTGTAGTGCCCTATCGTAGCGCCATGCTATTCTGACTACCAAAATGGGAACTTTTAAAATCTACAGGAATACTCCTGTCATCCAAGCTACATTTGGCCGTTTACTGTTTTGGTACTTTGCCTTTTTTTTAAATGGTATTTTTATATATACATTTTTTTAGGGTGTGTTGGTAGCCTTTGTCCTTAGGAAATTCTCAACTGATTGTGGACATTCTCAACTGATTGTGGACATTTATCCATGGCTATCTATCCAGACTGATTTTGCCAAAGATGTGCAGGTCAGAATAGGCCCATTGATTTTGCCAAAGATGTGCAGGTCAGAATAGGCCCATGACCTTTGCATAGAGTCAGGGAGACTTGCAGATCCTTAATGGCAGGTTTGGGTAAAGCACATGTGGAACTGTCCGAGCACAGTGATTCTCTCTTAAAGTAGTTCATATTTGATTGAATTTAATTCTATCAAACCAGTGTTTCAGTGACGTGACAGTTGCATCTGGTTTTCTTTGGATTTGATCCCTTTTAATGGGACGTGATACAAGACACAGCCATAAGTTCCAATCGGTGGACAGCAAAACCCTGTTCTTGTGGATAAAGCATTCCAAGTCTCGAGTCTTACATGTATATTCAGTACCAACGAAAAGGATTTGGTTTCAAACAACAATCTGCATGGAGAGAACAATCTATGATAAAATTCTGACTTTATTATCTTCAGGTGATATGGTGCTTTGCTTGTAAGCAATTTCGGGTGATGCTTTGACTGTAAGCAATTTCAGGTGATGTAGTGCTTTGATTGTAAGCAATTTCAGGTTATGCTTTGATTGTAAGCAATTTCAGGTGATGCTTTGATTGTAAGCAATTTCGGGTGATGCTTTGACTATAAGCAATTTCAGGTGATGTAGTGCTTTGATTGTAAGCAATTTCAGGTTATGCTTTGATTGTAAGCAATTTTGGGTGATGCTTTGACTGTAAGCAATTTCAGGTGATGTAGTGCTTTGATTGTAAGCAATTTCAGGTGATGCTTTGATTGTAAGCAATTTCAGGTGATGCTTTGATTGTAAGCAATTTCACATGATGCTTTGATTGTAAGCAATTTCAGGTGATGCTCTGATTGTAAGCAATTTCACGTGACGCTTTGATTGTAAACAATTTCATGTGATGCTTTAATTGTAAGCAATTTCACGTGACGCTTTGATTGTAAACAATTTCAGGTGATGCTTTAATTGTAAGCAATTTCAGGTGATGCTTTGATTGTAAGCAATTTCACGTGATGCTTTGATTGTAAGCAATTTCAGGTGACACTTTGATTGTAAGCAATTTCAGATGACGCTTTGTAAACAATTTCAGATGACGCTTTGATTGTAAACAATTTCACGTGATGCTTTGATTGTAAGCAATTTCAGGTTACGCTTTGATTGTAAGCAATTTCAGATGACGCTTTGATTGTAAACAATTTCAGGTGATGCTTTGATTGTAAGCAATTTCACGTGATGCTTTGATTGTAAGCAATTTCAGATGACGCTTTGATTGTAAACAATTTCAGATGATGCTTTGATTGTAAACAATTTCAGATGACGCTTTGATTGTAAACAATTTCAGGTGATGCTTTGATTGTAAGCAATTTCAGGTGACGCTTTGATTGTAAGCAATTTCAGATGACGCTTTGATTGTAAACAATTTCAGGTGATGCTTTAATTGTAAGCAATTTCAGGTGACGCTTTGATTGTAAACAATTTCAGGTGATGCTTTAATTGTAAGCAATTTCAGGTGATGCTTTGATTGTAAGCAATTTCAGTGATGCTTTGATTGTAAGCAATTTCAGATGACGCTTTGATTGTAAACAATTTCAGATGACGCTTTATTGTAAACAATTTCACGTGATGCTTTGATTGTAAGCAATTTCAGTGACGCTTTGATTGTAAGCAATTTCAGATGACACTTTGATTGTAAACAATTTCAGGTGATGCTTTAATTGTAAGTAATTTCAGGTGATGTGTGCTTTGATTGTAAGCAATTTCAGATGACGCTTTGATTGTAAGCAATTTCAGATGACGCTTTGATTGTAAGCAATTTCACGTGATGCTTTGATTGTAAGTAACATCAGGTGACGCTTTGATTGTAAGCAATTTCAGATGACGCTTTGATTGTAAGCAATTTCAGATGACGCTTTGATTGTAAGTAATTTCAGGTGACACTTTGATTGTAAGTAATATCAGGTGACGCTTTGATTGTAAGTATTTCAGATGACGCTTTGATTGTAAGCAATTTCAGATGACGCTTTGATTGTAAGTAATATCAGGTGACGCTTTGATTGTAAGTAATATCAGGTGACGCTTTGATTGTAAGTAATATCAGGTGATGTGGTGCTTTGACTGTAAACAGTTTCAGTTGGTGTGGGGTTTTTGTTGTTGTTTTTTATCACAAAGTGACATTTTGCTGCTGAATCGGATCTTAATCTGTCTACTTCTGTCTGCTACCATCTGTCCAGGTTTCATCTGTTTTACAGACACATACTGTATTGTCCGTGGATATAATATGTATGCATTTGTCACATTTGCTTTATTGCTGTACATTTCTAACAGGATTTGTTATTTGACCAAGCCAAGCAACAGAAAATCTGCTTTAAGTTAGCATAAGTCAAGCAACAGAAAATCTTATTAGGTACATAAGGCAACAGAAAATCTGCTTTGATTTAGAAAATCTGTTTTGATTTGATGCAGTCAAATCGGGCAACAGAAACTCTCGCTTTAATTCAGCTGAAGTCTGACAATAGAACATTTACTTTAATTGAAGTAGGGCAACGGAAAATTTGTTTTAATTTAGACAAGTCAGGTAACAACAGAATCAATCCCCCCTCGCCCCCCCCCCCCCCACTCTTGTGGGGATGTTGGGAGCACTTTCAGTTTTAAATAGTGTCCCCCTCCTTTTAGAAGTTTCCTCGTTTCTGTCTCTCTTTTTTGTTTCTGCTTTGCTCCTTTTGCTTTCTGTCAGCTCTTCCTATCATTTTCTGCCTTCATGGTCCATTCACTTGTGTGTCTTCTGTAAAACCAGATATACTTAGGATTGATAGTTGGGTACGTGCATTGATTGCTTTTCTTTTTTTTTTTTTTTTTTTTCTTTTTCACTCTCTGGAAATGTGACATGCACAAGCAGTTTTAGGTTATTTACTTCATTTTTTATGGGTGTTTTAGTATCCTTAGGTATATTTACATTTGTGGGTTTGGTTTTTTAAATCCTTTAGTGATAAATTGGACAGAGTGGTTAACGCCAAGGGCATATCTTTAGCTTGTGTGCACGAATGCACTGATATGAGTACATAGTTTTCTTTTCTCGGTTACCCTCCCCCCCTTCCTCAATCAAGTGGTGCATACGTTTTGAAGTGGTTAAATCCCTGAGATGGCTGAGCTTTAAACAGTAAGAATAAGGCAATAGAAACAAAGCTTTAATTCAATTTTAGTAAGGCAACAGAAAATTTGCTTACAATAGTTCATGTAAAGCAACAGAAAATCTGCTTTTAGGTCTCTGGCAACATGCTATTAAGGTTGTATGGCAAGTAATACTGTTTGCTTTAAATTGACTAAATTATGTAACAACAGAGCTTGCTCTTTTAAGTAACAAAATGATTTGTTTACTGGTTAAAACAATATGTTATGTCCAATATGGGCACACCGACAGCTACATATGATTTCTGAAAAAAACGTGTGTATGTGTGCATGTGCGTGTGTGTGTGTGTGTGTAAAACATTTTAAACCGTGTATGTGTGTAAATTTAAAAAAAACGTAACATTTTTAATGGACATAGAAAGTATGATATTAAGTGTAATAGAAAGTATGATATTAAGTGTAACTTGAATTTGATAAAGTTACAATAACACTTTGTCTCAATAGTTAGTTACCCTTACACTGATATGAATTCAATGGTGGCGGAACAAGATTGTCAAGACTTGCTGCCTGAGATATAGTATGTCATTAATTACATACTTCGTGATGTGATGTTCAGCTTCTCTCTTTGTACTGATGATGGAAGATAATGTCTAACTTCAGTATGGTGTTCATCTTCTCTCTGTGCTGATGATGGAAGATGGCAAATGTCTAACTTCAGTGTGGTGTTCATCTTCTCTCTGTGCTGATGATGGAAGATGGCAAATGTCTAACTTCATGTGAATGGTCATCTTCTCTCTGTGCTGATGATGGAAGATGGCAAATGTCTAACTTCAGTGTGATGTTCATCTTCTCTCTGTGCTGATGATGGAAGATAATGTGTAACTTCAGTTGATGTTCATCTTCTCTCTGTGCTGATGATGGAAGATAATGTCTACTTCAGTGTGGTGTTCATCTTCTCTCTGTGCTGATGATGGAAGATAATGTCTAACTTCAGTGTGATGTTCATCTTTCTCTGTCTGAATGATGGAAGATAATGTCTAACTTCAGTGTGATGTTCATCTTCTCTCTGTACTGATGATGGAAGATAATGTCTAACTTCAGTGTGATGTTCATCTTCTCTCTGTGCTGATGATGGAAGATAATGTCTAACTTCAGTGTGATGTTCATCTTCTCTCTGTGCTGATGATGGAAGATAATGTCTATCTTCAGTGTGATGTTCATCTTCTCTCTGTCTGATGATGGAAGATAATGTCTAACTCAGTGTGGTGTTCATCTTCTCTGTCTGTACTGATGATGGAAGATAATGTCTAACTTCAGTGTGATGTTCATCTTCTCTCTGTCTGATGATGGAAGATAATGTCTAACTTCAGTGTGGTGTTCATCTTCTCTCTGTACTGATGATGGAAGATAATGTCTAACTTCAGTATGTGTCATCTTCTCTCTGTGCTGATGATGGAAGATAATGTCTAACTCAGTGTGGTGTTCATCTTCTCTCTGTGCTGATGATGGAAGATAATGTCTAACTTCAGTTGGTGTTCATCTTCTCTCTGTGCTGATGATGGAAGATAATGTCTAACCTCAGTGTGGTGTTCATCTTCTCTTCTGTACTGATGATGGAAGATAATGTCTAACTTCAGTTGGTGTTCATCTTCTCTCTGTGCTGATGATGGAAGATAATGTCTAACTTCAGTATGGTGTTCATCTTCTCTCTGTGACTGATGATGGAAGATAATGTCTATCTTCAGTGATGATGTTATCTTCTCTCTCTGTACTGATGATGGAAGATAATGTCTATCTTCAGTGTGATGTTCATCTTCTCTCTGTACTGATGATGGAAGATAATGTCTAACTTCAGTATGGTGTTCATCTTCTCTCTGTGCTGATGATGGAAGATGATGTCTATCTTCAGTGTGATGTTTATCTTCTCTCTCTGTACTGATGATGGAAGATGGCCAGTGTCTAACTTCAGTGTGATGTTCATTTTCGCTTGTCTGTACCGGTGATGGAAGAGGACAGTATCTAACTTCAGTCAAACTAAGTGAATGTGTGTCACATATCTAGGATATAGATTGGTTTTTCTTAATCAACACGTTGCGTGTTATATAGAATTGGTTGATCGATACATTGTGTGTTGAATATCTGTTGATCAAGACATTGTGTTTGAATGATGATTTTGTTGATTGCCACATTGTTGTTGAATGCTTGTTGATGGTTACTTCACACTGTTCACTAATTCAGTTTGCATTGCTGAGTGAAAATAAAATGTTTTTAATTTTGTGGGAATCTTGTGAGTTTGGTCTGTCTGTCTGTCAGTGTAGGGTTGCCTAGAACGTGGACGATTGATGACCAGTGGTTATATGTTAAGTTATGTTATGTTATGTTATGTTATGTTATGTTATGGAGACATCAGATAGGATGTAGAAAGAGCCCCTGGCGTCCCCTTGGGATAACATTTACACATGGCAGACATTTACATTTACACATTGCAAACATTTACGTTTACACATAGCAAGCATTTACATTTACACATGGCAAACATTTACATATGGAAAACATTTACATTTACACACAGCAAACGTTCACATTTACACATGACAGACATTTACATTTACACATGGCAAACATTTACATTTACATATAGCAAACATTTACATTTACACATGACAGACACATTTACATATGGAAAACATTTACATCTATTGTATGGAAAACAGTTACACATAGCAAACATTTAATTTACTCATAGCAAACATTTACATTTACATATGGAAAACATTAAAACATGGCAGACATTTATATTTACGCATGGCAGACATTTTCATTTAATATGGAAAACACATTTACATGTGGCAGACATTTATATTTACACATGGCAGACATTTACATCTGCACATGGCAGACATTTAATAATAATAATAATAATAATATATATATTTTATTTATATAGCGCAAAATCTTGATAAAATCAAATCTAAGCGCTGAGCGTATACATGCATACATACCTACATACATATGAGCGTATACATGCATACATACATGCTTACATACTTACATACATAAATCTAAGCTGAGCGTATACATGCATACATACATACATACATAAATCTAAGCGTATACATACATACATACATACGTACGCACATGCATACATAATAACTACAATATTTATATAGCGCAAATCTTGACAAAATCAAATCCAAGCGCCGAAAAGACACACACGCCACACGCACGCACGCACACACACGCACACACACACACACACACACACACCCCACACACACACGCACACACGCATGGCCACAAATGGGGAAAGAAAAAGAATAAAAGCAAAATAAAACCAATGGAAAACCACAGAGAGCACATCATATACAATTATATATTAAAACAAAGTGATTCCCCTCCGAGGGAGACAGGCTGCAGGGGGGGGTTGAGTGAGGTTAGGATTTTATGCAGAGGAGAAAAGGTGAGTTTTGAGAGCGGACTTGAAGGAGGCAAAAGTAGGTTGCTGACGGACTGAGAGAGGAAGTTTGTTCCAGGAGAGTGGACCAGAAACAGAGAAGGCTCGTGGACCATAGGTATTGAGCTTAGTGCGTGGAAAGTGAAAAGTCAGAGGATCGGAGGCAGAGCGGAGGGTACGTGAGGGAACATAGATCTCAAGTAGGCTTGACAGGTAATCGGGGCTGCGTTATTGAGGCTTTTGTAGCACATGGTGTCTAGTTTGTACTGTATGCGCTTTGATACAGGGAGCCAGTGAAGTTGTGCCAGGAGAGGAGATATGTGGTCAGCTTTTTTCTTTTTGAGTACAAGGCGTACAGCATTGTTTTGAATGCACTGTAGGATGTGAATGGTGGAGGCAGGAAGACCAGACAGGAGTGAATTGCAATAGTCAATGCGAGACATTATGAAGGAGAGAACGAGTTTTGCAGTTGTTTCGACAGAGAGATACTTCCTGATCAGGCTTATACGATGGAGATGATAGTAGCAAGATCTGGCAGTTTGAGAAACAAAGTTGTTCATGGACAGGGTAGAGTCAATGCAGACACCAAGGTTTTTAGCTGAATCAGAAATTGGGACTGATGTGTTACATAATGGGAGAGAAAGAGGAGGCAGCTGGAAAAGTTTCTGACGGGTGCCAATGAGGATAGCTTCTGTCTTGTCGTCATTAAGCTGAAGTCTATTGTGTGTCATCCAGTTCTTAATGTCCGAGTAACACTCAGTGGTGCGAGTCAACAGGCGCTGTATATTATCAGGTGAGTCACTATCTTGAAGTTGGGTGTCATCAGCATAGAAGTGGTGTTTTATAGAGTGGGAGTTGATGATGGTGGACAGGGGGGAGGTATAAAGAGTGAAAAGAACAGGGCCAAGGACAGATCCTTGTGGAACACCACAGGTCAGGTATGCAGGTTGAGAGTAAGTGCCATTGATGAGAACAGTTTGTTTTCTGTTTGATAAATACGAAGTGAAAAAGGAGAGAGCAATGTCAGAGATGCCAAAAGTATGATGAAGTCTAGAAAGGAGAAAACCATGGTCAATGGTATCGAAGGCTGCAGACAGATCAAGGAGTGTGAGGAGAGAGACTTTGCCAGTATCAGTTGCAAGGAGGAGATTGTTGAGAATGTGTAGTAGGGCAGTTTCAGTGCTATGGCACTGGTGGTAGGCTGACTGGAAAGGATTGAGGAGATTGTTGGCAGACAGGTGAGAGTTCAGCTGGTTGAGGACGACCTTTTCAAGGAGTTTTGACAAGAAAGAGAGATTAGAGATAGGCCTGTAATTTTTCAGTTCATTTGGGTCTAAATTGTGTTTCTTGAGGAGAGGGTGAACAATAGCAGACTTGAAAGAATCTGGGACAGTTCCAGTTTGAAAAGAAGTGTTGATGATGTCAGTGATGAATGGGAGGAGAGTAGGGAGACAATCGGAGTAGAGAGAACCTGGAAGAGGATCCAGTTCGCAGGTTTTGAACGACATGGATCTGATTGTGTTGAAAATTTCTTCTTGTGAGACTGGGGTAAAAGTAGTGAGAGGTGTGCCAGAGAAGGAAGGTCAGGTGGGCATGTTGACAGGGTGTCCTGTCAAGCCTGTCACGAAGAGTTTGTATTTTGGTGGTGAAATACTTAGAGAATACAGATGGGAGTTCTTCATTTGTATGTTTTGTTGGGAGAGGTAAGTCTTTTCGTGTGCCAAGGAGATGATTCATGGTTGTAAAGAGTTCTTTTGAAGAAGAGGCATTCAGGATTTTGGTTTGGAAATAGCTTGTTTTTGCAGATGCAATGAGGGTGGATACTTTTGTTTTAGAGGCTTGGAAAAGTTGCCTGTGTACAGTGAGTTTGGATTTGCGCCAGCGGCGCTCTGCTCTGCGGCGGGCACGTTTTGCACAGGCTATCTCATGAGTGAGCCAGGGGGTAGGGGGGCGGTCAGGTAAAAGACGGGTTGTGGCTGGAGCATGAGTGTCCAGAAGATGGTGGAGAGTAGTATAGAATTCATCGGCAAGGTTATGTGACTTTACATATACACATGGCAGACATTTACATCTGCACATGGCAAACATTTACATTTACACATCGCAGACATTTACATCTATACATGGCAAACATTTACATTTACATATGGCAGACATTTACATTTACACATGGCAAATATTTGCACTTACACATGGCAAACATTTACATTTACACATAGACATCTACATTTATGTATGGCAAACATTTACGCTTACATATGGCAAAAATATGTATATACCCGTGTCAAACATTTAAATTTACACAAGGCAAACATTCTCATTCACACCTGGCAAATGTATTTACATGTGGCAAACATTTACATATACACATCGCACACAGTTACCCATGAAGATGCTAGGCCTCTTTCAATAGAAATAGCAGCCCCACCTGGAAACTCTATGCTAGAACTTTCCTCTTTTCTGTCACTCTCTTTGTTTCTCCCTTGCTCCTTTTCTTTCTGTCATTTCTTTGTTATGATTTCATGTCTTGCTAGTCCATTCATCTGTATAGGTTCTATAAACTCTGACACTTTTTTTAAGACTGATGATTGGGTACTTGTCTTATGTGCATATTTGGCTTTAAGGGAATGTGATGTGGAGAAGCAATTTTTTTGTAATTTAGACCCTTTTTTATGTGCTTGTTATAGTGTCCTTAGCTATGTTTACATTTACATTTGTGTTCAGGTATGTTTTTTGAAACCCCCTGGTGATAAGCTGGACGGAGTGGTCAACGCCCGGAGCAAGTCCTTGGATTTTATGCGCTGATGCATTGATAGGCGTCTAACTTTTTTTCCTAGTTTTTTTTTTAAGTGAGGTACTGGTGTACTTTTTAAAAAGGTTACGGCCCTGATATGGCTCTACACTTTTGAATGGGTTTTAGCAATACCAACAATAACATCAACATGGCAAACATTCACATTTGCACATGGCAAATACTGACATTTATATTATACATGGCGAACTTACATTTACACAGGGCAAACTCAGTGCACGTGGTGTCAGCTTTTTTTCAAGAGCAGTATACACAAGTTCTCCTTTCTGTAATGTACATGTGTTTGTTATAGTCACACCACGAGATTTCAGCGCAGTGTGCGGAGGGGTAGGGTATGGGGAGCACAAGGCGATGACCTCTTGTTTTCTTTGCCCCTCCTGCTGCATCGTGTCCCTACCAGTTTACCTGAAGGTCACTGTACCCAGCTTTACCCCTTACTACCTTACCTGGTCTGCTCTGTCCATCCCCACCCCACCTGTACGCTGTTTACCTGAAGGTCACTGTACCCAACTCCACCCTTTATTATCTTACCTGGTTTGTTCTGCACCCCCCCTCTCACCTGTACGCTGTTTACCTGAAGGTCACTGTACCCAACTCCACCCTTTATTACCTTACCTGGTCTGTTCTGCTCCCCCCCTCTCACCTCTATACTGTTTACCTGATGGTCACTGTATCCAGCTTCACCCTTTATTACCTTACCTGGTCTGTTCTGCGCCCCCCCCCCTCACACCTGTACGCTGTTTACCTGAAGGTCACTGTACCCAACTCCACCCTTTATTACCTTACCTGGTCTGTTCTGCTCCCCCCCTCTCACCTCTATACTGTTTACCTGATGGTCACTGTATCCAGCTTCACCCTTTATTACCTTACCTGGTCTGTTCTGCGTCCCCCCCCCCCCTCACACCTATACGCTGTTTACCTGAAGGTCACTGTACCCAGCTTCACCCCTTACTACCTTACCTGGTCTGCTCTGTCCATCCCCACCCCACCTGTACGCTGTTTACCTGAAGGTCACTGTATCCAGCTCCACCCTTTACTGCCTTATCTGGTCTGTTCTGCCCCCCCCCCCCCTCACACCTGTACGCTGTTTACCTGAAGGTCACTGTACCCAGCTTCACCCTTAACTGCCTTACCTGTTCTGTTCTGCACCCCCCCACTCTCACCTGTACGCTGTTTACCTGAAGGTCAAGGTGATGTGTGTCTGGTTTCCCTCATAGCTTCATTATATAATGATCAAAAAGCAACAATCAGATGGAATAATCAAAACTGCAAATTTTTTAACATCACTAAAGGGGTAAGGCAAGGTTGCATCCTGTCTCCACATCTCTTCAGCATATACACTGAACATATCATGAGAGAAGCAGACATAGAAGACATGGGAGTAAATATTGGTGGTAGAAACCTGTCAAATTTACGCTACGCAGATGACACAGGATTACTGGCAGACAACATTACAGGCTCTAGGAGGATCCTAAGCAGGGTAGACCGGGTTGGAAAGGCAGCTGGGCTGGACTTAAATTCAAAGAAGACAAAGGTTATGCATGTTGCAGGCAAATATAACACTAGACAGGACCAGATCATGCTAAACCAAGTCCCTCTAGAAAATGTCAAGGACTTTAAATATTTAGGTTCAGTCAAGACACACGATGGAACATGCTCAAAAGACATAAAGATGAGAATTGGAATGGCCAAGAACAGTATGGTTCAATTGAACAATATTTGGAAAGACCACAGCATAACAGCAGACCTTAAGATAAAACTCTTTAAAATGTCTTGTCTGGCCAGTGATGTTATACGGCTGCGAGGCATGGACAATGAAGAAAGAGGATGAAAGACGAGTGGAAGCAGCAGAGCTGTGGTTTTACCGAAGACTGCTGAGGGTCAAATGGACGGATAGGCGCTCAAATGAAAGCATACTGAATGAGTTGGGTACTACACGCAAGCTCCTAGTACTCATACAACGGAGGAGACTGAAATATGTTGGACACGCAATCCGTAATGAGAGAACAGACTTGATGTCCACTGTCCTCCAAGGTAAAGTGGAAGGAAAGAGAAACAGAGGACGGCCACCTGCATCACTTGCTAGAAACATCACAAACATCAGTGGCAGGAAACTCCAGGAGGTGGTCAGACTTAGCCAAGATCGAGAGTGCTGGAGGCAACTTGTGAGGACATCATGTGCAGCGGCCAACACTGTTCCCGGTGACGCCGACAGGTGACAGGTGACAGGTGACACTGTACCCAGCTCCACTATTTACTGCCTTACCTGGACTGCTCTGTCCACCCCCACCCCACCTGTGCGCTGTTTACCTGAAGGTCACTGTACCCAGCTTCACCCCATACTACCTTACCTGGTCTGTTCTGCCCCCCCCCCCTCCACACACACACGCACACACACCTGCACGCTGTTTACCTGAAGGTCACTGTACCCAGCTTCACCCTTAACTACCTTACTTGGTCTATTCTGTCCAGCCCCACCCCTCACACCTGTACGCTGTCTACCTAAAGGTCACTGTACCCAGCTCCACCCTTTATTACCTTACCTGGTCTATTGTGCCCCCCCCCCTCACCTGTACGCTGTTTACCTGAAGGTCACTGTACCCAGCTTCACCCTTAACTGCCTTACCTGGCCTGTTTTGTCCACCCCCACCCCCATATGTACGCTGTTTACCTGAAGGTCACTGTACCCAGCTCTACTCTTTATTACCATACCTGGTCTGTTCTGCCCCCCCCCCCCTCACCTGTACGCTGTTTACCTGAAGGTCACTGTACCCAGCTTCACCCTTAACTACCTTACCTGGTCTGCTCTGTCCACCCCCACCCCACCTGTACGCTGTTTACCTGAAGGTCACTGTATCCAGCTCCACCCTTTACTACCTTACCTGGTCTGTTCTGCCCCCCACCTGTGGAGACAGGCTGCAGAGGGGATTGAGTGAGGTCAGGATTTTATGCAGAGGAGAAAAGGTGAGTTTTGAGAGCGGACTTGAAGGAGACAAAAGTAGGTTGCTGACGGACTGAGAGAGGAAGTTTGTTCCAGGAGAGCGGACCAGAAACAGAGAAGGCTCGTGGACCATAGGTATTGAGCTTAGTGCGTGGAAAGCGAAAAGTCAGAGAGGATCGGAGGCAGAGCGGAGGGTACGTGAGGGAACATAGATCTCAAGTAGGCTTGACAGGTAATCGGGGGCTGCGTTATTGAGGCTTTTGTAGCACATGGTGTCTAGTTTGTACTGTATGCGCTTTGATACAGGGAGCCAGTGAAGTTGTGCCAGGAGAGGAGATATGTGGTCAGCTTTTTTCTTTTTGAGTACAAGGCGTGCAGCATTGTTTTGAATGCGCTGTAGGATGTGAGTGGTGGAGGCAGGAAGACCGGACAGGAGTGAATTGCAATAGTCAATGCGAGACATTATGAAGGAGAGAACGAGTTTTGCAGTTGTTCCCACAGAGAGATACTTCCTGATCAGGCTTATACGATGGAGGTGATAGTAGCAAGATCTGGCAGTTTGAGAAACAAAGTTGTTCATGGAGAGGGTAGAGTCAATGCAGACACCAAGGATTTTAGCTGAATCAGAAATTGGGACTGATGTGTTACATAATGGGAGAGAAAGAGGAGGCAGCTGAGAAAGTTTCTGACGGGTGCCAATGAGGATAGCTTCTGTCTTGTCATCATTTAGCTGAAGTTTGTTGTATGTCATCCAATTTTTGATGTCCGAGTAACACTCAATGGTGCGAGTCAGGAGGCGCTGTATATTGTCAGGTGAGTCACTGTCTTGAAGTTGGGTGTCATCAGCATAGAAGTGGTGTTTTATAGAGTGGGAGTTGATGATGGTGGACAGGGGGAGGTGTAAAGAGTGAAAAGAACAGGGCCAAGGACAGATCCTTGTGGAACACCACAGGTCAGGTATGCAGGTTGAGAGTAAGTGCCATTGATGAGAACAGTTTGTTTTCTGTTTGATAGATAAGAAGTGAACCAGGAGAGAGCAATGTCAGAGATGCCAAAAGTATGATGAAGTCTAGAAAGGAGAATACCATGATCAATGGTATCAAAGGCTGCAGACAGATCAAGGAGTGTGAGGAGAGAGACTTTGCCAGTATCAGTTGCAAGGAGGAGATTGTTGAGAATGTGTAGTAGGGCAGTTTCAGTGCTATGGCACTGGCGGTAGGCTGACTGGAAAGGATTGAGGAGATTGTTGGCAGACAGGTGAGAGTTCAGTTGGTTGAGGACAACTTTTTCAAGCTGTTTTGACAAGAAAGAGAGATTAGAGATAGGCCGGTCTGCTCTGTCCCCCCTGTACCCTGTCTATCCAGTGGTCACTCTATGTACCCCTCGTTTTGACACAGGTCTCCCAAATCCATGGAATCTGATGATTTTCATGGTTGCCCTGATGGCCCACCACTGTGTGTGTGTAGGGTGGGGGTATGATCTGTGTACGTATGTGCCCTGTGTGGTGTGATTTGTGTGTATTTTTTTGGTGTGTGGTGTGGGGGTGGGGGTGGGTTGGTGTATGTGTGTGCGTGCGTAGCGTGCATGCATTGTGTGTGTGTGTTGTGTTGTGTGTGTGCGTGTGCACGTACGTGTGTATTGTGTGTTATCTGTGAATGTGTGTGTATTGTGTGTGATCTGTGTATGTGTGTGTGTGCGTGCATGTGTGTGTGCGCAGGGTGTATGTGTGTGCATGCGTGTGGAGTGTGAGTGTGTGTATATTGTGTGTGATCTGTTTGCGTTGTGTGGTGCGCGCGCACGCGCGTGTGTGTGTGAGTGGTGTGGTGTGGTGTGGTATGGTGTAAGTGTTATTGTGTGGTGTATGTGTGTGGTGTGTACGTGCATGTGACTATCATAAAGTGCCGTTCACTCTCACACAGCTAAGTTTAACCAGCTTTTAGTATCAAACACTGGAACTCATTTAGTTTGCACAACGCAATTGTTTCTTCATCATCAAATCCCTGGGACTGTATTGTTGGATACTGCTATCACAACAGACCGTGTGCTCGATCTTTTCACTTTCAGCCAACAAATTACTAGGTCAATGGAGAGAGAGAGAGAGAGGATTCAGTCAACAAATTACTAAGTCAGTGGAGAGAGAGAGAGAGAGAGGATTCAGTCAACAAATTACTAAGTCAGTGGAGAGAGAGAGAGGATTCAGCCAACAAATTACTAAGTCAGTGAGAGAGAGAGAGAGAGAGAGAGAGAGAGAGAGAGAGAGAGAGAGAGAGAGAGAGAGAGAGAGAGAGAGAGGATTCAGTCAACAAATTACTAGGTCAATGGAGAGAGAGAGGATTCAGTCAACAAATTACTAAGTCAGTGGAGAGAGAGAGAGACAGAGAGAATTTAGTCAACAAATTACTAGGTCAATGGAGAGAGAAATGGAGAGAGAGAGAGAGAGAGATTCAGTCAACAAATTAATAAGTCAATGGAGAGAGAGACAGACAAACAGACAGGCAAACAGAGACACAGAGAGAGAGATTCAGTCAACAAATTACTAAGTCAGTGGAGAGAGAAAGAGGGAGAGCGAGAGAGAAAGAGAGAGTGAGAGAGAGAGGATTCAGTCAAATTACTAAGTCAGTGGAGAGAGAGAGAGAGAGAGAGAGGATTCAGTCAACAAATTACTAAGTCAATGGAGAGAGAGAGGGAGGGAGAGAGAGGAAGGGAGAGAGAGAGAAGATTTAGTCAACAAATTACTAAGTCAGTGGAGATAGAG
>JAPXFY010000018.1:14871693-14919193 GCA_030674185.1 Monoplex corrugatus | reverse complement strand
CTCACAATCTATGGATATGCCCTTGGCGTTGACCACTCCATCCAATTTATCACACAGATGCTTTAAAAACAACCCAGAATACAAATTGAAACATAACTGAGGACATTAAAACATATACAGGGGGGTGCAAAAGTAGGTATACATTAAGTATCACATCATTATTATAATGCTTAATTCCGCTCTCGATTAGAGGAGTGTGTGAATACCGACGGCAAGCAGTTTGAGTATCTGAGGGATTAAGGCTGTGCTTGTTATTACATGTATATTCAATATTCATTTGTTTGTATAATAATGCAATGAGTATTGTACGTGTTTTCCTTTTTCATAACTGTATTACCTACTTTTGCACCCCCCTGTATAAAAATGGGCCTAAATCACTTAATGTAAAACTGCTTCCACATGTCTCATTAGAGCCAAAAATGCACTTAATGCATGTACCCAGTTGTCAATCCTCAGAGAAAGACTTTATCGAACACATACAGGTGAATGGACCAGCAAGGCAGAAAATGACCGGAAGAAATGACAGAAAGCAAAGGAATAAGGCAGAAATTCAGAGAGTGACAGGAAAGAGGAAAATTCAAGCACAGAATTTTCAGAAGGTGAGGATACTATTTATTCTCAAAGAGCCCCAGGCATCCCCACGGCGGGAAACGGGAGGTGTTACCAGAAATGAAGCTAAAGTCCATGATGCGACCACGATAACAACTAATTAGTAAAACACGAGTTAGCTTGGATGCAGAGGAAAAATGATTTCAGTGACAATGACTGATGGCAAAGACAGTTACCATCATCCATTCTATATTACTGAAAAGATGGGACCATTTGTCCAAGTCTCTTTTGAAGTTTTCTATTTCAGTGTACGCACACCTGATCTTAATCTTTTCTGCTCAGAAATTTGCACGCTGACTGTTCATTACCTTGTTTTACTGATAACACAAATTTGTCATGATTTTGACTGGAAGCTTGCTGAGCGACATAGCAACAGGCGATCATAATTACCAAATCACAGAGCGCCACAGAACTCCAAATGCCAGAGTTGTGTGTGCCCTACCCATGCCTGTGGTCCAATCGCTCAGCACGCGCGCCAAAGAGAGACAGGTGTGATGGTTGTCATGGGTGACAGCCCCAGTGCAAGCGACTGTTCACTGTCTTTTAATCACCATGCAGGCAGCGGGCAGCACAGCGGCTTAAGCCAGCGTGGGGCACCAAATGATGTTTACCGTTTGATATATTACTTGATATCATGGTGAAATGCAGGCCAAAATTACAACCTCGCTGTCTGCACCATATTATGAACGCACTGACAAGTCCACACAAAGCACAGACTTCCAGGAGGAATTGAGCTTCTTCTACAATTCTTGAAGAAATCGGATTTGTGTTTCGGTAAGAAATATCAGACGTGTGTTTCTGTGCGCAAAAATCAGACTTTCTGTGGGGGAAAATCAAGAGAAATCAGACATGTTTCTGTCGTAGAAATCATCGACTTTCTGTGGGGGGAAAATAACGGAAATAAGACTTGTGTTTCCGTAGGAGAAATCAGACTTGTATTTTCGTAGGAGAAATAAGACTTGTTTCTGTGGGAGAAATCAAACTTGTGTTTCTGTAGGATACATCAAACTTGCACTTCTGTAGGAGAAATCAGACTTGTGTTTCTGTAGGAAAAATCAAACTTGTGTTTTCGTAGGAGAAATCAGACGTGTTTCTGCAGGAGAAGTCAGACGTATTTCTGTAGAAATCAGACTTGTGTGTTCCGTAGGCGAAGTCAGACGTATTTCTGTAGAAATCAGACTTGTGTTTCCGTAGGAGAAATCAGACGTATTTCTGTAGAAATCAGACATTTTGTTTCTGTAAGAGAAATCAGACTTTGTTTCTAGGAAAAATCAGACTTGTATGTCCGTAGGAGAAATCAGACTTGTGTTTACTTAGGAGAAATCAGATTTGTGTTTCCCTACGAGAAATCAGACTTGTATTTACAGAGGAGAAATAAGACTCGTGTTTCCCTAGGAGAAATCAGACTTGGTTTCGTAGGAGAAATCAGACTTGTCTTTCTGTAGGTGAAATCAGACTTTCTTTGAGTAAAAATCAGACTTGTGTATCTGTAGGAGAAATCAGACTTGTGTTTCTGTGGGAAGAAATCAGGCTTGTGTATTCTGTAGGAGAAATCAGACTTGTGTATGTATGGGAGAAATCAGTATCGTGTTTCAGAAGGAGAAATCAGACTTGTGTTTCTGTGGAATTCTTTTTCTGTGGGGAAATCAGACTTTTTATGAAAAAAATCAGACTCTTGTATCTGTAGGAGAAATCAGACTTGTGTTTCTGCAGAAGAATCAGACTCTGATTCTGTGGGAGAAATGAGACGTGTTTCTGTATATAAATCAGGCTTCGTTTCTGTAGGAGAAATCAGACTTGCGTTTTGTAAAAGAAATCAGACTTGTGTTTCTGTGGGAGAAATCAGACCTGTGTTTCTGTGGGACAAATCAGGCTTGTGTTTCTGTGGGAGAAATCAGGCTTGTGTTTCTGTGGGAGAAATCATGCTTGTGTCTCTGTTTGAGAAATCAGACTTGTGTCTCTATTTGAGAAATCAGACTTGTGTTTCTGTGGGAGAAATCAGACTTGTGTTTCTGTGGGAGAAATCAGGCTTGTGTTTCTGTGGGAGAAATCAGGCTTGTGTTTCTGTGGGAGAAATCAGACTTGTGTTTCTGTGAGAGAAATCAGACTTGTGTTTCTGTTGGAGAAATCAGACTTGTGTTTCTGTGGGAGAAATCAGACTTGTGTTTCTGTGGGAGAAATCAGACTTGTGTTTCTGTGGGAGAAATCAGACTTGTGTTTCTGTGGGAGAAATCAGACTTGTGTTTCTGTGGGAGAAATCAGACTTGTATTTCTGTTGGAGAAATCAGACTGGTGATTCTGTGAGAGAAATCAGACTGGTGATTCTGTGAGAGAAATCAGACTTGTATTTCTGTGGGAGAAATCAGGCTTGTGTTTCTGTGGGAGAAATCAGGCTTGTGTTTCTGTGGGACAAATCAGGCTTGTGTTTCTGTGGGACAAATCAGGCTTGTGTTTCTGTGGGAGAAATCAGACTTGTGTTTCTGTGGGAGAAATCAGGCTTGTGTCTCTGTTTGAGAAATCAGACTTGTGTCTCTATTTGAGAAATCAGACTTGTGTTTCTGTGGGAGAAATCAGGCATGTGTTTCTGTGGGAGAAATCAGACTCGTGTATCTGTAGGAGAAATCAGACCTGTGCTTCTGTGGGAGAAATCAGACTCGTATACCTGTAGGAGAAATCAGACCTGTGCTTCTGTGGGAGAAATCAGACTCGTATACCTGTAGGAGAAATCAGACCTGTGTTTCTGCAGGAGAAATCAGACTTGTGTTTCTGTAGGACAAATCAGACTTGTGTTTCTGCAGGTGAAATCAGACTCATGTTTGTAAAGGAGAAATCAGGCTTGTGTTTCTGTTGAAGAAATCAGACGTGTTTCTGTGGGAGAAATCAGACTTGTCATTCTGTAGAAGAAATCGGATTTTCTGTGAGTAAATATCAGAGTCGAGTATCTGTATATGAGGAATTAGACATGTTTCCGTAGGAGCAATCAGACTTGTGTTTCCGTAGGAGAAATCAGATTTGTTGTTCCTGAAGGAAAAATCAGACTTGTGTTTCTGTGGGAAAAATCAGACTTGTGTTTCTGTTGGAAAAATCAGACTTGTGTTTCTGTGGTGAGAAATTAGACTTGTGTTTCTGTAGAAGAAATCATCAGTTTTGTTTTTGTAGGAGAAATCAGACTTGCGAATGTAGGAGAAATCAGACTTGTGTTTTTGTAATAGAAGTTGGACTTGTTTCTGTGGAAGAAATCAGACTTTCTGTAGGAGAAATAAGTCTTGTGTATCTGTAGGAAAAATCAGACTTGTTTTACTGTAGAAGACCAATACCAGGGAGGTGGCCATGGATCTGTGTGAAGTACTGACAAGACACTGGTTCGTGATACTAGCTGTTGTCCTGGCCTCTGCAGCGCAGCAGGTAAACAGCTCTCTTGGCGATCTGTCTGTCTCTCCCTGTCTCTGTCTGTCTGTCTCTGTCGCCCTCTCTCTGTCTCTGTCTCTGTCTCTGTCTCTCTGTCTGTCTTTGTCTCTGTCTCTCTTTCTTTGTCTTTCTGTTTCTGTCTATCTGTCTCTGTCTGTCTCTGTCTGTCTCTGTCTGTCTGTCTGCCTGTCTGTCTGTCTGCCTGCCTGTCTGTTTGTCTGTCTGTCTCTCTTTGTCTGTCTTTCTATCTCTGTTTGTCTGTCTGATTTTCTGTCTATCTGTCTATCTGTCTGTCTGTCTCTCTTTTCCTCCCTCCCTCTCTCTCTCAGTTTAAGAAAATAAAGATTTTACTACTGAAACGTATCTCAGTATAAATAAGAAATATTAATGAACAAAACAATGGCTAGACATGCTCCAGATAACATAACCAGTATAATTATTTTCTTTCTATAAACCACACACGCAACACCAAAAGAAAACAAATATCCCCATCATAAGAATTAACTTCTTTAAATCTAGTTTCATGTATCAGGATCTACACCCTGAAACAAACTACAAGAATACGTGCGAGAACGACAACGTTTTACTTTAGATTTCAGAAAAGGTACAAAACAATTCTACGATTGAGACTGCTGTACTCTATGCTTACTATCATAGTATATCCTGGCACCAACCAGGTCCGAGAGACAAAGACACCTGATGTCCTGGTCACGAAATTTTGAGCAACACTCTTAACTGGATTAATTGATCACATGAAACATCCACAAGTGGATGAAACTTGATTGCATAGTCCAAGTCTTCTCAATGAATGCATAAAACATTCAACTCTGACTGGGATGTTGTCATGCAAAAACAAGTCCGAAATGATTTCTTTTCTTTTTTTTAGACCAGTCAACATGCAAAGCCAGAACAAGATTGAGGCAGCCGAAATATGGTTTCTAAGAAGAATGTTGAGAGTTCCATGGAGAGCAAAGAAAACAAACAAGACAGTCTTGATGGAGGCAGACACAAGAAGATCATTGATAAGGAAGATTAGGAAAAGACAAGCCACATTTGTAGGCCATTTTATGAGGAAAGGGGAACTAGAGCACCCGGTCACAACAGGTAAGCTGGAGGGAAAGAGAACACCGGGTAGACCCAGGGAGAAAATATTGGACGGATTTGCAGGGTGGCTGAGGACAGAAAGAAGGTGGAAGATGTGCTTGAGGCAACAAGGGATAAATGCATATGGAGGGCCATGATCGCCAACGCCATGCAGGCACATGATGATAATGATGAGACCTATATGGGGATTTGAACCTATGACCTTCCTGTCAACAGTCTGCTGCTTAACCACTTAACCATTGTGACTACGTGTCTTAGGTTTGTCACAGTTTGCCGAATGGTTATCAGTTTGATGCATGATTTGCCTTATGTCTACAGCCCCTCAGCGTCAGAGAAGCCCGATTCAAACGGACGCCCTTGAGTGACCTTGAGGTGCGCTTTCAAGGTCACATAGCCGAATACGAAAACAGCAGCCTCCTGATCTGCGCCTCTCGTTGCCTTGACAACACGGCCTGTACCTCCTTCTCCATCCACCCCACAAACCGTCATTGTCTGGTCTTCTCACAGCGTGTGTCGTTTGGCATCAACATGACCAACGCTACAGGGTACCGCCACTACTGGAGACTCTATGGTGTGTGTGTGAGTGTGTGTGTGTGTGTGTGTGTGTGTGTGTGTGTGTGTGTGTGTGTGTGTGTGTGTGTGTGTGTGTGTGTGTGTGTGTGTTGTCTGTGTCTGTGTCTGTCTCTGTGTGTGTGATGTGTGTATGCGGGCACGTGTGTATGTCTTGTGTGTGTGTGTGTGATGTCTGTATGTGTGTGTGTATGTGTGTGTGTATGTGTGTGTCAGTCTGTGTGTGCGTGTGTGTGTGTGTGTGTGTGTGTCTGTGTGTATGTGTGCGTGTGTGTCTGCCTGTCTGTCTGTCTATCTGTCTGTCTCTGTGTGTATGTGTGTGCGTGTACGTGTTCGAGTAAGAGTGTGTGTGTGTGTGTGTGTGTGTGTGTGTGTGTGTGTGTGTGTGTGTGTGAGAGAGAGAGAGAGAGAGAGAGAGAGAGAGAGAGAGCGTGCACGTGTGTGCGTGTGGGCTAAAAAAACCCATAGACCTACTGTTGAATAACCAAACTTGTGTGCGTGAGAGAGAGAGAGAGAGAGAGAGAGAGAGAGAGAGAGACAGAGACTGAGACAGAGACAGAGACAGAGACAGAGACAGAGAGACAGAAAGAGAGAGAAAGTGAGAGAGAGAGAGAGGGAGAGAGAGAGACAGAGACAGAGAGAGACAGAGACAGAGAGAAAGTGAGAGAGAGAGGAAACGAGTTTGTGTGTGTATGTATGTGTGTGAGCGCAAGCGCAGGTGCGCATGGGCGTGCACACACGCGCGCGGATGTGTGGATGTTTGTGCTGGCATCAACCTTTCAAACTGCAAGCAAAATTAATTGCAGACAAAAAGCTTGTATATGTTGATGGTTATCTTCAAACATTGCGGGGAAAAAAACACACACAACCTCCATGGTGATGATGGCCATCAAAGAACGATCCACTGGTGGCCACGATAGGTCCTTCTGCCTTCAGGTTTTGACTTGATCACAGATATGTATAGCAACATACATAGGCAACTCGGCCTCAGCACACGCATTCCCACATCCTTTTCTTTCAGTTTATTTTTCAGGCTAATGCCTTTGTACCTCGAAACAGCATGGAGAAACAAGTCTAAATCAATCTGACTGCAAACAGTAACAGAAATGTGTAACAAATCTGAACTGAAGCAAGTTAAAGAGACAACAATGTAATTAAGATTCGTATGCTGCCTGCCTATGGCACAGCAAGGTATGTGACAGACACAGTTGTCTGTTTTCCTATCCATATCTATGATCACATCACAAACTGCAACAGAGCTACTCTCTATCTGTCTATGTCTAAGATCATGTCACAGAGTGTGACAGAACTTACTATTTCGATATCCATGACTACAATCATATCATTAAATACCTTGGCAGCTACACTGACTCCACAGAACAAGACGTCAACACCAGACTCGGAAATGCCTGGGGCGCTCTAAATCAACTGGACAAAATCTGGAAATCCAATCTACCAGACAACCTGAAAAGGAACTTCTTCCGAGCAGCAGTAGAGTCCGTTCTGACATATGGCTCAATCTCTTGGACCCTAACAACGACATTGGAGAAGAAGATTGATGGAGCATATACACGAATGCTGTGTGCAGCCCTGAACAAATCCTGGAGAGAACATCCAACTAACAAAGAGTTATATGGTAAGATCCCACCAATCAGTAAATCAATACGTCAACAAATACTTCGCTTCGCGGGACAGTGCTGGCGATGCAAAGAACTGGTGGGGGATGTTCTACTATGGAGACCCAGCCATGGCAAACAAAGACCAGGACGTCCAAAGAAGACCCTCATCGACCAACTGATCGATGATACGGGCTGTCAGTATGATGAACTACCTACTGCAATGTCTGACAGAGAAGGATGGAAGAAACGTGTCATGGATAGCCGAGCAAGCTGGACATGATGATGATGATGTTGACAATCATATCACGGAGTTTGACAGTGCTAGCTGCCTGTCTCCCTGTCCATGTCTATGATCATATCACAGAGTGTGACAGAAATAGTTGTCTGTCTCCCTTTTTATGTCTATGAGAATATCAGAGTGTGACAGAACTAGTTGCCTGTCTCCCCATCCATGTCTATCATCATTTCGCAAAATGTGATAGTGCTAATTTCCTTTCTCTGTGTCCACGTCAATAATTATGTCACATAGTTTGACAGTGTTAACTGCCTGTCTTCTTGTCCATGTCTATGATAATATCACAGAGTGTGGCAGAATAGTTGCCTGTCTTCCTATTCATGTCTTCTCTGATCATATCACATAGTAAGATAGAGCTAATAACCTCTCTACCCATCCATGTCTGTGACCATATCACTGTGTGATGGCGCTAGCTGCCTGTCTCCCTATCCACATGTCTAAGATCATATCGCAGAGAGTGGCAGACCTTGTTGCCTGTCTCCCTGTCCATGTCTTTGATCATATCAGTGTGGCAGAGCTAGTTGCCTGTCTCCATATCCGTGTCTCTGATTACGTTACACAATGTGACAGTGCTACTGTCTCCATATCCATGTTGCTAATTGTATCACACAGTGTGTCAGAACTAGTTGCCTGTCTCTCTAGTTATATCTATGATCGTATCACAGCGTGACAGAGAGAAGTGCCTGTCTGCATATTTATGTCTCTGATTACGTTACACAATGTGACAGTGCTACTGTCTCCACATCCATGTCCATGATCATATCACAGTGTGTGTCAGAGCTAGTTGCCTGTCTCTCTAGTTATATCTATGATCGTATCACAGCGTGACAGGGAGAGGTGCCTGTCTGCATATCTATGTCTCTGATTATATTACAGAATGTGACAGTGCTACTGTCTCCACATCCATGTCGCTGATCATATCACAGTGTGTGTCAGAGCTAGTTGTCTGTCTCTCTAGTTATATCTATGATCGTATCACAGCGTGACAGGGAGAGCTGCCTGTCTCCATATCTATGTCTCTGATTATATTACAGAATGTGACAGTGGTAGTTGCCTGTCTCTCTAGTTATATCTATGATCGTATCACAGCGTGACAGGGAGAGGTACCTGTCTCCATATCTATGTCTCTGATTATATTACAGAATGTGACAGTGCTAGTTGCCTGTCTCTCTAGTTATATCTATGATCGTATCACAGCGTGGCAGAGAGAACTGCCTGTCTGCATATCTATGTCTCTGATTACATTACAGAATGTGTCAGTGCTAGTTGCCTGTCTCTCTATTTATATCTATGATCGTATCACAGCGTGTCAGAGAGAGAGAGAGCTGCCTGTCTGCATATCTATGTCTGATTATATTACAGAATGTAATAGTGCTACTGTCTCCACATCCATGTCGCTGATTGTATCACACAGTGTGTCAAAACTAGTTGTCTGTCTCTCTATTTATATCTATGATCGTATCACAGCGTGTCAGAGAGAGAGAGAGCTGCCTGTCTGTATATCTATGTCTCTGATTATATTACAGAATGTGACAGTGCTACTGTCTCCACATCCATGTCGCTGATCATATCACACAGTGTGTCAGAGCTGTCGTCTCTCTATCCATATCTTTGAGCATATCACAGAATGTGACAAACTTGTTTGTCTCCCCTTATGGCCTAATTGATCCTGCGTCAGTTCTGGATCTGATGCGGAGCCGTCAGACTTTTACCTCTGTCCTAACAGAGAAAAACAGACAATGCTGGCACTGGCGCCAGTACCGGGAACCACTATGATCATGGAGTTGTGACCTAACATGGGAAACAATACAGATAGGAATGGAGTGGGGGAGGAGGGGGAGCGTAGAGAGGTAACACACACACACACACACACCACAACACACACACAACACACACACACACACACACGAGAGAGAGAGAGAGAGAGAGAGAGAGAGAGAGAGAGAGAGAGAGAGAGAGAGAGAGAGAGAGAGAGAGAGAGAGAGAGAGAGGGGTAGTTTGTTTACTTTCAGTTTTCTCATAGCGGTGTTAATGGGTTGAAATAATCTCAACAGATCTGAGTTCATACTACACAATAAGCCTAACAACGCTTTGAGTCTGGAATTTCACCAAGAGCTATTTGTCGCAATTGGCACAATTCCATATGCGCTCCACCCAAATCTGCCAGCAAAAATAAGAGGAATTCCATCAGACTCACTGCTTTCAAAAACTCATTTTGCCAATCTTCTTAGTAAGCATGTATTTAGTGAGTGATGAGACCTGCTCAGACACAACCGGTGATGAGTTTATGCAGAATGTGTATATCATGTCTGCATTGGATATCTGCATACCATAATAGTGCAAGTTATTTGTTTGCCTTCACCTCTCTATCTCTCTTTCTCTGTCTGTCTGTCTATCTCTCTCTCTCTCTCTCTCTGTCTCTCTGTTTCTCTCTCTCTCTGTCTCTCTTTCTCTCTCTCTCTCTCTCTCTCTCTCTCTCTCTCTCTCTCAATAAAACTGTACTATTGAAGAATGACTGTGGGACCCATACTGTATTGATTCTAAAATATTTTAAGATTGCATTATCCAGGAACGACTATGTTTTACGTTTTGTGTTTGCATAATGTTTGTAATGTGTTTACACCTCTTCAAATGGGCTTTGGCCTTACTGAATACATTTCTGCTTCTGCTTCTGTCTCTCTCTGTCTCTGTCTGTCTGTCTGTCTGTCGTCTGCCTGTCTGTCTCGCCGTCTATCTGTCTGTCTGTCTGTCTCTCTCTGTCTCTTGTCTGTCTGTCTGTCTGTCTCACTGTCTCTCTGTTTCTCGCTCTGTCTGTCTTTCTCTCTCCCGCATGTCTCTCTCTGTGTCTCTCTGTCTGTCACTCTCTGTCTGCCTCTGTCTCTCTCTCGGTCTCTCTCTCTCTTCACGTCTTTCTCTGTGTTTCTGTGTCCCTGTGTCTCTGCGTCTCTCTGTGTCTCTATCTCTCTCTGTCTGTCTCTCTGTCTCTGTCTGTCTCTCTCTGTCTCTCTCTGTCTCTCTCTCTCTCTCTCTCTCTCTCTCTCGTTCTTTCATTCCATCTTTTCTGTCCGCCTCTTTCCCCCTAGACCCTTTTTTTTTCTCCTTCCATATCTTATCCCAATCATGTGAGATGACTGTGGTGTTCACCAGACGAGTGCCCCATCAGTCAGGGCTACCTGTTCATAGCATCGTCCAACGTGTGCTACAAACCCATGGCCTCTCTGACCACCCGCCTCTCCTGGTTCAACGCTCACAGCGCCTGCCAGCAGGAAGGGGCCCATCTCTTTATCGCCAACACACAGGCCAAGATGGACGTGGTCGCCAACTACCTGATCAGCAACAGTAATACTTTGTTTGTTGGCGTTTTTTTCTTTCTTGAGGTTGTGTGGGGGTGGGGTGGTGGGTGGGGGTGGGTGGGTGGGTGTGGGTAAGGGTGTGTGTGTAGTGTGTGTGTGTGTGTGTGTGTGCATGTGAGTATGTGCGGTGTTCTCTTTCTCTCTCTCTGTATATATATATATACATTATATATATATATATATAATATATATATACATATATATTATATATATATACATACACAGATGTATATAAAAATATATGTATATATATCTGTGTGTGCTGTTTTATTTTCTCTCTCCACTCTCTCTCTCTCTCTCTCTCTCTGTATGTGTGTGTGTATGTGTGTGTGTGTGTGTGTGTGTGTGTGTGTGTGTGTGTGTGTGTGTGTGTGTGTGTGTGTGGTGTGTGTGTGTGTGTGTGTGTGTGTGTGTGTTTTGTTGTTGTTGTTCTCTCTCTCTCTCTGTATGTGTGTGTGTGCTGTGTTGTGCTCTCTCTCTCTCTCTCTTCTCTGGTGTTGTGTGGCGTGTTGTGCGTAGTGTGTGTGTTGCTCTCTCTCTCTCTCTTCAGCGCACGAGACACGACAGACAGACTCGTGTGTTGGTGGCAAAATTACACTTTTCAGGCAAACAGACGGACACGACAATCCACTCTATTCCATTTAGTTAAAACAGAACAAAACCGAAGCGTCCCAACATGCAAGCGTGGTCGGTACGACACTCATGCTCACTTTATTTCACGTCATCGATGACAAGCTTCCGGTTCGTGACTGCGCATGTCGGAGAATATGGATCTTGACGATAGGGATGTTGACAATGTGTTCGTTGAAATGAAGCTCTCTATTGACTTTTCCAAATTGCACAATTGACTTGTTGAAGGAACTTTTTAAAGACGCAATCAACTGTGCAAACAATTAAGAGGGAAGGAAAAAAAAAGAGAAAAGAAAGCAAAAAAAAAAAAAAAAAAAAAAAAATCCCGCGTAGATAGAATGCCATTTTCTGCCATAGAAAGTCGATAAACAAAAAAATAGCTCAAGCTATGCCACTCAAAAGTAGCTCAAGTTTTGCCACTCAAAAGATCAAATTTTGCCACTCAAAATGACCTCAAGTTTTGCCACTCAAAATGACCAAGTTTTGCCACTCATAAAAAGATCAAATTTTGCCACTGAAAAATACCTGAAGTTTTGCCACTCAAAAGAAGCTCAAGTTGTGCCACTCAAAAGTAGATCAAGTTTTGCCACTCAAAAATAGCTCAAGTTTTGCATCTCAAAAGTAACTCAAATTCTGCCACTCAAAGTATCTCAAGTTTTGGCACTCAAAAGTAGATCAAAGTTTGCCACTCAAAAGTATTTCAAGTTTTGCCACTCAAAAGTAGCTCAAGTGTTGCCACTCAAAAAATTGCCAGTGAAGACCGACTGGTAGCTTATCCAGCAAAACCAGTCTCTCATCTCATGTGCCCTGCCGCATGACGTTAGTGATCATGGCCCTCCAAATGCACCTATCCCTTCTCGCCGTGAGCACATCTTCCCACACTGTCTGTCCTCAGCCACCCTGCAAGTCCGTCCACTATTTTCTCCCTGGGTCTACCTGGTGCTCTCTTTCCCTTCTGCATTACCTGTCCCCAACTTGTGTGTTACCTGTCCCCAACTTGTGTGTTACCTGTCCCCAACTTGTGTGTTACCTGTCCCCAACTTGTGTGTTACCTGTCTTGTGTGTTACCTGTCCCCAACTTGTGTGTTACCTGTCCCCAACTTGTGTGTTACCTGTCCCCAACTTCTGTTACCTGCCCCCAACTTGTGTGTTACTGTCCCCAACTTCTGTCACCTGTCCCCAACCTCTGCGCCACCTGTCCCCAACCTCTGCGCCACCTATCCCCAAGCTCTGCGCCACCTATCCCCAACCTCTGTGCCACATATCCCCAACCTCTGCGCCACCTACCCCAACCTCTGCGCCACCTATCCCCAACCTCTGCGCCACCTATCCCCAACCTCTGTGCCACCTATCCCCAACCTCTGCGCATCTATCCCCATCATCTGTGCCACCTATCCCCAACCTCTGCGCATCTATCCCAAACCTCTGTGCCACCTATCCCCTATCTCAGGGCCACCTGTCCCTATCATCTGTGCCACCTATCCCCAACATCTGTGCCACCTATCCCCCAACCTCTGCGCCACCTATCCCCAACTTCTGTGCCGCCTCAATGGTGACGATCCTCCGCCGCTCATTCTTACTCAACAACGCGCCACCAACCCCATGTTCATTCAGTCTGAGTCCCAGTCTGCTCAAGGGGGCCAGACCTGTCAAGCTACTATTGGACACCTACCAACTAAGACCCTGCATTGCTGCCGGTTCCCTTCGTATGAAATTCCTACTCATTCCCGAGCAAATGACAGTAATCATTCAGTCACAGAGTCAGACCGACTGAAAGACTGCGTGTGTTTTCATCTTGAAGCCTGCAAGTATATGGTACAGATTGTTGATGGACATCAGGTATGGTAAGAGTGAGAAACATTGAGTATGGTAAGACTGATAAACATCCTGTGTGATAAGACTGATAAACATCAAGTAAGACTGATAAACATCAGGTGTGATAAGACTGATAAATATCAGGTGTGGTAAGACTGACAAATATCAGGTGTGGTAAGACTGACAAATATCAGGTGTGGTAAGACTGACAAATATCAGGTGTGGTAAGACTGATAAACATCAGGTGTGATAAGACTGATAAACATCAGGTGTGATAAGACTGATAAACATCAGGTGTGGTAAGACTGACAAATATCAGGTGTGGTAAAAGTGATAAATTTCAGATGTGATAAGACCATAAATATCAGGTGTGGTAAGAATGATAAATTTCAGGTGTGATAAGACCGTAAACTTCAGGTATTCTAAGACTTATAAACGTCAAATGTTGTAAGACATAAACACCAGGTATGGTGAGACTGCTAAACACAGGTGTGTTAAGACTGATAAACACCAGGTGTGTTAAGACTGATAAACACCAGGTGTGTTAAGACTGATAAACACCAGGTGTGTTAAGACTGATAAACACCAGGTGTGTTAAGACTGATAAACACCAGGTGTGTTAAGACTGATAAACACCAGGTGTGTTAAGACTGATAAACACCAGGTGTGTTAAGACTGATAAACACCAGGTGTGTTAAGACTGATAAACACCAGGTGTGTTAAGACTGATAAACACCAGGTGTGTTAAGACTGATAAACACCAGGTGTTAAACTGATAACAGTGTGTTAAGACTGATAACACCAGGTGTGTTAAGACTGATAAACACCAGGTGTGTTAAGACTGATGAACATCAGGTGTGTTAAGACTGATAAACACCAGGTGTGTTAAGACTGATAAACATCAGCTGTTTAAACTGACAAACATCAGGTTTTAAGACTGATAAGATCAGATGTTTAAGACTGATAAACGTCAGGTGTGTTAAGACTGATAAGACAGGTATTAACTATGCAACCGTTGTTACTTTAAACAAAGTAAGTGATAAACATAGCTGTAATGACACAATGTCAAAACAGAAGGGTAAGTTATTGACACAATGTCAAAACAGAAGTGTAAGTTGTTGACACAATATCAAAACAGAAGTGTAAGTTGTTGACACAATATCAAAACAGAAGTGTAAGGTATTGACACAATGTCAAAACAGAAGGGTAAGTTTTGACACAATATCAAAACAGAAGTGTAAGGTATTGACACAATGTCAAAACAGAAGGGTAAGTTATTGACACAATATCAAAACAGAAGTGTAAGGTATTGACACAATGTCAAAACAGAAGGGTAAGTTGTTGACACAATATCAAAACAGAAGTGTAAGGTATTGACACAATGTCAAAACAGAAGTGTAAGTTATTGACACAATATCAAAACAGAAGTGTAAGGTATTGACACAATGTCAAAACAGAAGGGTAAGTTGTTGACACAATTAACAAAACAGAAGTGTAAGGTATTGACACAATATCAAAACAGAAGGTAAGTTATTGACACAATACAAAACAGAAGTGTAAGGTATTGACACAATACAAAACTAGAAGGTAAGGTATTGACACAATTACAAAACAGAAGTGTAAGGTATTGACACAATAGCAAAACAGAAGGTAAGTGTTGACACAATGTACAAAACAGAAGTGTAAGTTATTGACACAATACAAAACAGAAGGTAAGTGTTGACACAATGTCAAAACAGAAGGGTAAGTTATTGACACAATACCAAAACAGATGGGTAAGTTATTGACACAATATCAAAACAGAAGTGTAAGGTATTAGCACAATAACGAAACAGAAGTGTAAGGTATTAGCACAATAACAAAATAGAAGTGTAAGGTATTGGCACAATAACAAAATAGAAGTGTAAGGTATTGACACAATAGCAAAACAGAAGTGTAAGGTATTGGCACAATAACAAAATAGAAGTGTAAGTTATTGACACAATAACAAAATAGAAGTGTAAGGTATTGACACAATAACAAAATAGAAGTGTAAGGTATTGACACAATAACAAAACAGAAGTGTAAGGTATTGACACAATAACGAAACAGAAGTGTAAGTTATTGACACAATAACAAAACAGAAGTGTAAGGTATTGACACAATAACAAAACATAAGTGTTAGTTATTGACACAATAACGAAACAGAAGTGTAAAGTATTGACACAATAACGAAACAAAAGTGTAAGGTATTGACACAATAACAAAATAGAAGTGTAAGTTATTGACACAATAACAAAATAGACGTGTAAGGTATTAGCACAAGAACAAAATAGAAGTGTAAGGTATTGACACAATAACAAAATAGAAGTGTAAGGTATTGACACAATAACAAAACAGAAGTGTAAGGTATTAGCACAATAACAAAATAGAAGTGTAAGGTATTGACACAATAACAAAATAGAAGTGTAAGGTATTGACACACTAACAAAATAGAAGTGTAAGGTATTGACACAATAACAAAACAGAAGTGTAAGTTATTGACACAATAACAAAACAGAAGTGTAAGTTATTGACACAATAACAAAACAGAAGTGTAAGTTATTGACACAATAACAAAACAGAAGTGTAAGGTGTTAGCACAATAACAAAATAGAAGTGTAAGGTATTGACATAATAACAAAACAGAAGTGTAAGTTATTGACACAATAACAAAACGGAAGTGTAAGGTACTGACAAAATGTTTAAAGCGAAAGTGTAAGGTACTGACACAATATTGAAACAGAAGTGAAAGGTACTGAAACGATATCAAAACGAGAGTGGATGGTACTAAAAGTGGTCTGGCACGATCTGAATAATGATTCTATAACATGTTCTTACAACTGCCTGTGGGAAAGGACCTTGAGAACGATGCCAGCGTGCAACAAAGTGCAAACCCATTACATCCTATTGGTTCCACTACTTGTCTAACAAATTTCAAGTGTTTCAACAGGATCTGGTGCTGCTGCTGCAGCTGCTGCTCTCGGTCTTATCATCACTTGAGACATGCCACCACGATTATTACTGAATGATTATTGTTAAGTGACGTTAATCTCTCTCTCTCTCTCTCTCTCTTTCTGTCTCTGTCTCTGTCTCTCTCCCTCTCTCATTTAGTCTCTTTCTCCATCTCTCCTCTCTCTCTTGCTTGCTCTCCTCTCTCTCTCTCTACATACACACACACATTCACTCACTCACACACACACACACACACACACACACACACACACACACACACACACACACACACATATATATATATATATATATATATATATATATATATATATATAACATTCACACACACTCATATATGTATACAATTATGTATACATATACATATATATATATATGTGTATACATATATACGTATACATATATCCTCTCTCTCTCACTTACACACACACGCACGCACGCACGCACACACACACACACACACACAAACACACACACGCACACACGCCCACACACACACACGCACACACATACACAAACACACATACACACACGCACACACACACACACACAAACACACACACACACATACACACAAACACACATACACACACACACACACACATACACACACACACACACACACACACACACACACACACACACACACACAGACGCACTGTTTGACCCTAATCAAAGTGCCCCTTCAAAAAGTCAAGAATGGAAAATCCAGTCGCTGCCAACTTCACGTCTGGTGCCCACAGAGATGACTAGGATTGGTGTGAAGGGATTGTAAACAAAGAGATGATTATGATTGGTGTGAAGGGATTGTAAACAAAGATATAATCATGGTTGGTGTGAAGGGATTGTAAAACAAAGAGATGATTATGATTGGTGTGAAGGGATTGTAAACAAAGAGATGATTATAATTGGTGTGAAAGGATTGTAAACAGATATGATTATAATTTTGTGTGAAAGGATTGTAAACAGATATGATTATAATTGGTGTGAAAGGATTGTAAACAAAGAGATGACTATGGTTGATGTGACGGGATTGTAAACAAAGAGATGACTATGATTGTTGTGTAGGGATTGTAAACAAGGAGATGACCGTGATTCGTGTGAAGGAATTGTAAACAAATAAACGACTGTGATTGGTGTGAAGGGATTGTAAACAAAGAGATGATTATGGTTGGTGTGAAGGGATTGTAAACAAAGAGATGACTATGATTGGTGTGAAAGGATCGTAAACAAAGAGATGATTATGACTGGTTTAATGGGATTGTAAACAAAAAGATGATTATGGTTGATGTGAAGGGATTGTAAACAAAGAGATGACTATGATTGGTGTGAAGGGATTGTAAACAAAGAGATGACTATGGCTGGTGTGAAGGGATTTTAAACAAAGAGTGACTATGACTATGATTGGTGTGAAGGGATTGTAAACAAAGAGATGACTATGGTTGGTGTGAAGGGATTGTAAACAAAGCGATGACTATGATTGGTGTGAAGGGATTGTAAACAAAGAGATGATTATGATCGGTGTGAAGGGATTGTAAACAAAGAGATAATTATGATTGGTGTGAAGGGATTGTAAACAAAGTGATGACTATGATTGGTGTGAAGGGATTGTAAACAAAGAGATAATTATGATTGGTGTGAAGGGATTGTAAACAAAGAGATAATTATGATTGGTGTGAAGGGATTGTAAACAAAGTGATGACTATGATTGGTGTGAAGGGATTGTAAACAAAGAGATGATTATGGTTGGTGTGAAGGTCATCATCATCATCTCATCTTATTATTATTATTATTTAATTATTTATTATTATTATTATTATTATTATTATTATTATTATTATCATTATCATTATCATCATCATTATTAGTGTTTCAAGCCCAGACGAATGCTCTGGACAATTTCAGGGTTATGATCATCTCAAGGACACGCACCCACACACACGCACGCACGCACGCACGCGCGCGCGAACACACACACACACACACTCACCTTAACACATCAATGACCCGAAAAAAAGATTTGGAAAAGAAAATAAAGTATAAATATCATTGCATTCACGCAATGTAATCTAAGGACGTATCCCTTGCATTGACCATTTCACCGAATTTATCACCAGGGGCATTTAAAAAGTCACAAACCTAAGTACAAATGCATGAACAAAATTAAGTACACAAAAATACATCAAAACTGGCCTGCAGTTCCGAAAATGTCCATAAGGCATTTCATGTTTCCTTTGAGCTAAAATTGTAAGTATATGTACCCAAATATCAATATCCCTAGAACAAGGCTTCATGGAAAACATACAAATGAACTGATCAGCAAGGCAGAAAATGAGAAAAGTATCATTATCATCATTATGTGCCCTGCCGCATGGCGTTGGCCCTCCACACGAATCTATCCCTTGTCGCTTTAAGTACATCTTCCACCCCTCTTTGTCCTCAGCCACTCTGCAAGGCCGTCCAATATTTTCTCCCTGGGTCTAACTAGTGTACTCTTTCATTCCAGCTTTCCTGTTGTGACCAGGTGCTCTAATTCCCTTTCCTCATAAAATGGCCTATAAATGTACATTGTTTATCGATGATCTTCTTGTATCTGCCTCCATCAAGACTGTCTCGTTTGTTTTCTTTGCTGTCCATGGAACTCTCAGTATTCTTCTTAGAAACCACATTTCGGCTGCCTCAATCTTGTTCTGGCTTTGCATGTTGACTGTCCACGCCTCACAACCGTATAACAGTATCGGTTCTATATAACATACACGAACTCTCTTCCTGATGTTAATTGATAGGCATTTGTTGGTAAGAACGCTTTTTACATTCTTGAATGCTGTTTCGGTTTGACCGATTCTGCTGGCTATTTCTGATGTGCATCTGCCGTCTGGTGAAATGACCGTTCCCAGATATTTAAACTTATCAACCTGTCTCAAAATCGTGCCATTTGCTGTTATTTTGCATTCGGGGATTTCGCGTTTTTTACTGATTACCATGACTTCAGTCTTCTTGCTATTTAGCTCCAGCCATTTTATTTTTGCTTCCTATTGCTATTATATTCACAAGGTTTTGTATGTCCCTTTCATTTTCTGCAATTAGCAGGGTGTCATCTGCGTGACGAAGAGTTAACACAAAAGTAGAGATGGCAGAAAACGTTGGAATGAGGCAGAAACAAAGATAGGAACAGGAAATAAGAAATCCATGGCACAGATTTTCCAAAATGTGAGGATAGTGTTTAACTCTATTGTGACTGCAGTTGCCACAGCTGAGCTCTCCTGCTGGCCTAGGGCTGCCACAGTGAAATCACTCAGAACCGGGTGCAAGTGAACTTATCCACCGATTTTAGACAAAGAAACCGGCAAAACGTAACTGAAGCGTTCAACGGAAGTTCCCTCCACAATGGAAGCAACTTCCAACTACTAAATCATTAGCATAACAAAAGTAGAGGGAGTTATATACCCTAGCCTGTTTGTTACTATGATCGAAGTAGCCCGTCGTCAAAGAGTTAAACTGAAAGAGCCCCCTGGCATCTCCATGAGAGACGATCACTCTGAATTTCTTGCTGTCTCAATCTTAATACATTTCCTGCTGCCAACAACAAGTTACTGTTACTACTACTTTTGTTTAAAGCCCAGCCGACTGCGTAGAGCCATATCAGGGCTAGAACCGTTTAAAAAACATACACACTACATCAACAAAAAAGAACAAACATAAAAGAAAAAAAGGAAAAGAACATTAAGTACACATATCACTGCATTCGCGCATATAATCTAAGGAAGTGACCCTGGTGTTGAACACTTCATCGAATTTATCTCACAGGAGGCCCCAAAATATGCCTAAATACAAATTTAAACATAACTAAGGACACTAAAACATACATAAAAACTGGCCTGAATTATCAAAAATTATCAATCATCAATTGTAAGAGAAAGTATGTAGGACTTTATCGAACATATACAGATGAACAGACGAGCAAGGCAAAAAATGATAGGAAGAAATGACAGAAAGCAGAGGAAAAAGGCAGAAACAAAGAGAGTGACAGAAAAGAGGATATTTCTAGCACCGGATTTCCAGAAGGTGGGGATACAATCTATATTCAAAAAGCCCCTGGCATCTCCACGGGGGAGGGGGGGGGGGGGAACCGACGACAAGTAAATGCGTGTATTGTTATGGGTGTATTGTTGCTGGTGTCAATGTCACCAGCTTTTAATTCCCACACACAGCCTTCTTAAAGCACATACGGGATCGCGAAACAATGTCCACGGATGTAATGCTAGAGGAGCGGATTGTTCTTGCACGACTGTTTGCTTTCAGACTACTGTGGCAGCGATACGTCCATTTCCTCTGCAGCTGGGTCGATATCACTGCGTTATTTCAGCCACTGTGGTTATTTTCTTCTCGGTAGGGGGTAATTTGAAAGTTACATTTAAACAGCGCGCACGTGCTTGTTTTCTCTCCCTGTCTCTGTCTGTCTGTATGTATGTCCGTCTGTCTGTTTGTCTGTGTGTCCGTCTGTTTGTCTGCCTGTCTGTATGTCTGATTGTCTGTCTGTCTGTCTGTCTCTCTCTCTGTGTGTATCTGTCTGTATGTCTGTCTTTCTCTCTGTCTTTCTCTCTGTCTGTCTCTCTCCCCCTCTCTCTCTTACTCTCTCTGTCCCTGTCTCTCATTTCTCTTCCTCCCTCCCTCTCTCTCTCTCTCACACACACATCAACCTGTTCAGATACACCACACTAACCGATACACAGTATTTGTCTTTGTTTTTCAGACTACAGCAGATTGCAGTTCAAGTTGTTCCAATATTTGTCTTCTGGTTATTACTAAATAATAAACCCTGTCCCTGTCTATGCCTATCAGACTACATTTATGTTGTTCCAGTACCTTTCCGGTTATCATTAACAGCCCCTGTCCCTCTCGTTTTGTCTTTCAGACTATAGTTCCTGTTGTTCTACTGATTGTCCTCTGGTTATCACTAACAGTCCCTGTCTCCGTCTTTTGTCTTTCAGACTGTAGTTCATGTTGTTCCATAATTTGTCTTCTGGTTATCACTAACAGCCCCTGTGTTTGCCCTTTGTCTTCCAGACTACATCAGACTACAATTCAAGTTGTTCCATAATTTGTCTTCTGGTTATCACTAACAGCCCCTGTGTCTGTCCTTTGTCTTTTGCACTACAGTTCAAGTTGTTCCAACGCTTGTCTTCTAGCTATCACTGACATCACCTCTTCCTGTCTTTGTCTTCCAGACTACATCAGACTACAGTTCAAGTTGTTCCAATACTTGCCTCCTGATTATCACTAACAACCCCTATCTCTCAACCTGAAAGAAATTCTCCCATCTGCTTCAGTCCCTGTCTTCTCTCTTTCGTCTTTCAGACTACAGTTCAAGTTGTTCCAATACTTGTCTGATTATCGCTAACAGCCCCTGTCTCTCAACCTGAAAGAAATTCTCCCATCTGCTTCAGCCCCTGTTTCTGTCTTTTGTTTTTCAGAGTACAATTCATGTTGTTCCATAACACTTGTCTTCTGGTTAACACTAACAGCCCCTCTTCCTGCCTTTGTCTTTCAGACTACAGCAGACGACAGTTCAAGTTGTTCCAATACTTGTCTTCTGGTTATCACTAACAGCTCTTGTCTCCCTCTTTTGTCTTTCAAACTGCAGTTCAAGTTGTTCCAATACTTATATTCTGATAATCACTTAAAGACCCTGTCTCTCAACCTGAAAGAAATTCTCCCATCTGCTTCAGCCCCTGTCTTCTGTCTTTTGTCTTTCACACTACAATTCATGTTGTTCCAGTGCTTGTCTTCTGGTTATCACTAACAGCACCTATCTTCTGTCTTTTTGTCTTTTTGTCTTTCAGACTACAGTTCTCACTTCACTCTTTCTGGTCCATTGTTTGTCGAACTTTTCTAGATCGTCTCACCATCTGGTTCTCTGGCGGAGACCTCTGTTCCTTTTCCTTTTTTCTCCTTTGTTTTTTTTTGTTTTTTGTTTGGCTTCGAGGGTTCCAGTGCAACACTTTGGTGGTCCATCTGTTGTCAGATCTCCTAATGACATGACCAGCCTAGTTCCACTTTCTTTCACAAACTGTGTCTGTTATGTCTTGGACCTTCGTTTTTCCTCTTACCCATGCTGCCGTTTTCCGGTCCTTCCAGGTGAATCCAATAGATTTCTTCTGGTTCATCATCATCATCAAATGCCTTTTCACATGGCGTTGGCGATCATGGCCTTCCATCTGTTTCTATCTCTTGTTGCCTCAATCACCTCTTCCACCCTCTTTGTCTTCAGCCACTCTGCAAGTCCGTCCAATATCTTCTCCCTGGGTCTACCTGGTGCTCTCTTTCCCTCCGGCTTTCCCGTTGTGACCAGGTGCTCCAATTCCTCTTTCCTCATAAAATGGCCTATAAATGTTGCCTGTCTTTTCCTAATCTTCCTTGTGAACGATCTTCTTGTGTCTGCCTCCATCAAGACTGTCTCGTTTGTTTTCTTTGCTGTCCATGGAACTGTCAACATTCTTCTTACAAACCACATCTTAGCTGCCTCAATCTTGTTCTGGTTTTGCTTGTTGACTGTCCACGCCTCACAACCGTATAACCCTCACAACCGTATAACCGTCTTCTGTTTATCACTGACAATTCCTGTCTTTCTGACTTTCAGACTACAGCAGACTACAGTTCAAGCTGGGTGGAAACGACCTGTTCCAAGAAGACTGGTTCCTCTGGCTGGACGGGTCCCCGGTGACCACATGGTACACTGGTCAACCGGACAACCGTGATGGCCTGCAGCACTGTATGGAGAACACACGTGACCACCCCAACTACAACAGTGACGGCAAGTGTGACACTGCAGACCGCTATATTTGTCAGATACCTCTGGACTAATGCGACGCGAGTTCCATTCTTTTTGTTGTTGTTGTAGTTGTAGTTGTTGTTGTTGTTGTTGTTGTGGTGGTGGTGGTGATGGTGTTGTTGTTGGTGTAGTTGTTGTTGTTATTGTTGCCTGTGAATGTGACAGTCAACTAAGGACTGCATCACTCTTGAATTGAAGAATTTCGGGTTAGATTAATTTTTAACCAGTCGCCGTGGTGTAGTGGTTAACGCAACGAACTACCAACTGAAGTTGTGCGTTCGAATCCCCCATCAGTCCCTTTAAAAATCATTGGGGGATTTTTCGGTTCCAACTCCGAGTTGAGCGCGCCATAAGCTCATTGGGAAGACTGAGACCACGCAGTCGAGTCTCATCCACTTCACAAGTAAGATACTGAGGGCATTGCTCAAACCTTTTGACCAACACTGCAGGTATGCGTATCCTTTGGGTCTGGTTGGTGCCAGGATATGTTATGATAGTAAGCGTACAGTACAGCCCTGTTATGAAATCTCAATCCTTGATGGAATTCCATCTCATCATGATTATTATCCTCATCTTCATCTTCATCACTGCATTACTTAAAAAAAACCTGTACCAGCTTCTATGGCCATTAAGGTGGAGTAGAAAATTGGAAAAAAAAATGTTCGGGTTAGGTTGTGTGTTGCGTAAGTGTAAATTCAGGACCATAAAAATGCAGCAACGTCTCATGAAAAGCTAGCTCCATACAGAAATCTGCGTTCCTAGGGAGTGAGGTGGTAGAGACTTCATTACAATCAACAGCAACTCGTATAAAAACCAACGTTAAAACATCACTTTGAGGTCACAGGGAGAGAGAGAGAGGTGGTATAACCTTCATTACAATCAACATCAACTCCCATAAACACCATCGATACTGCATAACTCTAAGGCTGCAGGAGAGTGAAGTGGTAGAAAAGACCTCGTTACTCTTGTTAGCATTTCAGCGATTTTTTGGGTGGTGGGGATGGGGTGGGAAGTGGGGAGAGGGAAGAGGGCAGGTTTCAGTTGTCTGCGTTGCTATTTCACAGAGGGAAGAGGGAAGGTTTCAATTGTCTGCGTTGCTATTTCACAGAGGGAAGAGGGAAGGTTTCAATTGTCTGAGTTGCTATTTCACAGAGGGAAGAGGGAAGGTTTCAATTGTCTGCGTTGCTATTCACAGAGGAAGGGGCAGGTTTCATTGTCTGCGTTGCTATTTCACAGAGGGAAGGGGGAAGGTTTCAATTGTCTGCGTTGCTATTTCACAGAGGGAAGGGGGAAGGTTTCAATTGTCTGCGTTGCTATTTCACAGAGGGAAGGGGGCAGGTTTCAATTGTCTGCGTTGCTATTTCACAGAGGGAAGGGGGCAGGTTTCAATTGTCTGCGTTGCTATTTCACAGAGGGAAGAGGGAAGGTTTCAATTGTCTGTGTTGCTATTTCACAGAGAGAAGGGGGCAGGTTTCAATTGTCTGGTTGCTATTTCACAGAGAGAAGGGGCAGGTTTCAGTTCTCTGCGTTGCTATTTCACAGAGAGAAGGGGGCAGGTTTCAGTTCTCTGCGTTGCTATTTCACAGAGAGAAGGGGGCAGGTTTCAATTGTCTGCGTTGCTGTTTCACAGAAGGAAGAGGGCAGGTTTCAGTTGTCTGCGTTGCTATTTCACTGAGGGAAGGGGGCAGGTTTCAATTGTCTGCGTTGCTATTTTACCTTCCCGACTCCGTTCACCATTTAACTCGTTCCAAAGATAAGCAAAGACCAATTCATTCATTCATTTTGGTGATGGGGTCTGTACTTGCAATACCAGACTCTGTGAATTGTTACAATAAATTTACTGATACCGTCAACAGTTGCCGTACATGTGAATGTTTGAGGGCAATTATGTGTGTGTGTGTGTGTGTGCGTGCGTGCGTGCGTGCGTGTGTGTGTGTGTGTGTGTGTGTGTGTTTGCGTTCGCGCGCGCGTGTATGTGTGTATGTATGTATGATTGTATGTTTTATGTATGTATGTATGTATGTATGTATGTATGTATGTATGTATGTATGTATGTATGTGTTTGTGTATGTTTGTGTTTGTGTGTGCGTGCGTGCGACCGCGTGTATGTATGTATGTATGTATGATGTATGTTTGTGTATGTTTTGTGTTTGTGTGTGCGCGCGTGCGAGCGCGCGTGTATGTATGTATGTATGTATGTATGTATGTATGTATGTATGTATGTGTGTGGTGCGTGTGCGTGTGCGCGTGCGTGTGTGTGTGCGCATGCGTGCACAGACACAAACAATTACACAGAGGAAGACTGTGTTCGTGAGTGTAATTTTAATACAAATAAATAAATGAATGAATATAAAATAACATTAAACAGACGATCAAACTGTCCTGTTTGCATACTTAAACTCACCTTTGTGAGAAAAACTAATCTTGTTACAATCGGTATCACCGATAGAAGGAAACCCAGACCCAAATCTATCAACCAGATGTTGTTTTTTCCAGACAATCAGACCCCAAATCTATCGATCAGATTGCTTTTGCAGATAATCAGACTCCTAATGTATCAACCAGCTACCTGCAAACAATCAGACCCTAAATCTATCAGTCTGATATTGTTTAGCAGAGGATCAGACCCCAAATCTACCAATATGTTTTTGCATACGATCAGACCCAAATCTGTCAACCAGATATTGATTTGCAGACAATCAAGAGTCTGACAGACGAACAAGAAACAAGACTACAAGAGACTACAAGAATACACAACCAACCTTAACACCACTATTGAAAATTACAACATAAACATCAGCATCAACAAAATCAAGACAGTTTTGTTTACAGACAATCAGATTCCAAATCTGTCCACCAGATGTTGTTTTACAGACAGTCAGACCCCAAATCTGTCCACCAGATGTTGTTTTACAGACAATCAGACTCCAAATCTGTCCACCAGATGTTGTTTTACAGACAGTCAGACCCCAAATATGTCAACCAGATGTTGCTTTACAGACAATCAGACCCCAAATCTATCCACCAGATGTTGGTTTTACAGACACTCAGACCCCAAGTATGTCAACTGGATGTTATTTGCAGATAATCAGACCGTAAATCTGACAACCAGATGTTTGCAGACAAAAATACCCGAAATCTATCAATCTGCTGTTTCCAGACAATCAGACTCCAAATCTGTCAACCAAATGTTTGCAGACAACCAAGAGTCTGGCGGACGAACATGAAACAAGACTACAAGAGACTACAAAAACACACAACCAACCTTAACACCACTATTGAATTCTACAACATAAACATCAGCATCAGCAAAATCAAGACAATGTTGTTTGTAGACAATCAGACCCCAAATCTGTCAATCAGATGCTGCTTGTAGACTGTCTGAACTGCTGGGCAGGACCTAATCAGATCAACGAGAAAACCTGACTGCAGAGGTCTGACATGATCATGTCGGATCACATCGCCAAGGGAATGTGTGCATGTGGTGTGTGGTGTACGCGTGTGTGCGCGTAAGGTGTGTGTGTGGTTGTGTGTGTGTGTGTTGTGTGTGTGTGTGTGTGTGTGAGTGTGTGTGTGTGTGTTTGTGCGGGGTTACGGTGTGTGTGTCGTGCGTGTGTGGGGTGTGGTGTGTGTGTGTGTGTGCGCGCGCGCGTGAGTGTGTACACGCGCACGCTCTTCAAATCAGCCCTGAAAAAAATGCATTATCATATAAGCAAGTTATAAATACATATGATTATGAATGCATTGATTATTATTACTTATGCCGCTACAGACGCACACAAATGTGGAATCTACAGAACCATAGCACTGATAAGCCTCACAAACAAATAAAGTGTTGCTGCACATAATTTTAAACAGACTCAAAGCAAAGATTGAAGCCGGGCTAGTGGAAGAACAAGCGGCAAGCGGGTTTTAGACCAGATGGAGAGAACCGAAGACATACTTTACACCCTACAGGTATTCATGGAAAAGATCATACAGACTCAGAAGGAGGGGAACATCATTTTCATTGACTACAGCAAAGCCTTCGACAATGTCAACCATCGAAAGCCGTTACCTTCAGACAATGGGCTTCCCAACACACTCATTGCCCTCATAAAGTCTCACTACAAAGATCAGAATGCCTAACTCAGATGGGACAACAAACACACTGAGCCATTTAATATAAAGAAAGGTGTGCGCCAAGGATGTATCCTGTCACCGTATCTGTTCAGTACATGTACGGCACAAGTTATGAGGGATGCAAACATGGAAGGCTATGGCATATAAGTGGGAGGTAGATAAATCTCAAACCTCAAGTACGTTGACAACACAACACTCTGTGCGAACGATCACCAGGAGGCATCATCAATGATAAATGTCCTGAATAGATCGGGGAAGAGAAGAACCTTAAATTAAATACCAAGAAAACAAATTTTTACACATTGGCCCAGGTCCAGCCAAATCCATCTGCCTAGGTCAAGCAAAGTGGAAGAAGTCCGCCAGTTCAAATCTTTAGGATCGATCAAATCCAGCGACGCAGATTGTTCCACCGACATCCTTGCCAGGACTAGCATGGCAAAGAAGCGGATGATAGACCTCACAAACATCTGGAAAGACAAAATGATAGACACAAAACTAAAAAATGAAAATAATGACGTGTCTGGTCTGGACCAACATGTCAAACGGAGCCAAGACATGGTGACCTGGATGAATTCTTCAGCTACAAAAACTAAGCAGTTCATCCTTCATTGTCAGATCTGAGGCTGAGCAAGAAAAGCCGACCTTTTAATGTGCTTTGAAACGTCTGACCTTCTCAGAATGTGCTTTAAAAACAACGTCTGACCTTCTCAATATATGCTTTGAAAACAACGTCTGACCTTCTCAAATGTGCTTTAAAAACAACGTCTGACCTCCTCAGAATTTGCTTTAAAAACAACGTCTGACCTTCTCAAATGTGCTTTAAAAACAACGTCTGACCTCCTCAGAATTTGCTTTAAAAACAACGTCTGACCTTCTCAAATGTGCTTTAAAAACAACGTCTGACATCCTCAGAATTTGCTTTAAAAACAACGTCTGACCTTCTTAGAATTTGCTTTGAAAACAGCGTCTGACCTCCTCAGAATTTGCTTTAAAAACAACGTCTGACCTCCTCAGAATTTGCTTTAAAAACAACGTCTGACCTCCTCAGAATTTGCTTTAAAAACAACGTCTGACCTCCTCAGAATTTGCTTTAAAAACAACGTCTGACCTCCTCAGAATTTGCTTTAAAAACAACGTCTGACCTTCTTAGAATTTGCTTTGAAAACAGCGTCTGACCTCCTCAGAATTTGCTTTAAAAACAACGTCTGACCTCCTCAGAATTTGCTTTAAAAACAACGTCTGACCTCCTCAGAATTTGCTTTAAAAAACGTCTGACCTTCTTAGAATTGCTTTGAAAACAGTGTCTGACCTTCTCAGAATGTGATTTAAAAACGTCTGACCTTCTCAGAATGTGCTTTAAAAACAATGTCTGACCTTCTCAGAATGTGCTTTAAAAACAATGTCTGACCTTCTCAGAATGTGCTTTAAAAACAATGTCTGACCTTCTCAGAATGTGCTTTGAAAACAATGCCCCCCCCCCCCTCATCGAAAAGCCCTGTTGCCACATCCAAATTTCAGCACCACCACGACAAAACCAGATTTATTGAGAGAATCTTGTTTAATTTTATATCTCCAGTAACTCGACTCTAGTGAACGCTTACATATCATCTAGAATCGCTAGAAATCTGACAGTCTGAAACCTGGAATCAGGCAGAAACTAAGAAAAAAGGTGGCCTTGTGAGAATTAAGAAGCCAACACCACTTCCAACCAGCTGGAGCAGTTTTCTTAGAGTTGATGCTCACAAGGAAGCGCCATTCAAATTGTTGACTGAAAGCATCACAGACGAGTAAGACGTAGACAAACTGCTGATCACAACACAAGGTAGGCTGTAATGGTGGAAATCAAAGAAAACTGGCACAGACAATCTGGCACCTTGTGATCATGAGAAGGCAGATATCCACTAAATGTGCAATAAAGCGCTACACAGCCGTTTTGATACAGATAGATGATACGGATGTTGTCATGGCAGTTGCCACAAGCATCACATTGCCTGTCCAAGAGGACAGGACAGCATTTGGAATGAGGTCACACTTCCACTATGCCTCATTCCATGGTATCGCTGGAAATTTTCGAAAGGAAATTTCGGAATGCCTGCCAGTTTGCTTTTTCTTCACAGGATGTGACAGAGCGTGTGCATTTGTGGGTATTAGCAAGCTAGCCCTGATATGGCTCTGTGCAGTCGACTGGGTTTTAAACAACAACAACAGCAAGAAAACGGCATGGGACATTTGGAAAGAAATTTCCAAAGTGAGCAACACATTCAGAAACCTGGCTCCTGCACCTCCCCCACCTTGCCATTCGGCTTGTAAACAAGGTGATTGATGACTGGGTCTGAAAGGGTCATGCAGCGCATGGACAGCCCACCCCCCCTATCTCCACCCCATTGATTGATGAAATGACTCTCCAGTAGCTTCGGAAGCTTGGAAGGTGATTGTCCAGAGTGTGGCGAGGCATTGGTGCTCTGGGTCCCATCCGCACCCCCGTGGTGTTTCTTGTTAATTCAACCATAAAAACACAGTCCGATCGTGTGTGATGGATACAGGCTGGAGATGTTTTTTGATTTTTCGGGTAAACATATGACCAGACATCAATATGTCTTTCGTGCCGTCAATCAATGTCTCCTTAAGGCCTTGATTTTTCTCTCGCTTTAAGTCCAGGTATTTTTAAAAAAATTTAGACTCGGATCTGTTTGACACCAGGACATATGATAGCAAGCGCAGAGTACAGGCTTGCTGCACATTCTCGGTCCTTTATGGAAATCCATAGCATCATGAACATTGTTCTCATTACCATGAACTCCTCAATCATCAATCATCAAAGCACGGGAAATTTGTCCCAGATTCTTTGGCCTTTACGCTCTGATCTTTTTGATGACCTCGTATCAGTGTGTGTGTGTGTGTGTGTGTGTGTGTGTGTGTGTGTGTGTGTGTGTGTGTGTGTGTGTGTGTGTGTGTGTGTGTGTGTGTGTATGTGTGTGCGTGTGTGGTGTGCATGTGTGTGTGTTTATGTGGGGGTGGAGGGTGCGGGGGTTAATATTGCTTCCTTCCTTAAGGTAATTTTTTCCTCGTTTTGGCGTCTTGTAAAGTGGTCTGTATTGATCGCATGCGTATGTTTAGTGCATGGGTGCGCCTTGATTTGAATTGTCAAGATTTGGCGACATTACATACCGTAATTATCATAATAATAACAACAATAATGATAATAATAGTAATAAAGAATTATTATATTTTTATTATTACTGTAAATTCTATTTGGAGTCTTAGGTGTCAACGGTTCATGGAAGTTGTTGTTGGAGGACTGTAGTGGTGATCTCCTTATAGAGGGGGACGGGGGGGGGGGGGGGCAGGGGAGCCTTTCATTTGGCCTGGCTCCGTGACCGAGTGACTACTGTTGTTATAAGGGGGGCTAGTACGCAGTGTCTTCAGTAACTAGGATCAAAACATGCACTGCTGAACTCCACCGAAGTGACCCAGTAACAGTGCAGGATCTCCTCCGGAGGGTAACCGTACGGCGGTTCGACATCCTCCCGTGGCCTTCTTTGTGCTGGGTCTTCAACTGTATGAATTTTGGGGTTGGTGGTGTTTTGATAGCTGAGAACATGGGATCAACACACACACACACACACACACACGACACACACACACACACACACATATATATTAAAACACACACACACACACACTATATAATAACACACACACACATATAACACACATACACTATACACACACACACACCACACAACAACACACATACATTAAAACACACACATGCCACACACACACACACTACACATACACACACACACACACACACACAATCGTTACAGCCTCTTCTCTCTCTCTCTCTCTCTCTCTCTCTCCCCTCTCTGTAAGTAGAACGCATTGTTTCAAGGTGCATTTTGTCAGTTTAATCACTAAAAAGAAACATTTCCTCAGAGTCGTGTAAGACCTGTACATTCACAAAAAACTAACTCCCTACAAGCCGAACCGAGTCTCAAAGACTGCGCTGTAGTTATATTCGTCAGAGCAGCCTGGCATCAACTTACATGAACAGTGTACAACAGTGAAACTTAAACAGTGACATGCATGCTAAACTACTACCACAAGAATTTAAACAAAAAGACATGGTGTAACATCATTAATCTAAAAACATTAATCTAAACTGAGAAAAGCGAAGTAAAATCTTGGCGCTGTGGACTGTGTGATATAAATGATTTCATGCCATAAATGTTAGTTGAAACAATGAAGGGGAAAGGGGGAAGATGATTCAACAATGTTCTATTGTCGGATTGATCTACAACAAACTATAAATCTTTCTTGCATAGGATTATACTCCAAACTCAATTATAAATCTTTCTTGCATAGGTTATACTCCAAACTCAATTATAAATCTTTCTTGTTTAGAGAGTTATACTCCAAACTCAATTATAAATCTTTCTTGTATAGGTTTATACTCCAAACTCAATTATAAATCTTTCTTGTATAGGGTTATACTCCAAACTCAATTATAAATCTTTCTTGTCTTGCATAGGGTTATACTCCAAACTCAATCATAAATCTTTCTTGTATAGGGTTATACTCCAAACTCAATTATAAATCTTTCTTGTTGCATAGGGTTATACTCCAAACTCAATCATAAATCTTTCTTGTATAGGGTTATACTCCAAACTCAATTATAAATCTTTCTGTTATAGGTTATACTCCAAACTCAATTATAAATCTTTCTTGTATAGGGTTATACTCCAAACTCAAATATAAATCTTTCTTGTATAGAGTTATACTCCAAACTCAATTATAAATCTTTCTTGTATAGAGTTATACCCCAAAGACTCACTTATAAATCTTTCTTGTATAGGCTATACTCCAAACTCAGACTATAAATCTTTAGCTGGCACGGAGAACTACTGCTTGGCGACAGCTGACCACACTTTAGGCGAGCTGGCCACATTCAGGCGAGCTGACCACACTTAGGCGAGCTGCCCCCACACTTAGGCGAGCTGACCACACTTAGGCGAGCTGACCACCACACTTAGGCGAGCTGACCACACTTAGGCGAGCTGACCACGCTCCACTATATTATTGCACAGTCAGTATCTTCAGTGGACGTGTATACTGAGTGTTTTCATGTTTCCATAGGCCCACCGGACGTTGACATACCTTGCAAAGATCTTTGACGCGCGTGTCTGATATTCTGCATGCGGCGTGTGCATTGTAAGGGGAGTCTCGGCACTGGCAGGTCTGCATGCGTATTGACCTGGGTGATCAGCAAGATCTCCATTCTTTCCACCCACCACGTAGGTTACCCACCAGATGGATCGAACCCAGGACCTTCCTGCTGGAAGTTCCACGTTTACCCACTTGACCACCCTGCCTGTGAATATGTGATCCGTTCTTTAAAAAAAAATAAAATAAAAAAAGGGACATAAGTCACACACGATTGAACTGAACAAGAAAGCTCTTGAAATCGAAGCATTGTGCCTCGTCCTTAATTAATTTAAAACGTAATGCTGGATGTGAACTGCCTCCTGTTTACCAAAGACTACTCACATCTAAGTCACAAGGATAATGCTGGTTTCCCCATAATATTGATATCAATAATAGATACTATGTTAATGATGAAAACATAATGCATGCATAGCAAAACTGTACAATAGTATATCCGAAAGTTTTTATTCATTTATTTTTTCTAATCCAAATATTATGAAATCAGCAGACTGATACGCTATTTATAAACTGATTCATGTTTGGAATGTTAAAGAATGTACAATAAATCTAAAAGTTTTTATTCATTTTTTTTTCTAATCCAAAATCGACAACCTGATTTGTGTTTGGAATGTTCTATAAACATAACCGAAGTTTTTAAAGCTATTTCTTGGTCATTTTTGACGACTAAATCAAAGGTAGAACAGGCTTTTCTTTCAATAGCTGTTCACAGCTTTACGGAATACCTTTACAGAGACAGCATATAGCACACAGAACTGACATCACACAGAGAGAGAAAGAAAACATATGCAAGGGAGGCGACTGGGCTCCGTCGCTTGAAACAATGGGCAAGATGACCACGATGATGGGCATTGTGTCCCTTGTGATATTCGTCACGTGGCACGTGTAGATTCCTTCCTCATGTCTTTTCATGTTCTACAACCACAGAACACACACACACACACACACACACACACGAAAGCACGCACGCACGCGCACGCAAATGCCACACACACACACATACTCTCACACACGTAAAATTAGATACGCACACACATGCACGCATGTATTCACACACACATAACACTTTATGTAACGTATGACAGGTCTAACAAACACCCTCATGCGGTCCATAGGCATTTACGTGGTATCCTAGCCCATTAAACTCTTGCATTGTTTGTTTGCATTGTATCACCACATCATATCTAAACTCAGAAGCCCATGGTGAAGCTCTAAGCTGAACAACAACAGATCGTTAGTGTCAATGAATATCCGGAGGGAAAAACACGATAGATTAAAAAAAAAAAAAAAAGAAAGAAAGAAAAAAAAAAAGATTGTGCTTCTGATATTCAGAGGGAAAAACAAGACAAATAAAAGAAACTCTTTTACTTTGGACGACTGATGCTGAGTACGGCAATGGCTGAACTTACTGTTGTCCATCTACACCCAATAATTACACAAATGTGGTTATTTTATTTATTTGTTTATTTATTTATCTATTTATTTATTTATTTATTTATCATTTATTAGTTGTTATTTATTCATTTATTTATTGTTTTTATTGTTTATCTATCTATCTTCTATCTATCTATCTACATGTATCTATCTATCTATCTATCGATCTATCTATCTATCTATCTCTATCGTGTGTGTTGTCTATCCATCTGTCTGTCTGTCTGTCTGTCTATCTGTCTGTATACCTATCTATCTACTATCATCTACATCTATCTATCTGTCTATCTATCTATCTATCTATCTGTCTGTCTGTCTATTTGTCTATCTCTCTATCCATCCATTTGTCTATCTATCTATCTATCTATTAGCTATCTATCTGTCTATCCATCTATCTATCTATCTATCTAACTACCTACCTATCTTTCTATCTATCTAACTACCTACCTATCTTTCTATCTATCTATCTATCTATCTTTCTATCTATCGATCTGTCTATCTATCCATTTTCTCATTCGTTTACTCGCTTATTGTGTTACGAGCATTTAGATTGTGCACATTGTTTTTGCCTAACATTGCGTGTTCGTTATATTGCCGCACGGTCAGCATACTTCGTTTGCTATTAGAAACATCCAAGGGTGCTGGAGGGGACCCAGAGCAAGAATACCTCACCACTGACCAGACAGTAACTTCCCCAGCTCCTGACACCACACGGCAGCCTTTTCGCCGAGCGAAGGGGCCTGTCAGTGCGCTGTATGACTCATTCGGACCCGTCATTAATTCGGGTGGCAAGATGGCACTGGTGGGCTATGCATTCTGGTTATTTTCTTGTGTCCACAAGCCACGTTGTAAGTCAGATGCTGATGCCTTTAATTCTAACAAAGTATATTTCTAGACATGACTAGATGGTATTCTTCGAAAGGGCTAGAATTAAGCTTGCAATATATGCAGGCAACAGACTTACTAACTGATCACAATCGCACACACAACCCAAGAAGACTGCCCTTTGACACGTTTACAATTACTCATAAGTCTATCAGAAGTGGAATGTTTAACCCATTTTCTTTCATTAACCCGTTCACTTCCTCACCCTATCCACCGGCTGCAAAAAACTTAACCCTTTGACTCCCTCGCCGTGTCTACCATCTTCATGCAGGAAGCTGGTAAATAGGGTTAGAATGTGAACATAATACGTTTTTTTTCTTTCGTAACATGGCTGATAACGTCCTATGCTTGGTGGACAGGTTGAGTGGGTGAATGCGTATAGGTTTTGGATTCCTATCTTAGTTTAAAACGTAGAAAGCTGGAGGACAGGGTGAGGGATAATGGATGAATGAAATTTGCAGTTTGGGAAACAGACAAGAAAACGTTCAACAAGATGAATAAATGTAAAATAATAAGATAATGATAATGATGATAATAGTAACAACAATAACAACAAGAACACCAGCAGCAAAATAACAAAAACAACAATAACAATAACAACACCAACAATAATAATAATAATAACAGTGATAACAACAAAAACAATAATAACAACAATAATAATAGTAATAATAATACTTGTAATAATAATAATAATAATAATAATATAATAATAATATATAATAATAATAATAATAACAGATAATAATAGTAATAATAGTATAATGATATGATAGTAATAATAATAATAATGATAATAATAACGATGATAGAGAAAACATACTCTGCAGTTGATTGCTGTTAACACAAACAAATTGTGTTAAAACAAGGTACAGGCAGCCATCCACGTAAGAAAGGAACAGTATGTTAACTTTACATGTTCAATAACAACTAACATAAACACACTACGAAAAATGTAGCCTAGTGTATGAATCATCTGCCCAGGATGGGCAAATCTTGAGTTCGATTCCCTATCAGAGCTTTTTTCTGTCTTTACATTAAACCTAAAGTGGTGATCTGGTTAAGATGATTAGTCTTTTGGATGAGATGAACGATGAAGGTTCCCACTGCAGCATGCACTTCGAACACGCCAAAAAAAGATCTCACACCAAAGCACGAGTTGTCCCTGGCAAATTCTGCCGAAAAATCTCTCTTCCCCCACCCCCAACCCCAGGTAAACAGAAACACGCACAGAGAGAAAAAAGTTTAAAAGTAAGGTGGCGCTGCATTGTGGAGAAGCGCCTTCCCCTATTGTGAGCAGTCCAACATTTTGACACCGGTAATTCGTTGTGACAAAAATATGTGAACAAATAATGACTAAATAAGATGCTGAATAGATTACGTTCAAAATACATGATAGAATCAAATAGCGAAGATCAACAGAAATCTATCATAAGAAGACAAGAAAGTAAACATATAATAATCTTCAGCTAACTATTAACTATCAGATTCACATTAAAGTTGTAGTGTTATTACTGTAAAAAATATTATTACAATCTTCACCCTCCAATGCTGTTAACGATCAGCTATCAGGTTACCATTAAAGTTGTGCTCTCATTTAAAGGACTAAAAATAGAAATCTAAGAGATCTAGATCTAAGGTCAGCGCATAATAAACATACTGCATGCAAATCAAACTCCAGTTTTTTCCCCCCAAACAATCCATCTGCGATAACAAGAATAACTCTTAATCTTCATAAGTTACTTTTTGCCCGATAAATACAGTTGTATTGGCGTTTAATTAAAGAAGGAATCTAAATCTAAGAGTTAAGTATAATGTTACAAGCAAATACGATTCCAGTTTGTTCAAATAATCAAAGATTCCAGTTTGTTTATTAAATAATCGATCTATCACAACGAGTGCGACTCTGTTCTTAAAACGTTTGAGGAAAAAAAAAAAAAAAGGTAGGCCTAGCCTATTCAAACTAAATGAAAGTGATTGCGAGCATTCAAGCAAGCAGAAATCAGAAAAACGTGAAAATAAAATGCGAAGTGTGTATCTAACCAATGACAGATGACATACCCAAATTTTCGGCAACTGGCTTTTGTGAAGCGTACACAAAGGCAACAAACAAATAAATGCATTAGAATTGGGACAAGAACAACTCCTCCGATAATTTCCCTGCTATTTCATTAAGCTTGAGAAGAGCATCAGGGGCGTTAACTGATGTGATCTTTTTGATCTAAATCTAGAATGCTTCGTTGTCTTTTTTGCACGTTTGACAAAAACCAGTTGGCCGGGAATTTGTGTCTGTCTCGTTTCATTCATCAAATACACGAAGTCATTTCATGTTCATATGTTTCTGGTTTCTACGTAAAATTAATTCATCGAGTGGATTTTTGAAAAAACAAAAAAAGTCTATGTAAAATACAAATGCCAGACATTCTCAGAGAAGCCATGGGCACAGACCTTCATGGGAAAGTCGCCGCTCAGCTGCATGGCAAACCGATCATTGGTCAGACTGATCACCTCCATGTCCTTGAACAACGTGACACTAAGGTGAAGGTCACTGTTGCTGGAACAGGTCAGGTTCACTGTTACTCCATCGATAGTTGACTGAGTACTGGAGATCGGCTCAGTGAAAGTTGACGTGCTGGTTTCGGCGGTGGTGGTGGTGGTAAAGGCAGTGTAGGTTTGGTGTTCGTCTGTTATGGTGGTTTCGTTATACTCTGTCACGTTGGCGGTTTGCGTGGTGGTGGCGTAGGGGGTAGTGGTGGAGGTTCCGTTGTCTTCAGCTATAGTGGTTTGATGGGTGATGGTGGAGGTGGTGGTGGTTTGGTAAATGTCTGTGGTTGCGGTTTGGTTGCCTTCTGTTGCAGTGGTGGTTTGTGTGCCAGTAGTGGTGTTTCCGTATTCGTCTGTTGCGTTGGTGGCTTCGGTAGTGGGGATAGTGGTATTTTCGTATCTGTCTGTTGCATTAGTGGCCTGGGTGGTGGTGATAGTGGTATTTTCGTATCCGTCTGTAGCATTAGTGGCCTGGGGGGTGTAGTGATTTCGATTTGTCTGATTAGTGTCCTGGTGTGGTGATAGTGGTATTTCGTATCTGTCTGTTGCATTAGTGGCCTGGGTGGTGGTGATAGTGGTATTTTCGTATCTGTCTGTAGCATTAGTGGCTTGGGTAGTGGTGAGGATTGTGGTGTTTCCGTATTCGTCTGTTATGTTGGTGGTTTCAGGGGTGGTGGCGGTGGTGGTGGTGTTTTGGTATTCGCCTGTTTCAGACGTGGTTTGACTGCTTGTGGTCGTGTTTCCTTCGTTTTCTGCGGTAGAGTTTGATTGTTTATGGTGGTCGTCTCGTTGTTGGTTGGGGTGGCAGTGGTTGTCGTGCTGTATTCGTTTGCGGTGGTGGTTTGAGTGCTTGTGGTCGTCTCGTTCTCCTCTTCTTCGACTATGGAAGCACACACACACACACACACACACACGCGCGCGCGAGCCACACAACGCGCGCACACATGCAACACACGCATACACAATTCACACACACATGCACGTATACACACACAACACACACACACACACACACACACACACACACACACACACACACACACACACACATATGTATATATATATACACACACACACAAACACACACATACACACACACACACGCAGGCACATACACACATGCACGCACACACACACGCACACACACACACACTCACGACACACGCACACACAACACACACACTCACGTACACAACACAACACACACACGCACACACACACATACACCACGCACATCACACACATACACACACGCACATACACACACATCACACATGCACTACACACACATACACACACGACACACACAACACCACATACACACGCAACACACACACTCACTACACACACAACACACACACACACACACACACACGCACACACACACACACACAGCAACACAACACACACACACACACACACACACACACACACACACACACACACACACACACACACACACATTATTCATCAAAGTTATCACACTACCATGCAACATTCTTATGTTTCATTACTCATCATCTATGTCGTCGTCACGACCATTATGACGAATAAACATGATGATAATGACGATTATAACAATTCATGCCCTACTTACCAGGTCTGAACATAAACCCTACATAGTGGCAAAGACTTGAGTTCAAATCTGTTTCAACACATGATTTGCATAATCATTCTATTTTCACTTACTAAAAACTTTGCTTATCTATAATGCAGTTCTATTTTACGTACCTGTTTACTGTCACTGTTGAAAATGTGATTTTATAACCATATCTGATTTTGTATAACAGCTACACTTTTCAGTCATTCTGTGTCAATTAGTTGAGCATGTAGTTGATATACCAATTGTTGTGAGTTCGAAGTTGTGATCTTCTTCTTTTTTTCTCTTTTTCTTCTTTTTCTTCTTTTTCTTCTTCTTCTTCTTCTTGTTCTTGTTCTTCTTCTTCTTCTTTTTCTCCTTCTTTTTCTTCTTCTTCTTCTTCTTTCCTTCTTTCCTTCTTCTTTTCTTCTTCTTTTCCTTCTTTCCTTCTTCTTTTTCTTCCTCCTCTCCTCCTTCTCCTCCTCTCTCCTCCTCCTCCTCCTCCTCCTCCTCTCTTCTTCTTCTTCTTCTTCTTCTTCTTCTTCTTCTTCTTCTTCTTCTTCTTCTTCTTCTTTTCTTCTTCTTCTTCTTCTTCTTCTTCTTCTTCTTCTTCTTCTTCTTTTTCTTCTTTTCTTCTTCTTTTCTCTTCTTCTTCTTCTGCTTTTTCGTTTTCTTCTTCCTCCTCCGCCTCCTTCTTCCTCTTCTTCTTCGTCTTCTTTCCTCCTCCTCCTTCTTCTCCCTTTGTTCTGTGAAGAGTCATTGGGGCGCCGTATTGAACAACTGTTCACCCGATTTTCCCAGCTCTGTCAGTTGTATGCCAAGGCCTGGGTCTCTGCAAATGGTTTTCAAGTCCATTCTGCTATGTTGTCGGTCCGCCGATTCATTTTTCTGTTTTCCCGCCCTTCTCCCGCCCTGAACAGTTCCCTGGAAGACTGCTCTAATAAGGCCAGTGGATCTTTTACGTGGCAACACCATCGTAGGTTTCTTTTCTTGGCTGAAATCAGCAAATTTTCATGTGTTGCATGATGGTTCGGCACACTTGTTCATTGGTGACATGATCAGTATATCTGATGTTTAGCATCTTGCGATGACACCTCGTTTCAAATGGCGTGCAGTCGTCTTTCCAAATCCGCTGTGAGAGTCCATATCTCGCGTGTATACAGGGAGATGGAATATACCAGTTTAAGTAAGAGCCTGATCTTGTGTTTCATGGACATCCAAAACAAGTGTGACGCCCGCGTTCAAACAAACAGGAACCAGAAAAAAAGAAAACGCTAAAAAAAAAAAAAAAAAAAAAAAAAAAAAAAAAAAGAATCAGAACGCGTATTGAATACAACCAGACAAGACACACGCAAATTTTCAGCCAACTGGCCTTTGTCAAGTATTTGCGCCTGTCTTGTCTGGTTGTATTAAATATGCATTCTGACTCTGTTTTCGTGCTTTTTTCTGGTTTCATGGAGATGTTCTTATCCTTCTTCACATGTTACAGCTTAGACAGTGCTGATGTTTGCTGCCCTCGAGAAGATTTGTGGTTTGGATCCCTAGGTGCTTATGACGGATCCCAGGTAAGTGAACTGCCCCTGTGAGGATGCCGAGGACTCTTTTAGTACAAATATTACCCCCACCCTCTGGAAATTCTGTGCTAGTAAGTTACTCTTTTCTGTCACTCTCTTTGTTTCTTTATTCCTCCTTTGCTTTCTGTCATTTCTTACTATCATTTTTCTGCCTTGCTTGTCTATTCACTTGTATGTGCTGATAAAGTCTTACGTACTTTTTCTTAGGATTGATAATTGAATCATGTATTAAGTGCATTTTTGGCTTTAATGAAATGTGACGTGAAGAAGGCAATTGTACGTAATTTAGGCCCGTTTTGATATATGTTTTAGTGTCCTTAATTATAACTAAATTTGTGTTCAGATATGTTTTTTTAAATGCCTTGTGTGATAAATTGGACGGAGTGGTTAACACCAAGGGCATCTTCTTAGATTATGTGCGTGAATGCATTGATATATGTACTTAATTTTCTTTTCCTTTTGTTTTTTCCTGTTGAAGTATTGTGTATGGTTTGAAACGGTTATAGTCTGATATAGCTCTGCGCAGTCAGCTGGGCTTTAAACTAAAACTAATAGCAAATAACAGGTAAGTGAACTGATGAACAGTTCCTTGCTTCAGTCCATGGGCAGTTATATTAGAAGTAATGGTGGAGTTGTGGCAGTCCATCAGCTTGGTCTTATCTGATTTCCATTCCATATTTTGACAGAAACCTGGGATAGGTTACATTAAAAGTGGTCCCATTGCTGCTCATCTTATCATAATTGTTGTTTGTTGGTGTCAGTGAGGGATTAGACAAGCCACCTCCACCCAAATTCCCTGGGTTGGTTATCCCTGTCGGCTATATCACCTTAGATGAGTGTTGACATAAAACTAAATGAAATCAATCTATCAGTTAATTCCACACTCATAGCCGAGTCTTTCTGACGTGTTTATTCAATGTCAATGCAATATTGTAGATTTGTACTCTTTAAACTGTGAAATGATATTTGCACACTTTATCAATATTTCGCTCTTTTAGTCTTGTTCTCGCATGCGCTTCGTGAGTATCAAAGTTAACAACAAACACCTGCAGAAGATGGATGGGACCCAGAGCAACACTGCCTCACCGCTGGCGATACAGTCAACTCTCAGCTCCCAGCACCCCATGGTAGCCATTTTCACCAAGCATTGTGGATTTTTGTTTATTTATTTATTTATTTATTTTTGGGGGGGGCGGGGGGGGGGGGGGGAGCTGAGGGTCTTGTTTTTGCCTGTGCGTCGTGAATGATAAAAAAAAAACTATATATAAAAAAACAAACAAAAAACGAAAAAAACAAACCAACCAAAAAACCAAACCAAACCAAACCAAACAAAACAAAAACAAAAAAACAAAAAAAGTTTGCAGTTTTACCAAGTTTCAGCATGTACTGCGTGTGAAGTCAGCAAATACCACATCTGTATCTGACATATATCATATATTCAGAATTATGCAAAAGAAAAATACGTCACCATATACGTGTACATACTTGCCATTACGTTGAGAGTGATGTCAGCCCAGAGGTAGCCGTGTTTGTTGGAGGCGTTACACTGAATCACCATAAGATAATCAGTGGTGACGTTATGAAACACCAGTCGGTCCGTTGTATTGGTGAAAGAACTAGGTTGAAATCTTTCGTCACTGGCAACCACCTCTGCAACATCATGTTCCCACTTAAATACAGATGTCATACACATCTTTTTTTTTTTAACCCTTTAACTCCCGCACCCTATCAACCAACAGCAAAAACGTAACCCTTTGACTCCCGCATCCTATCAACCAACTGCAAAAACTTAACCCTTTGACTCCCTCACCCTTTCCACCAGCTTCCTGCAGGAAGCGGGTGGATATGGTAAAGGAGTCTAAGGGTTAGGTTTTTGCAGCTGGTGGATAGGGTGCGGAAGTCAAAAGGTTAACGTATTTTCTACTTCGATCAAATTTGCAACATTGATCTTCAGATCTGTATTCAAGACATGTACTTATCTATGTATCATATATTATATATATTTATATTTTTTATTTATAGTTATTGTATGTGTGTGTGTGTGTGTGTGTGTGTGTGTGTACGTTGTGTGTGTGTGTGTGTGTGTGGTGTGTACGTGTGTGTAGTGTGTGTGTGTGTCGTGTGTGTGTGTGTGTGTGTGTGTGTGTGTGTGTACGGTGTGTGTACGTGTGTGTGTACGTGTGTGTGTGTGTGTGTGTGTGTGTGTGTGTGTGTGTGTGTGTGTGTACGTGTGTGTGTAGTGTGTGTGTACGTGTGTGTGTGTGTGTAGTGTGTGTGTGTGTGTGTACGTGTGTGTGTGTGTGTGTGTGTGTGTGTGTACGTGTGTGTGTGTGTGTGTGTGTACGTGTGTGTGTGTGTGTGTGTGTGTGTGTGTGTGTGTGTGTGTGGTAGTGTGTGTGTGTGTTGTTGTACGTGTGTGTGTGTGTGTGTGTGTGTGTGTGTGTTGTGTCTGTGTGTCTGTGTGTCGTGTGTGTGTGTGTGTGTGTGTGTTGTGTGTCGTGTGTGTGTCTGTGTGTCTGTGTGTTGTGTGTGTGTGTGTGTATGTATATATTCATGTGGGAGAACAAGACTAAAACGAAATCATAATGTATTTGTGAGTAATGTTAAGAACTGGGGACAGGGAAGACATATTTGTGATCTTACGTTTACGCTTGACAAAGACCAGTTGGCCGAAAATTTGCACCTGTCTTGTCCGGTTGCATTAAATACGCATTCCGATTCTATTTTCGTGTTTTTTGGTTCATGTTTGTTTGAACGTCGGCGGTCGAACTTGTTTTGGATCAATGGGATATGTCTTTTTAGAGGAAAGAACGAATGTTGAGGACACTGAGATCTTGAGATGATGAGAGATAGTAATTTGTGCAAGTCAAGAGCTATGGGACATTCCTCTGTGTACCCACCCGACAGTTCAATGCCGTTGACGAACCAGGAAATGGAAGGTTCAGGAATGCCGGTAGCTAAACACATCACTTCCGCCGTCTGTCCCTCTCCTACCTCTACGCTCTGCAGATCTTCCACCCACTGGGGAGGAGCTGAACGCACAAACGTACAAATACACAGAAATACGCACGAACACATACAATATATACATGCACAGATGCGCGCGCGCGCGCAGCGCCACACACACACACACACACACACACACACACACACACACACACACACACACACACACACACACACATACACGTGCATGTATTAGCACATGTGTATACACACACACATGTATATACATACACATGTGTTACCATTACTCACGCGTGAATGCTCGTATCCACAGAAACACTCTCTCTGTCTCATTCCTTCCGTCTGTCTCCTTGCCTGTCTCTGTCTGTCTGTCTGTCCCTGTCTCTGCCTTTGTCTCTGCCTATCTGCCTATTTGTCTGTCTGTCGTCTGTCTGTCTATCTGTTTCTGTCTCCCCCCCCCCTCTCTCTCTCTCCAGACAAAAGGAATATAAACACAGCAAGTACAATCTACCTACAATGCGCCTTAACGTGGTGTTGCAATATTCTCTCACTGTCTGTCTGTCTGTCTGTCTGTCTCTGTCTCTCTCTGTCTCTGTCTGTCTGTCTGTCTGTCTCTCTCTGTGTCTCTGTCTGTCTGTCTGTCTGTCTCTCTCTCTCTCTCGTGTCCAGACAAAAGGAATATAAACACGGCAATTACAAATTACCTACAATGCACCTCGACGTGGAGTTGCGATATACTCTCATGATATTGAATTCACTGAACACACACACACACACCCACACCACACACACCACACACACACACACACACACACACACACACACACACAAAATACATACACACACACACATACACACACACACATACAACACACGCATACACAAACAACACACACTCATACACACACACACACACACAAAACACACACACACCACACACACACACTCAGACACACACACACCTACGCACACATATATATCACACAAATTCACACATACACACGCACGCACACACACACACCCCACAAAACACACTCGCGCGCACGTATATACACTCACTCACACACAGACACACACAGAGAAACACATACACACACAAAAAGAGAGAGAGAGAGAGACAGAGAGAGAGAGAGAGAGAGAGAGAGAGAGAGCAGACAGACACAGACAGACAGACAGATAGACAGAGACATAGAGACAGACAGGGAGGAGAGACAGACAGACAGACAGACAGATAGACAGACCGACAGGCAGACAGACAGACAGCCAGACAGATCGACAGAGTCTGTCAGATTGAGAGAGAGAGAAGACAGAGACACAGAGAGAGAGACAGACACAGACAAGACACACACACACAGACAAACATACACACACACACACACACACAGACAAACACACACAGACACACACGCACACAGACACACACGCACACAGACAGACAGACAGACACACACGCACACACACACACAAACACACACACACACACACACACACACACACACACACACACACACACATACACACACACACACACACACACACAGAGGCAACCCAAGCAACAGCTAGTACTGTACTAGGCTATACAAACCACATACATTCCACCGTCACGTGGAAGGTGCGGTACTCGCTCATGATGCCGGTGGGCATGAAGCTACTGGCCATGCACCTGTATTCCCCGGCATCGCTACGCTTCACGTCAGCCAGCACCAACTCCTGGCTCACACTCTCCAGTCTGGCATGCTCTGGCAGCGTCCATGACCCCCTCTTCATCCAATGGACTCGCGGTGTGGGGCTGGAACACACGCTGGCATGTAGGCAGGTGACTGAGGGGGGTGGGGGTGGGGATGGGGAGGGGGAGGGGACCAGGGGGTTGGTGTGTTTCCGTTGTACTTTGAAACAAACTACTACTATGCTACAGCTGACTAAGCGACGATTCTCTGCGCGACTACGTGTGTGTGTGTGTGTGTGTGTGTGTGTGTGTGTGTGTGTGTGTGTGTGTGTATGTGTGTGTTGTGTGTGTGTGTGTGTGTGTGTGTGTGTGTGTGTAGAGAGGAGAGAGAGAGAGAGAGTGAGAGAGAGAGAGACGACAGACAGACAGACAGACAGACAGAGAAGACAGAGAAGAGAAGAGAAGATACAGAGAGAGAGAGACAGAGAAGACAGACAGGGAAGAAGACAGCAGACAGACAGACAGAAGATAGAGAGAGAGATAAGAGAGAGAGAGAGAGAGAGAGAGAGATACAGACAGGGAGAGACAGAGACAGACAGACAGACAGATAGAAGCAGAGATACAGAGAAAGAGAGAGAGAGAGAGAGAGAGAGAGAGAGAGAGAGAGAGAGATACAGACAGAGAGAGAGTCAGAGGCAGAGACAGAGTGAGAAAGAGAGAGAGAGAGCGTGTGTCACTGTTTGTGTGTATATATGTGTGTGTGCGCCCGCACACGAGGCAGAGAGAAAGTGAGAGAAAAGAGAGAGAGAGAGAGAGAGAGAAACAGAGAGACAGAGACAGAGAGAGAGACAGAGAGAGAGAGAGTAAGAGAGAGAGAGAAAGAGAGAGAGAGAGAAAGAGAGTGAGATAGAGACAGAGATACAGAGAGAGATACAGAGATACAGAGAGAGAAACAGAGAGAGAGAGATTAGAGAGAGACAGACAGACAGACAGAGCAGACAGAGTGAGAAAGAGAGAGAGAGAGCGTGTGTGTGTATGTGTGTGTGCGCGCGCGCACGAGGCAGAGGAGAGAGAGAGAGGAACAGAGACAGAGACAGAGAGACAGAGAGAGAGACAGAGAGAGAATGAGAGAGAGAAAGAGCGATAGAGAGAGAGAGAAAGAGAGTGAGATAGAGACAGAGATACAGAGAGAGACAGAGAGAGAGACAGACAGACAGACAGACACACAGACAGACAGACGACAGACAGACAGACAGACAAACAAACAGAGGCAGAGACAGAGTGAGAAAGAGAGAGAGAGCGTGTGTCACTGTTTGTGTGGATATGTGTGTGTGCGCCCGCGCACAAAGCAGAGAGAGAGAGAGAGAGAGAGAGAGAGAGAGAGAGAGAGAGAGAGAGAGAGAAGAGAGAGAGAGACAGAGACAGACACAGAGAGAGACAGACAGAGACAGACAGAGACAGAGACAGACAGAGATAGAGACAGAGACAGAGAGACAGACAGAGAGACAGAGTGAAAGAGAGAAAGAGAGAGAGAGAGAGTCAGAGACAGAGACAGAGAAAGACACACAAGAGAGAGAGAGAGAGAGAGAGAGAGAGAGAGAGAGAGAGAGAGAGAGAGTCAGAGACACAGAGAGAGAGAGAAATAATCGATTTGTGGATGCAATCCTTGGCATCATCGCTCTTTAGGCCATTGCACAGCAGGGACGCAACCGCTGATGGACTCGGCCTTTGTGCGTTGGAAGTTTAATCGTTGTTGGTCCCCCCCCCCTCCGCCCCATTCTCCCCATGGGGATGCCAGGGGCTCTTACAATATAATTATTACCCCCACCTTCTGGAAATTATGTGCTAGACATTTCCTCTTTTCTGTCACTCTCTCTCTCTTTCTTTCTTCCTCCTTTGCTTTCTGTCATTTCTTCCTATCATTTTCTGCCTTGGTGGTCCATTCACCTGTATGTATTCGGTAAAGTCTTACGTACTTGTCTCCTAGGACTGATAATTGGGTACATGAATTAAGTGCTTTTTTTTTTTGGCTCTAGGGAAATGAGATATGCGAAAGCAATTTTAGGTACTTTAGACCTGTTTTTATATATGTTTTGGTGTCCTTATTACTTTTAAAAATTTGTATTCAGGTATGTTTTTTAAATCCCCTGTGCGATAAATTGGACGGAGTGGTCAACGCCAGGGGCATTTTTCCTTTTGAAGTATTGTGTATGCTTTGAAACAGTTATAGCCCTGATATGGCTCTGTGCAGTCGGCTGGGTTTTAAACAACAATAACAAT
>JAPXFY010000018.1:14861693-14864193 GCA_030674185.1 Monoplex corrugatus | reverse complement strand
AAGCAAATACTACAGATGGTCCAGAACTAATACAAGATAGTCAAGCCATTTTGACAATGTCTCTTTTATTACAAAAGCAAATACTACAGATGGTCCAGAACTAATACAAGATAGTCAAGCCATTTTGACAATCTCCCTTTTATTACAAACCCCCCCCCACAAATACTACAGATGGCCTAGATTTTTCAATGACAACCAGTACTGAGAACTCCAAACCATTCTGAGAATCTGTCTTTTATTACGAAACAAATTAAAAAGACAAGAAATAAAAAAATGAAACTCACGACTACCCTTTCAAGTCTAAAATGCAATTTAAAAAAATCCTTCCCATACGTGTAATCATATAGGATGAGATCTACTGATCTGTTATAAAAACTTGAGAATGGCATCTCTGACGAAATTCTTTAAGAAGTCCTTCGTGTATAGTGTTTATATCTACCATCGTGTAAGCCCAAGCAATCTATAGGACGGTCAGTGCTTGATTCTGGCCGACACGATGTAATCGGTTCCAGTCCTTACCCTACCCCCAAACCATCACCCTCGAGATCGCTGTTCTCCAGGAACACATTGCCAACTCAAAGGGTTAAGATCAGGGGTATGGGTTAGGGTTAGTTTTCAGTGTTAGGTATTGTCAAAAGCGGTGGTGAAATCAGGCTGGGTATTCATGCACAGGATCTGCAAGAATAAGAAAGACCTAAACTGCGCCATTTGCCCTTCGACTACTGCACCCTATCGATCAACTGGGAAAAAATTAACCCATTGACTCCCTCACCCTATTCAGCAGCTTCCTCCAGGAAGCTGGTGGATAGCAGGAGGGAGTCAAAGGGTTAAGTGTTTGCTTTGGTGCGTGGTTGACAATGCAGGATGCTGGTGAACAGAGTGCCGGAGTGAAAGAGCTAATTTAACCAGAATGGAACCGAGACCATTCGACTGCAGGTCAGATTCAACGTGACCATCACTCCCATAAAGCCCCCCCCCCCCCCCAATAAAAAAAAAACAGAAAGAAAAATAAAGAATACAACCACCACAGATTTAAACTATTTCACGCATGCATGCACATCACTGTCCTCCTCCCTACATACGTACACACACACACACACACACACACACACACACACACACACACACACACACACACACACACACACACACACACACACACACACACACACACACACCACAACACAACACAACACAACACAACACACACACTCTGTCTGTCTGTCTTCTCTCACTCTCTCTCTCTCTCTCTCTCTACACACACACACACACACACACACACACACACACACACACACACACACACACACACACACACACACCTATACACACACACACTCAACCACACTTACATTCTCCAGTACAGCCATTTTCAAATCGATGAAGTTACTCAGTGATCTCCCGTGGTCATTCTCAGCCACACATTGGTACAGGCCTTCCGTTTCCTCGTCCACCGTGTCTGCAGCCAAGAGTAACGTCCCATTGATCACCAGTTCTTCCGCTTGGGTTTCTGAATCTCCGACGATCACGGTTTCTCCATTTTTCCGCCAAGTGTATCTGTAGATCGAACAAATAAATAGTTGACAATACTAATTACAATCATCATCATCAAGTGCCCTGCCACATGGCGTTGGCGATCATGGCCCACCATATGTATCTATACCTTGTTGCCGCAAGCCCATCTTCCACCCTATCTGTCCTCAGCCACACTGCAAGTCCATCGAATATCTTTTTCCCTGGGTCCACCCGATGCTCTCTTTCCCCCCAGCTTTCCCGTTGTGACCGGCGCTCTAATTCCCCTTTCCTCGTAAAATGGCCTGGGGGAAAGAGCTAGTTCTAGAATTCATTGTCGTGAATATAAAACTTGAAAGAGTAGGTGTTAAGCTCACACACACACACACACACACACACACACACACACACACACACACACACACACACACACATACACACACACAACACACACACACAACACACACACACAACACAAACATACACAGCAACGCAAATACAAACACACATGACATACACAAACACACACACACATCAACACCCACAAACACATACACACACACATCAACACCCACAAACACATACACACACAAATACATCACACACACACACCACACACACACACACACACACACACACACACACACACACCCCAACACACACACACACAACACATACAAAAACGCACACTCAAACACATACACATGCATACACACACCCTTCCGCATCCTCTCTCACCCAAACACACACACACACCACACACACACACACACACATACACACATACACACACACGCGCGCGCAGACAGAGACAGAGACAGAGACAAGAGAGACAGAAACAGAGACAGAGACAGAGACAAACTGACAGAGAGAGAGAGAGAGAGAAAGAGAGAGAGAAAGAGAGAGAGAGAGAGTGAGAGAAACAGAGACAGAGAGACAGACAACCAGAGAGAGAGACAGAGAGACGACAACCAGAGAGAGAGACAAG
>JAPXFY010000018.1:14844193-14859193 GCA_030674185.1 Monoplex corrugatus | reverse complement strand
AATGACATCATCATCATCATGTACCCTGCCGCATGGCGTTGGCGATCATGGCCCTCCACATGAGTCTATCCCCTGTCGCTGTTGCTGCTTGAACTTTAGTCAGTTTATTCCTTTCCTCACACTGGACACAGCAGCAGGGAAGTTTCAGTCTTTTTCTCCTAAGTTTTGTATCTGGCGTTTGCTTGTTTGTCATCTTACGCTTGACAATTGGCCGAAAATTTGCGCCTATCTTGTCTTGTATTAAATACGCGTTCTTATCCTTCTTTCGTGTTTTTTTTTCTGGTTCATAGATGACTTAGTTATGGCCTGCTGTAAAGATTATGGGCTAAAGCACGAGTAGCATTACCTTTAAATAGTCCGCTAAGCCACGATGCCAGGTCTGTCTCAACATTCTTCGACGAGTTTATATCAAATGGGTCTCCGAGGCTCCATCCTGAAAAATAATGTAAAAACAAAATAGTTAGATTTCATCTCTTTAGGATTATTGCATTCAGGGAGTATACCTTTGTGTTCACCTAGATTTCATTTCTTCAGGATTATCGCATTCAGGGAGTATACCTTTGTGTTCACCTAGATTTCATTTCTTCAGGATTATCGCATCCAGGGAGTATACCTTTGTGTTCACCTAGATTTCATTTCTTTAGGATTATCGCATTCAGGGAGTATACCTTTGTGTTCACCTAGATTTCATTTCTTTAGGATTATCGCATTCAGGGAATATACCTTTGTGCTCACCTAGATTTCATTTCTTCAGGATTATCGCATTCAGGGAGTATACCTTTGTGTTCACCTAGATTTCATTTCTTTAGGATTATCGCATTCAGGGAGTATACCTTTGTGTTCACCTAGATTTCATTTCTTCAGGATTATCGCATCCAGGGAGTATACCTTTGTGTTCACCTAGATTTCATTTCTTCAGGATTATCGCATTCAGGGAGTATACCTTTGTGTTCACCTAGATTTCATTTCTTCAGGATTATCGCATTCAGGGAGTATACCTTTGTGTTCACCTAGATTTCATTTCTTTAGGATTATCGCATTCAGGGAGTATACCTTTGTGTTCACCTAGATTTCATTTTTTTTAGGATTATCGCATTCAGGGAGTATACCTTTGTGTTCACCTAGATTTCATTTCTTCAGGATTATCGCATCCAGGGAGTATACCTTTGTGCTCACCTGTCTTTTCTGTTCCATTTTCTGAGCTATCATAACCCTTTGACTCCCGCACCCTGTCCACCAGCATCCTGCGTTGTCAACCATGCTAGCTAAGCAAACGCTTAACCTTTGGTCCCCTTACCCTATCCACCAGCTTCCTGCAGGAACCTGGTGGATAGGGTGAGGAAGGCAAAGGGCTAAGTTTTTGTCGTTGGTGGATGGGGTGCAGGAGTCAAAGGATTAATGGCCGCAGAAGCTGGCACAGTTCTTACAATGCAATGATGATGATGTCGATGATGATGATGATGATGTCGATGAGGATGATAATTTTGATGCTAAGGAATTCCATCTAGGATTGAGACTGCGTGACAGGGCTGTACTCTACGCTTTACTATCATAACATATCCTGGCGTCGCCCAGGCCCGAGGGATACAGACATCTGCGGTCTTTCTTTCTTTTATTGTTGTTTAAGGCCCAGCCGACTGCACAGAGCCATATCAGGGCTAGACATCTGCGGTGCTGTGGTGAGAAGATTTGAGCAATGCACTCAACGACACATCCGTGAAGTGGATGAGACTCGACTGTGTGGTCCCAGTCTTCCCAATGAGCCCATAGCACGCCCAACTCTGGGTAGGAGCCGGTTAGAACTGAAAAATCCCACAATGATATTTTGAAGGGACTGATGGGGATTGGAACCCGCGACCTTCCAGTCGGTAGTCCGTTGCATTAATCATTACACCAGGACAAACAGATCTCTTATGTAACACACCACAGGATGACTTACTGGCTTGCGGGCCTCAGTAGCTCAGTTGGTAGACCATCGGATGCACATGGTAATGGTTGTGGGTTCGAATCCCAGGGTGCGCTATATTAAAACTGGCTTTCTCACTGTCCCATCTTAACATCATTATTGTTCTGGTGGTGTCAGTATAGGATAAGTTAAGTTCCTCTTTCCTCCAAAGGGTTTGATAAGTCCCCCTTTCCCCCATTTCCCTGGGATGGTTATCCCCGTCTACCATATCACCTGAGGTGGGTGCCGACGTAAAAACTAAATCGAAACGAACCTTACTAGCTCGCGTCTGGGAGAACCCAAAGCTGACAACTCCGACCAAGATGGCGATGTACAACGCTTGCATCATCAGCACACTACTGTATGGCAGCGAAACATAAGCCACATATGCCAAACAAGAGCGAAACCTGAACGGCTGTGACTTGCACTGCCTTTTGCCGCACCCTCAACATCGAGTGGAGCGACAAAATACCAAACGCCCAGGTCCTAGCATGTGCTGGTTTCCCCACCATGGACACTGCTCAGACAACGCAGGCTGCGCTGGCTTGGTCATATGTGTCGGATGGAAGATGGACGTTATCCTGAAGGATATCCTCTACGGTGAACTAGTCTCCGGCAAGAGATCTGTTAGCCGCCCCCAGCTATGATACAAAGACGTCTGGATGTGCGACATGAAAGCTCTGGATACCACCACAGAGAGATGGGAAGACACACCAGCCGACCGCAACAGATGGCGCAGTGTGCTCCAGAAACGACTCAGGTCGGGGAAAATACTACACAATTACAATGGGCACGTGTGAAAAACAGATCTCATCAAGTTAGAAACAGATACACGAATGTAAAAAACAAGATGTACAAAAAGAAGGATAAGGTCACCCCATTGCAAAACAAATGCTTCAAATATATGCATCTTCAATGGTTTGAGCGCAAAATAGTATTCACAGTATACAATAGTATCTACCTTTCTGCTATCACAGCATCAAAGTGATTCCATTTAACTGCAAATTTTGTTTGCAACATAGCATCAGGTTGAAATGTTTGCGCTTTAAAAGGTCTCGTTTAGCAAGCAGTATTATGAAAAACTCCTCTACGGGGAACTAGCGTCTGGCAAGAGAACAGTTGGAGGCCAGAGAAAACGGTTTAAAGACAGCTTGAAGGCATCGCTAAAGTCCCTCAACATAGACTAGGAGAATTGGGAAAACCTTGCCCTCGACCGTACAGTCTGGCGTAGAAGAATCGAAACCGGATGTACCACTTCAGAAGTGTCTCGTATCCAATCTGCACAAGAAAAACGAGCTGCACGGAAAGCTAGGGCTGCAAACCCTTCAACCACAGTAACCGACCACATATGTCCAACCTGTGGACGTTACTTCCGTGCCCGGATCGGATTGATCAGTCACCTCCGGACACACTGACTCATATCAACTTCATGAAGCCGTGGTCATTGTCGACGACGACAGACGAACACCATTATGAAACAACCACATTATCAGTTTTCATATCAGTTCACCTCCAATGATCTGAGAACGAAATTTTTGGTGAACTTTGAATATTATACCTTTCACATTCGTTGATAAGATGTTTCGCCTGCCAGTAACTAAACTCAAGGTTCCAGGGTTCGTTTCCCGTTGAGGCCTCAACTTTTCTCCTCAGTTTAACCAGAAAATCTAACTGAACGAAATGGACGAAAAACGAGTTGGACCCGTGTGCCTTCTGGCCTGCGCACGCCAAAATCCCACGGCAGTTGAAAATCACGAAGAGCAGGGCATTCCCCTGGCTGATCTGGTATAAAATATGGGAGAGATAGGCTCATTTCCCATGTAAACTATAAGACATCATTCTCCTTCCTTAATTATATGACACAGTTCATCCTCAAGACAGTCCCTAATCGTTATCACGCTGAGACGTTAATACCACCGAAGAAGAAGAAGAAGAAGCTCATTTCCCAGGTCCCCCCCACCCCCTCACAGGCCAAATAGCCTTCTTGCCTTTCTGAAATCTTGGTTTCACCCTTGGACTCCAACATCCTATCCACCAACTGCGAAAACTTAACACGTTGACTCCCTCACCCTATCTACCAGCTTCCCGGCAGGAAACTGGTGGATAGCGTGAAGGAGTCGAAAGATTAAGTTTTTGCTTTGCTAGCATGGTTGACAATGCAGGATACTAATGAACAGATTGAAGAAGTCAAAGGGTAAAAATAAACAAACAAACAAACAAACAAACAAACAAACAAACAAACATTAAAAACAACAACAACAACAACAAAACAGCGTACGTTGCACTGCGGCCACGCCCTCTTAACGGGGAGAGCAGGTCGAGTTTCACATAGTTAATCCACTGTGACAAAAAGAAAAAAGAAAAGAACGGAAACATGAACACAAATAATAATAATGATAATAACAATGATAATAATAATAATAATAATGATAATAATAATAATAATATAATTATAATATAATAATAATAATGATGATGATGATGATGATGAGATGATAATGATGATAATAATAACAATACTGATAATAACATAACAATAACAATGATGTTAACAGTAATAATAATAATAATAATGATGATGATAATAATAATAATAATAATAATAATGATAATTTTACTACTAATAATAATAGATAGCTTTTGTATAGCACTATTCTCAGTTCGACTCACTGCACTGTTACATAAATAATCTCACTCACATGCCAACAACATCATTTTTCAATCACTCACACACAGACACAGACACATACAACACACACACACACACACACACACACACACACACACACACACACACACACACACACGCGCACACAGACATAGACACACACACACACACACACACACACATGCACACACACACACAAAGGGAGGGGGGATACTTATGAAAATGCCTGCAGACACATATGTGTTTTGAGTTTTCTTTTGAAAGCTTGAAGTGTTGGAACATCTCTTAGACTGGTCGGCAACTCATTCCATGCAGACGACGCGGTGTATCGAAATCAATGGTCTCCTGCAGTCTTTAGATTAAACCTTGATACTATATGAATAATTATGAATATGACTACGACTATGACTATGACTATGACTATGACTACGAATATAAATATGAATATGAATACGAAAATGACTATGACTATGACTATGACTATGAATATGAATATGGACATGAATATGAGTATGAATATGAATACGAATATGACTATGACTATGACTGTGACTATGAATATGAATATGAATATGAATATGAACATGAATATGAATATGAATATGAATATGAATTAATATGAATCTGTAGCATTGGCACGAGGGCAACAACGAAGAATTGCAAACCCCGTCTGTTTTTGGTAAAGCTGGACCAGTTTCTGGATGGTAACACACCACAGTTCTACATCTGACTCATTCAATTTTACCTACTTACCGATAAGGAAAAGATGGAACAACAGTTGGACAGTTACAGATGTTTAAAATTTTACCTAGACAGGTGACAAGGAGGTTGATGAAGAGGAAACAGATTATCCCGAGGTTCTTCAGGTCCATGCTGTCGTTTCACGTGGTGTGTTAACAAGATGTAACCTGTTCGAAATAAATAAATAAATTAATAAATATAAAGGTGAGGAATCTGCATTGCTGTTCATTTTATTTGTAGTGCACAGACAGGCAGGCAAACACACACACACATACACACACACACACACACACACACACACACACACACACACACACACACACACACACACACACACACACACACATACACACACTCACACACACACACACACATGAAAAAACACAAACGAACAAACGAACGAACGAGCGAACCAGCCAACCAACCAACCACCAGCCAACCAGCCAGCCAACCAACCAATGCGTACATCACATCACACACACATATATACACGCACGCACGCACGAACACACACACACACACACACACACACACACACACACACACACACACACCGGAACGAACGAACGAACAAACGAACGAACGAACGAACCAACCAACCAACCAACCAACCAACCAACCAACCCAACCAACCAACCAATCAACCAATACATATATCACATACACACATACGAACACACACACGCACGCACACACACACACACACACACACACACGGACACATGCACACACACACACGGACAGACAAACAGACATACACACACACACACGCACACACACACATACATACACACACACACACACACACACACATACACACACACACACACACACACACACACACACACACACACACAACCAACCACTACCAACCAACCAACCAGCTAACGAACCAATGAATCAACCAACCAACGAACCAGCCATCCAATCAATCAACCAACCAACCAACATATGTACACATACACAACAACAGCAGCAGCAGCAGCAGCAGCAGCAACAACAACAACAACAACAAATAACGAAAATCCAACCAACCAACCAAAAACCAACCAACTAACCAACTAACCAACCAACCAACCAACCAACCAACCAACCAACCAACTAACCAACTAAACCAACCAAACCAACCAACCAACCAACCAACCAACCAACCAACCAACCAACCAACCAACCAACCAACCCACCAACCAACCACACAAAGCCAAACGATACAATAACCCAGCTAACCAACAAACTTAAAATCCACAAAACTCTGTAACATAATACCCAGCAAACCAGAAAAAAACACGAAAAAAGAATAAGAACGTGTATCTAATACAACAAGACAAGACAGGCGCAAAATTTTCGGCCAACTGGCCTTTGTCAAGCGTAAGATCACAAACAAACACCAGATACAAAAATTAAGAGAAAAAGACTGAATCTTCCCTGCTGCTCCCTCCAGTAAGAGAAAAGGAATCCCAGTACTCTTAAACTCTAGTACTCTTAAAACTCCAGTACCTTAAATTAAACTCCAGTACGGAGGACGAAGCCAAGAGAACCGAGACACTTACCAAGCCCAGGCCTGCAGCAGAAACAGCAGACCAACAGTTTCACATAGATGGCACCACGAGCTGGCAAATTAACGAGGCGCCCACCAGCGTGCACACTAACAACATACACACGTAGATCGTGCTAACTGCTGCGCATTAGACGAAATTAAAATAACATTTCAAAACGGTCAAACCATATCAACAAACATGGCCAGATTTTGGAGTTTCTTCAAAAAGGATTCGTACCACTCGGATAATTCCACATGCGCTCAAACCACAATTTTGTCAGTAGTTATTAACTTACGAACCATTCTTATACGGCGGTATTCTACAATACTTACCTGCACTCACTGCGCTTTAAACATTATTTTTACAAGACATTGTCAGGTGTGGAGCTCTTATGGAGTTGCCTGAAGACCGGGAAAATGGGGCTACAGTTGGTATTCCAAAGAAAATTTACCGGGCCGAATGTGATTACTGGAAAGGAATAAGTCTCCTGTCCATATATGGCAAGTTTACTGCCAGTTTATCTTAACCCTTTCACCCCGCACCCTATCCACCAACTCCAAAAACTTAACTCTTTGACTCCCTCACCCTATCCACCAGCTTCCTGTATAAAATATTGGAGAGATAGGCTCATTTCCCAGGTCCCTCCCCTGAATTGCCTAAAATCGCCTTCGCTTATCTCACTTCCCTAGAGCCAAAAATACACTTAATACCTGTACCCAGTTATTAATCCCAAGACAAAATACGTAAGACTATCGAACACATACAGTGAATGGATCAGCAAGGCAGAAAATGATAGGAAGAAATGACAGAAAATCGAAGGAGGAAGAAAGAAACACAGAGAGTGAGGGAAAAGAAGAAATTTCTAGCTCAGAATTTCCGGAAGATGAGAATGCTATTTATACTGAAAGAGCCCCGGGACAGCAAAGAAAACAAACGAGACAGTCTTGATGGAGGCAGACACAAGTAGATCACTCATAAGGAGGATTAGGAAAAGACAGGCAACATTTATAGGCCATTTTATGAGGAAGGGGGATTTGGAGCACCTGGTCACAACGGGAAAGCTGAAGGGAAAGAGAGCACCAGGTAGACCCAGGGAGAGAAAGCTGGACGGAATTGCAGAGTGGCTGGGGACGAGGAGGGTGAGGGGAGATGCTAGGGGCAACGAGAGATAGAGATGGATGGAAGTCCATGGTCGCCAACGCCATGCGGCAGGGCACCTGATGATGATGATTGAAAGAGCCCCGGGTATCCCCAAGGGGGGTGTCAACTCTAATGTACAGCTATGAAACGTGGCACCTGAAGACAAGCCAGGAGAAGAAGCTTGACTCCTTTGGCCTAAAATGCCTATGCAAAATCTTGGACATCAAATGGACACAAACGATGAAGTAAGGTCAAGAGACAAACTGACCCCAGTTACTAATAGCATCCACAAACGTCGACTGATTTGGCTGGACCATGCTGCAAATTTGCTTCTTCTAGAAATGCCAGCCAAGTCTTGAACTGGAACCCAGATGGACAGCAGAAATAAAGGAAGACCAAAAATGAACTGGTGCCATTCGGCTGACACAGACCTATAACTGATGGATAGACGCTCAAGTGATACCCTCAGGTTCTCTTCTGATCAAGTCCGTTGGAGCGCTTGTGCTGCCCCATGCGTGACACGACACGGGAGCATCTAGGTCTAGGTAGAGTATAACATGTAAAGAAGCACTAGTATCACACACACACACACTCCACACACACACACACACACACACACCACACACACACACACACACACACACACACACACACACATACACATGCACGCACACCAACACCCACACAGACACACACACACAAACACACACATATACACACACATACACACACATCCCCTCACCACACAACACATACACACACACACACACACACACACACACACACCACACGTATACACATACACACACACACACACCACATACACACACACACACACACTCACAACACACACACACACACACACACACACACACACACGTGTATATATATACACACACACACTCAACACACACACACACACACACACACACACACACGAAACACACACACACACACACACAACACACACACACACACACACACACACACACACACACACACACACACACACTCACACTACACAGTCTCACCCAGTCAAGATCAATTAGACGGATGTAGAGATCAGGGAAGATAATCCAAATCAGGGAAGACAATTCAAACCACAACAGTAAAAAGAAACTCCGTTTATATAGCTTGACAGTTTTAATATGCCTTGTGATACAAACAGGACGTACCCTTTGTCAGTTCCTACCCCCACAACACAGAAAGAAAATGATGTATAAATGCCAGTAATTGCTAGAAAGAGTGACATTGAATGTCGACACCGCTCTGATTCAGACCACGATTTTAAACAAATGGAACTTGCTTAAAGATATGTTCACCAGTCTATGACGAAAGTGAATTTGTGTCACAGAAATCATTGACGAAATATGATATAATGATAAAATGAAACATGATATAATGATAAAATGAAACAATGATACAGATGACATAATGCTAAAATGAAACAGATGACATAATGCTAAAATGAAACAGATGACATAATGCTAAAATGAAACAGATGACATAATGCTAAAATGAAACAGATGACATAATGCTAAAATGAAACAGATGACATAATGCTAAAATGAAACAGATGACATAATGCTAAAATGAAACAGATGACATAATGCTAAAATGAAACAGATGACATAATGCTAAAATGAAACAGATGACATAATGCTAAAATGAAACAGATGACATAATGCTAAAATGAAACAGATGACATAATGCTAAAATGAAACAGATTGTGCAAAATGAAACAGATGACATAATGCTGAAATGAAATAGATTATGCTAAAACGAAACAGATGATGACACAATGCTAAAATGAGTCAGATAATGCTAAAATAAAACAGATGACTTAATGCTAAAATGAAGCAGATGATGTAAAAATGAAACAGATGACATAATGTTATAAAGAAACAGATAATGCTAAAATGAAACAAATGACATAGTGTTAAAATGAAACAGATGACACGATGTTACAATGAAACAGATAATGCTAAAACGAAACAGATGACAACGTTAAAATGAAACAGATGATGACATAATGCTAAAATGAAACAGATGATGATATAATGCTAAAATGAAACAGATGATGACATAATGCTAAAATGAAACAGATGATGACATAATGCTAAAATGAAACAGATGACATGATACTAAAATGAAACAAATGACATGATACTAAAATAAAACAGATGACATGATACTAAAATGAAACAGATGACATGATGTTAAAATGAAACACATGACATGATGCTAAAATGAAACAGATGACATGATGCTAAAATGAAACAGATGACATGATGCTAAAATGAAACACATGACATGATGCTAAAATGAAACACATGACATGATACTAAAATGAAACACATGACATGATGCTAAAATGAAACACATGACATGATGCTAAAATGAAACACATGACATGATGCTAAAATGAAACACATGACATGATGCTAAAATGAAACAGATGACATGATACTAAAATGAAACAGATGACATGATACTAAAATGAAACAAATGACATGATACTAAAATGAAACAGATGACATGATGCTAAAATGAAACAGATGACATGATGTTAAAATGAAACAGATGACTTGATACTAAAATGAAACAGATGACATGATACTAAAATGAAACACATGACATGATACTAAAATGAAACAGATGACATGATACTAAAATGAAACAGATGACATGATACTAAAATGAAACACATGACATGATACTAAAATGAAGCAGATGACATTGATGACATGAAGCTTAAATGAAACAGATGACACTAATGACATGATGCTAAAATGAAACAAATAACATGATGCTAAAATGAAACAGATGACATTGATGACATGATACTAAAATGAAACAGATGACATGATGCTAAAATGAAACAGATGACATGATGCTAAAATGAAACAAATAACATGATGCTAAAATGAAACAAATAATATGATGCTAAAAATGAAACACATGACATGATACTAAAATGAAACAAATAATATGATATGATGCTAAAATGAAACAAATAACATGATGCTAAAATAAAACACATGACATGATACTAAAATGAAACAGATGACATGATGCTAAAATGAAACAAATAACATGATGCTAAAATGAAACAAATAACATGATGCTAAAATGAAACAAATAACATGATGCTAAAATGAAACACATGACATGATACTAAAATGAAACAAATAATATGATATGATGCTAAAATGAAACAGATGACATGATACTAAAATGAAACAAATGACATGATGCTAAAATGAAACAGATGACATGATACTAAAATGAAACAGATGACATGATACTAAAATGAAACAGATGACATGATATGATGCTAAAATGAAACAGATTACTGTCATTGTTATTTGTGGTTAAAGCCCAGCCGACCGCATAGAGCCATATTAAGGCTGTAGCCGTTTCTAAACATAGGTAGAAAGAAACTCTAGGGAGAGCTAGACAACAGAAGGTCTTCAGAGAAGTAACCCCCTTTAGACAAGTGTTTCGGCCCTGAATTCCTTACACTCTCGGGGGGCCGGGCCACATCCAGGTCATGACTCCTGGATGCCCTTCTGCTGTTGTCTATTTTTTTTTTTTTTTTTTTTTTTTTTTTTTTCCCACGCCGGGGATCGAACCTGGGCGATTCTGCGCTTCAGAACTGCGGTACGCGGTTTTACCAATGTGCTAACGGGGCACACATCATCTGTAGGGAATTTAATCCTTATGAAGTTCACTTTTTGGTTCCTCCTTGCCCAGATCCAGCTTGAGCTCCTTTCTGCTGCCTCTGCCATCGCTTTAAGGGCTCTAGTCCTCTTCTTCCCAGAAATGGCGAGTTGTTTCATGAGATCATAAGCGGAGGTGCCCACAAACCCTCTTGCCCCGACCTCTATGGCGAAGATTTTGACCCGCAGACCTGCTTTCTTCAGGGTGCTGGCAAGACCGGCGTATTTTTCGGTCTTGTAGATATGTGCTTCTTCCATTCTGCTTTCGTATGGCACAGTGAGTTCTATCAGAATCACTTGTTTCGAGGAGTCAGAGTGGAGAGCGATGTCTGGTCTCATGCCTGTCTTGCTGATGACATCTGGGTAATTTCTCCACTCTGGGAGGTCTGCTGTACACTCCCAGTCGACTGCTCCATCCAGAAGACCCTTTGGCAATGTGCTGGTTGTCATAGCCCTTTCGGGCCAGACCTGTTTCCCTCCTGCTTTGTAGAACGTTGTCATAGCAATTGGTGCGTTTGGGGTCATGGTTTTTTCGCTAACCACATCTGTGATCATTTTCAGAACTTGGTTGTGCCTCCATGTATACCTTCCTTGGGCTAGCGCTACTTTGCAAGAGCTTAGGACATGTTCCACTGTTTGTTTCTTCTGACAGAGCGGACATGCTGGGTCGTCTGCTTTCCCCCATTTCACTAAGTTTGCATTCGAGGGGAGCAGGTCATATACAGATCTGAGGAGGAAGCTTATCCTTAGAGGAGCCATGTGCCACATATCGTTCCAGCTGAGACTTCTTTGGAGTGCACTGTCCCATGTTGTCCATTGCCCCTGTTGACCTTGCTGGACTGCCTTCTGCACTCTTTTGACATCTTCTTCTTCCTTCAACTCCTGTATGATCATGTCTCTTTTTTCCTTCCCTTTGGCTTTGGACCACCACTGCATTTTTGTTGCTCCCAGTCCCTGTCTGTTGGTTTGCGTGTGTCCAATTATTTCTTTGATGCTGAGGTTTCTCTTGGCATTGTTTACAGCCTCTTGGACTTTCCACTTTCTGCCAGTTCTCAGCTTTGGATGAACTGCTCTCACGATATTGTCCTCCGATTCCTCCAGCATGCTCAACAGTCTTGCTTTTCCAACATATACAATACTTCAACAAGAAAGAAAAAAAGAGAAAAAAAGGGAAAACCAAGCACACACATCAATGCATTAATGCACACAGTCTAAGGAGATGCCCCTGGCGCCGACCACTCCGTCCATCCCATCCTCAGGGATCCAAAAAGCATACCTGAATACAAACCCAAACACTCATCATCATCATCATCATCAGGTGCCCTGTCGCATGGCGTTGGCGACCATGGACTTCCACCCATCTCTATCTCTCGTTGCCCCCAGCATCTCCCCCACCCTCCTCATCTCCAGCCACTCTGCAAGTCCGTCCAGCATTCTCTATCTGGGTCTACCTGGTGCTCTCTTTCCCTCCAGCTTTCCCGTTGTGACCAGGTGCTCCAAATCCCCCTTCCTCATAAAATGGCCTATAAATGTTGCTTGTCTTTTCCTAATCTTCCTTATGAGTGATCTACTTGTGTCTGCCTCCATCAAGACTGTCTCGTTTGTTTTCTTTGCTGTCCATGGAACTCTCAGCATTCTTCTGAGAAACCACATCTCGGCTGCCTCGATCCTGGTCTGGCTTTGCTTGCTGACTGTCCACGCCTCGCATCCGTACAGCAGTATTGGTTCTATATAACATTCAAGGACTCTCTTTCTGATGTTAATTGATAGGCATTTGTTGGCAAGAATGCTTGTCATCTTCTTGAATGCTGTTTTGGCTTGGCCGATTCTGCCAGCTATTTCCGATGTGCATCTGCCGTCTGATGAAATGACCGTTCCCAGGTATTTGAACTTATTTACCTGTGTCAAGGTTGTGCCATTTGCTGTTATTTTGCAGGAGGGGATTTCATGTTTTTTACTGATCACCATGACTTCAGTCTTCCTGCTGTTTAGTTCCAACCCCTTATCTTTGCTTTCTGTTTCTAGTATATTCACAAGGTTTTGTAGGTCCCTTTCATTTTCTGCAATTAGCACGGTGTCATCTGCGTACCGAATGTTGTTTATCATTTTCCTTCCAACCTTTAATCCAGGGTCTTCTTCTAGGTTTCTCATGATGTTTTCGCTATATAGTGAAAACAGATCAGGTGACAAAACACAACCCTGTCTGACTCCTCTTTTGATGTTTTGAAAAGAGCTTATATTGTTTTCTATTCTCATTGCAGCTGTTTGTTCCCAGTACATATTCCTGATTATTCGTAGATCTTTTCCATCGACAATGAGTCTCTCTAGTTGGTTGATCAATTCATCATGTCATACCCGATCGAAAGCCTTGGTATAGTCAACAAAGCATAAATACAAATCCTTATTCATCTCAATTGACCTCTCTATGATAGTTCTTAGGATGTATATGACATTAATAGTTCCTTTCCCCTCCACAAATCCACACTGTTCTTCTGCTGTTTCTCTTTTGATTTTATTCCTTGTCCTCATCATGGTTATTCTTAACAGGATTTTTGTTACATGACTCATCAAACTGATTGTGCGATGGAGTTCGCATTCTATAGCCCCTGTCTTCTTTGGAAGTGCAATGAAAATTGATTTTGACATATCTTTGGTGATTTTTCCAGTGTCATAAATTTCATTTAAATGAAATTTATGACCCAAACACTAAGGACACTAAAACATAAAAATGGACCCAAATTACCCATAATTGCTTTCGCATATCTCATTTCCCTAGAGCCAAAAACGCACTTAATTCATGTACCAGATGACATAATGCTAAAATGAAGTATTGTAATATATGTTTTTATATTTTGTATGTTGCTTGTATGTGAACAATACTTGTTTATTATGTATAGATTGGTGTCATTTCTGTTATTACAGTGGTCGTTGATGTTTGATTGTCGTACAGCAAAAGGATATAGTTTGAGAAAAAAAAATCATAAACAATGTTGGCGTATGTTTAGATGTTGATGTTCATTTTTGAACCTCCAATGTATAAAATGTCATTATGTGTGCCTGTATGCTGTATGGAGTTTGTATGACAGCGATGTCTTTTCATATATATATACGGTCGACTATCGTGGTCGATAAAGTCCAACCTAACACTTTATATATTTGTGTACCCTCATGCGGGATCTCAGGCCAAACTCTGATGCACACAGGTGGCCGCATACTGGACACTCAATGGAAAGCTCTACAGAGTTG
>JAPXFY010000018.1:14799193-14841693 GCA_030674185.1 Monoplex corrugatus | reverse complement strand
TAAAAAAAAACATTTTTAAATGGTGTCACATTAGTAACATTTCTTTTGTATGAAACTAGGAAAGTGAAAATGTGTGTGTGTGTGCTTGAGAGAGAGAGAGAGAGAGAGAGAGAGAGAGAGAGAGAGAGAGAGAGAGAGAGAGAAGAGAGAGAGAGACAGACAGACAGAGAGAGAGACAGGAGAGAGAAGAGAGACAGACAGACAGAGAAGAGAGAGACAGAGACAAGAGAGACAGAGAGAGAGACAGAGAGAGAGAGAGAGACAGAGAAGAGAGAGGAGAAGAGAGAGGGAGAGAAAGAAACAGAGGAGAGAGACAGACAGACTGACAGAAGAGAAGAAAAGAGCAGATGACAGAGACATAGAGAGACAGTGAAAGAAAAGAGAGGGAGACAGAGAGACAGAGAGAGAGAAAGAGATAGATAGATAGAGAGAATGAAGAAGAGAGAGAGAGAGAGAGAGAGAGAGAGAGAGAGAAAAGAGAGAGAGAGAGAGAGAGAGAGAGAGCAGAAAAATGTGCTTACATACTCAGCTTGCAAAAAGACATGAAATTGCCCAAGCATCAATTGCCAATTTCAGTCCACTCCCCCCAACCAACTGTGGATTTGACTCAGTGTGGAGGAGGATTAAAAAATGTGTGGTGCATGATATCAACTCTGCACGCCATGCACTTTTAAAGGATATCTTTTACCTTCCCATGTCAGTCATCATCATCATTTTCTTAGATTTGAGAAGTTCCATAACATGGGAGATAATTCCTACGTGACTCTCAAGAGTTATGTCCTTTGGTTGATATTTTAAAAAAATTCTCCCTGCTTCCCTCTTATTTCTTTGGTATTACCTATATGCCTTGGAAGCAACCCTGTATATGTTCTGTCTTGTTATGTGTGTGTGTTTGGTCAGTTCAAAAATAAAAGACTATGTCAATCTTGAATATAAGAGCAATATATTGTATGTATTTCTCTCCTCTCTCATAGTTGTGTGTAGGGTAGTTGCAGAGTATAACAGTAGGCTTGGGCGGTCCGTTTTTAGAGAGGAGTGTTCTGAGCTAACGGTTTTTGTGCTTTGTATCTGCTTCCACGCTAGCTGAATGGGTAGCGCAAACTATGTTAGATTTGAGAAGTTCCACAACATGGGAGATAATTCCTACGTGACTTTCAAGAGTTATGTCCTTTGGTTGATATTATATACATTCTCCTTGCTTCCCTCTTATTTCTTTGGTATCATTTTCTTTGTTTTGTTTCTGTCCTGTTGTTAGTTCACACTTCTTAGCATTAGGATACACATTCACAGACGCACTGAATATTACAGAGCTGACTGCTCACTCACACCTTGGTGAGGGTTTCGGAACCTACCAAGCCATGAGAACCCTCAATCTATGAATTATTGTTATATTTGTTTGGAGCCCAGCTGACTGCGTAGAACCGTATCAGGGATGTAACCCTTTCAAAACACACACCAGATTTCGAGTAAAATAGGAAAAGAAAATTAAGTACACATACGCTCGTATCAATGCATTCGTACACATAATCTAATGAGACGCCCCTGGCGTTGACCACTCCGTCCAATTTATCGCACAGTGGATTTAAAAAACACCTGAATACAAATTGAAACATAAATGAGGATGCTAAACCATATATAAAAACGGGCCTAAATTACCTAAAATTGCTTCTGCATATCTCACCTCCCCAGTGCCAAAAAATGCACTTAATACGTGTACCCAATTGTCAATCTTAAGAAAAAGTATGTAAGACTTTATCAAACACATACAGGCGAAAGGGCCAGCAAAGCAGAAAATAATAGGAAGAAATGGCAGATCGCAAAAGAGGAAGAAAGAAACAAGGACAGTGACAGAAAAGAGGTAATTTCTAGCACTGAATTTGCAGAAGGTGGCGATACTATTTATACTGAAAGAGCCCCTGGTATCCCCACAGGCAGAAATCTATGAATTAAATTTGATAATATAGAACCTGGTGGCTGAATCAATTTTTGTTAATCTTGGAAACAGATACATCCTGTCTTTGTTTCTGAATTGCGCAATCAAAAAATAAAGGTTTGTCTCACACACTCACACATACACACACCACACCACACACACAAACATGTGATATACATACGCACATGCACTTAGATACATTAAAAAAAAAGGTTAAAGGTCCCATGGTCAATATGGCCGTAGGGGCGGTGAACTGTTAAAGATTCACCGTGTCTAGGGCACGGCATTATGAAAGGCGGAGCCCATCCCTCTCCTTTCGCCGCCTTTTTAAACCTCCCCCGACCGAAGTCAGGTACCCATTCACTGCTGGGTGGACAGAGGGAGTTTTCAGGCCGGAAAAATCGAACCAGCGTTTAGCGGATTCGAACCACCGACCTTCCGCACCGCAGACGAGCGCTCTAACCACTCGACTACAGGCCCCCTATACTTAGATACATACCCACACATATATACTTAAGCACTACACACACACACACAAACACACATACATGGAGAGAAAATTTGGTTTCAAGCTTATTTTAATAAAACTGATAACAGACACCCAGACAGCACCTTCAAATATCAAATAACAAAGATGATAAAAATCTCCACAGTTTCGTCATTCACGGAATTAAATACAACATACACAAAAATATCACACTGACATGAAAACAACAGAGCATTTCATCAACAATGTAACAAAGATAGACAGAAACCTGGAAACAATAAGACCGACTAACCAAATCATGCTATAAGGAAACCAATGAAGATGGCTTTGCGGTACAAGTATTCTGATGATATCAGTTTATTGGTAGTTCAGAAGAGGACAGCAGGAAGGTCTAAATCCTATATATATGTGTGTGTGTGTGTGTGTGTGTGTGTGTGTGTGTGTGTGTATGAGGTGTGTGTGTGTGTGCATGTGTATGAGGTGTGTGTGTGTGTGTGTGTGTGCACGTGTGTGAGTATGCATTGTGTGTGTGTTTTAAATGTGCTATTGACTTATAATTCCAATGTGCTGATCTTACATTCTGTGGCTTTGTGTAGATGTGTGTCTTAGTGTGTGTGTGTGTGTGTGTGTGTGTGTGTGTGTGAGAGAGAGAGAGAGAGAGAGAGAGAGAGAGAGAGTGTGTGTGTGCGTGCGCGTATGAGTGTGTGTCGATATATGTGTGTGTCAATGTGTGTGTGTGCATGTATGTATGTGTGTGTGTGTGAGTGTGTGTGCGTGCGTGCATGTGCACGTGCATCTGTAATCTTAATTTATCGATTTTAATGGGTGTCTTGTGGTGGAGAATTGCAGGGTGTGCGCGCGCGCGTGCGTGCGTGTGTGCGTGTGTGTGTGTATGTGTGTGTGTGTGTGTGTGTGTGTGTGTGTGTGTGTGTGTGTGTACTGAGGAGTTGCCATGTCACAGGTGAGGCTGTGAGTAAGCCTGATGTGATGTGAACAGAGTGAGCATGATGTCACCAAACAAAAATCCCTTGTTCTCTGAACCGGTCAATAAAGTATATTGTAACCTTGTCGAAACAATGACTCCTTAATTTTTGACATAAAATGAAAGATGTGTGCTAACAATGGCAGAAAAACAAAATAAGACTGATGCCATAAACCTAAACATAAACCCTACCAAAGAATTTTTTGGTTATTTGCCCTAAGCCTGCACATTAGCCCTACTGCTCTGTTCTGTTCTCTTTTACTGAGTTTAAAAGTCCTACCACTCTCAGTCTATAGACTAGCCGTAAGAATAGTCTATGAGGACTAGCTATAAGAATAGTCTCTGAGAACTAGCTACAAGAATAGTCTATGAGGACTAGCTACAACAATGTTGCTCAAAGAAGCATGAAAACATCTTGGTTTCACTGTGAGATACCGACGCTATTGTTGGATTTTCTAGATTACTACTGAACAGCATGTTGGTTCTTATGATAAAGCTGTGGACTCAAGGTCTCATGTCCTCGAGTTCAATCCCAGCCCACAACATAAAAACTGGCCTGTTTGCTTCCCATCTTAATGCTTCAGTCTTTCTGGTGGTGTCAGTCTGGTGTTTCTCAGATTCCTTACCAACAAACCCTTTCTGACTTCAAGATCCTACCAGTGCACAGCAGTTTGTACAAGTTCAAGAAGCCTGCAGTATAATATTCTGGCAGATTTGGGTCAAACATAAAAAAGACTGCAGTATAACATTCTGGCAGATTTGGGCCAACATCAAGAGGTCTGCAATTCAAATTGCTGCAATATGATTTTCTGGCAGATTCGGGTTGAATATCAAGAAGTCTGCAATACAATATTCTGGCAGAGTTGGGTTCGTACATCAATATGTCTGCAATATTATATTCTGACAGAGTTGGGTCAAATGTCAGAAAGTCTGCAATACAATTTTCTGGCAGATTTGGGTCAAACGTTGAGAAGTCTGCAATACAATTTCCTGGCAGATTTGGGTCTAACACCATGAAGTCTGCAATACAATTTTCGGGTCAGATTTGGATCTAACTTTAGGCTGTCTGCAATACAAATTTCGGGCAGATTTGGGTCAAATGCCAGAAAGTTTGCAATACATATACAATTTCATTGCAGACATGGGTCGAACATCAAGAAGTCTGCAATACACTTTTCTGGCAGATTTGGGTTGAACATCAAGAGTTTATAAATGTTATTAAGTCTCTATTAAGAGTTCATAAATGTTATTAAGTCATTTCAAGTCTCAAAGTATAACACATTAACTGTATTTAAGAAAAATATGTCTGACTGCATAAAAATCTTGTTGCTGTTTTTTTATAAATACAGTCTCAACCACAAATGCACAGCCCTCTATCTACCAAACACACCTAGTTACCTTCTCCTTACTTGTAACATCTCCCTTGCCATGTGCATTACCTCCCTCTCACTATGTCTTCTCATCAAATGTGTCCACTGTGTGTATCCTATCATATGTGTCTAGATTTCCTTTTTTCCTTTCATTTTTGTACCCTGCAGAAGACCTGAAGGTCGAAACCAGTCGGTCTTTTGTTCATGTTTTTGTGTGCACAAAATGTTTCTGTCCTACAGTCATCATCATCATCATCATCAGGCGCCTTGCCGCATGGGTTGACGATCATAGCGAGTAAAATATTTCCTTTTTATCAACTTTCATCACATTAACTTTATGATAAGTTACTGGTCTCACAATATCACTGACCATCGCCTAAATGAAAATGGTGTAGACTTACAATCAAACACAATTTCAATGACTATAACCTAAATGGTAAATGGTGTAGAGTTCAACTACATAAATATTTTGAAGCCTTTTTTTTTATCTCATAATAAAACACACTTAGCTGTATAAAAAATTACTGGCCTCATGATTAACAGATTTACTTGCTATAACCTAAAAGGTCTGCATGTAAATGTGTGAGATGAAAGATTTCACCGCAGATTTCCCAATGGGCTTTTTTGTTTAAACGACAATCAGTTTCAGAATGTAATGGTTTTACTGGTCTATTATTTTGCATAGATTGTTTTATTTCATGGTGGAAATCTGTATGGAGTAGTAAACATCATCATGGTGGAAATCTGTATGGAGTAGTAAACATCATCATGGTGGTAATCTTGATGGAGTAGTAAACATCATCATGGTGGTAATCTTGATGGAGTAGTAAACATCATCATGCTGGTAATCTTGATGGAGTAGTAAACATCATCATGATGGTAATCTTGATGGAGTAGTAAACATCATCATGGTGGTAATCTTGATGGAGTAATAAACATCATCATGGTGGTAATCTTGATGGAGTAGTAAACATCATCATGATGGTACTGATGGAATAATCTGTGATTGATGAGTAATACATCATCATGGTGGTAATCTTGATGGAGTAGTAAACATCATCATCTGGTAAATCTTGATGGAGTAGTATAACATCATCATGTGGTAATCTTGATGGAGTAGTAAACATCATCATGGTGGTAATCTTGATGGAGTAATAAACATCATCATGGTGGTAATCTTGATGGAGTAGTAAACATCATCATGCTGGTAATCTTGATGGAGTAGTAAACATCATCATGGTGGTAATCTTGATGGAGTAGTAAACATCATCATGGTGGTAATCTTGATGGAGTAGTAAACATCATCATGGTGGTAATCTTGATGGAGTAGTAAACATCATCATGGTGGTAATCTTGATGGAGTAGTAAACATCATCATGGTGGTAATCTTGATGGAGTAGTAAACATCATCATGATGGTAATCTTGATGGAGTAGTAAACATCATCATGGTGGTAATCTTGATGGAGTAGTAAACATCATCATGATGGTAATCTTGATGGAGTAGTAAACATCATCATGATGGTAATCTTGATGGAGTAGTAAACATCATCATGGTGGTAATCTTGATGGAGTAGTAAACATCATCATGATGGTAATCTTGATGGAGTAGCAAACATCATCATGGTGGTAATCTTGATGGAGTAGCAAACATCATCATGGTGGTAATCTTGATGGAGTAGCAAACCATCATGTGGTAATCTTGATGGAGTAGTAAACATCATCATGGTGGTAATCTTGATGGAGTAGCAAACATCATCATGGTGGTAATCTTGATGGAGTAGTAAACATCATCATGATGTAATCTTGATGGAGTAGAAACATCATCATGATGGTAATCTTGATGGAGTAGAAACATCATCATGGTGGTAATCTTGATGGAGTAGAAACATCATGTGGTATCTTGATGGAGTAGTAAACATCATCATGGTGGTAATTGATGGAGTAGCAAACATCATCATGGTGGTAATCTTGATGGAGTAGCAAACATCATCATGACTTGAGTAAATCTTGTACTGACGAGTAGTAAACATCATGGATTTTTTCAGTTGACTTATTAGTTAAAAACATCATGGATTTTACAGTGGACTTATTAGTACTAGCCAGGGCTAAAGTCACAGGTACCAGGCCTGCAGGTGCCTCCTAGCAAACAATGGAATTATACAAAATATGCCTCCATGTTGTATATATTTACATCAGATGAGAATGGCACTCCACCAACTGAGATCCTTTCAAGATGGAGCAGCGCTGGATCCTGTGCCTTAACAAGATGATAGGGAATGAATAGATAGGGCCAACTATATAACTCCTCAGACCACAAGTTCCATAGCAGTTCGCAGGAACTGATAAAAACGGTCACATTTATTGCCAGATGATGCCTGGTGAAGCAGACAGCAAGCAAAAGATGGATCGTTCTACCAGCTTAGCTGTTTTCTGAAAGGGAATAACACAGGTAGCCGGTATACAGTAACACATGTGAAATACAAGCTAAATCAACAGGACCCACTCACTTGGTGAGAGAGAGAGAGAGAGAGAGAGAGAGAGAGAGAGAGAGAGAGAGAAAGAGAGAGAGAGAGAGAGAGAGAGAGAGAGACAGAGACAGAGAGAGAGAATATAATATGGGTGCATGTGTGTGTGTGACAAAGAAAATGACAAGGTGGGTCAAGGATCATTCGTCGAACGGGCTTGTGTGTACTCTAGCTCAGCGTCCTGTTGTGTGTGTGTGTGTGTGTGTGTGTGTGTGTGTGTGTGTGTGTGTGTGTGTGTGTGTGTGTGTGTGTGTGTGTCGTGGTGTGTGTGTGTGTGTGCACGCGCGTGTGCATATGCGTGCGTCATGCTGTGTGTGTGTGTGTGCGGACACAGAGGAAGGATGACAACTTGGATCAGGGGTCACAAGCCATACTGTCCTCCTGTCTTCCCCCTCCCAGTGTGCGTGTGCTCTGTGTCCTGGAGATCTGGTGGTTGTTGTTGATTGCTTTGGTGAATGATGTGAGTGTGCACCTTAGTTTTTGTTTCTTGAATCAAGCTATGGCGCCCTATAAATATCATTACATCATATTATCATCATCATTATTATTATCATCATTATCATTATCCTTATTTACTGTTAAGCCAGGTATTTTTATGTTTTCATTTCTACATGTTCATGGAATGAGAAAACGACCATATCACTGATTAATCAGAATAAAGGATACACAAAGCATGATGAAATAACCTCCAAATAAAAACAAAATACACAATAAGTGTAATACTTTTATCAGTCATTGCATAGCACTGCATAGTGATTCCTATCAATTCAAAACCGTTTTCTTTCTTTCTGTACATTAAACTCAAAACTTGTGATTCTAATCAGACAACAGAATACAAACAAGAGGTGGGAAAACAACAAACGAAAACAATAAAAAAAACTCCATGATGATTAACTGTCATGAAATGTTCAAACAGAATCAAAATGACTGCCACTACTACGATGTCAGACCAGATTTTAACCCTTTGGCTCCCGCCTCCTGTCCACCAGCATCCTGCATTGTCAATCGTACTAGCAAAGCAAAAACTTAATTCTTTGATTCCCTCACCCTGTCCACTAGCTTCCTGCAGGAAACTGGTGGACAGGGTGAGGGAGTCAGTCAAAGGGTTAAGTTTTTGCAGTTGGTAGACAGAGTGCGGGAGTCAAAGGGTTAAATTAATGTTGCAGGCTGGGCTGAACTGAAGACATCAGATCTTGAGCCCATGGCTCAGTCAAAAGAATCAATCTGCCTGTGGTACAAAAAAAAAAAGAAAAGAAAAGAAAAAAAAAAAGTGGCTTGCCCAAGGGATTGCCAAGCTGCTGCCAAGCATGGCTTGCCCATGGGTGGCATGTCAAGGTTTGAACCCACAACCCCCACATTATGAGACTGGCCCAATAACAGCTGAGCTAATCGGCCACTAAAACGTGGCCCACCCAAGCTGAATCCATGACTCCTGCGCTGTGAGCATGGAGCACTAACCACAGAACTAATGGGCCATGAAACTATTGTGGGCTCACTGAGACAAGCAACATGCAGCATGCTCACTAAATTCACAGACTCTGACCACGCTATGCTTCATTAAATTCACAGACAGGACATTTAGGATGTTACTTGGCCATAAAACATATTGTGGGCTCACTGGAAAGACAAGCAACAATGCAAGCTATGCCTCACTGAATTCACAGATCACGTCACTTAGGGTGATACTTGGCCATAAAACATACTAAGCACTCACTGGAAAGACTAGCGACCATGCCGTTATATCTCACTGAATTCACAGACACGTCACTTAGGGTTACTTGGCCATAAAACATACTAAGCACTCACTGGAAAGACTAGCGACCATGCCGTTATATCTCACTGAATTCACAGACACGTCACTTAGGATGTTACTTGGCCATAAAACATACTAAGCATTCACTGGAAAGACTAATGACCATGCAGCTATGCCTCACTAAATTCACAGACACACCACTTTGGATGTTACTTGCCCATAAAACATACTATGGGCTCGCTGGGAAGAGTTGCAACCATGCAGCTATACCTCACTAAATTCACGACATGTCACAGGTTGCTCAAATTTCTTGACCAACAGTGCAGGTATCTGTATCTTTCAGGCCTGGTTGATGTCAAGATATTAGATAAAAAGCGTCGAGCAAAGCCCAATCACAGATCTTGAATCGACTGGGGTTCCAATGGATCATCACTATCATCCAAAGTCTCGTGTATCATCTAAGCCTTGAAAAACAAGTATCCCAGATTGTGTGGCACTTTATACTCTTCTCTCATGGCGACCTTCCTTTGAGTGGGTTTGCAGGAGTGATGGACACCTGATATGAGCGCATAGCGGCAATGCCACTGCGGTGGTGAAGAAATTGGGGCAGCAACCGAAAAAATCGTAAATTACAAAGCAAACGCAGAAAATAAAACAACAACAAAGAAAACGAACAAACAAAAACACACGTCAGACCAAAGAGTACAAAATTGAAGATCAATGCTCATTTAGTATTTTGTGTATGTTAACAGATGAACAGAGTGTGAGTATGTGGATCCGATACAGATCCAAAAGACTGTCAAAATGAGGAAAACGAGGACACTTATTCTATGGGATAACAACATTTCTTTCATTTAGTATATGAAAGAAAATCAGTTGCTGTGGTGAAACAGTTAACAGAACTAGCTTCTGACTTGAAAACACAAGTACAAGGGTGCAACTTAGAAAAAGTCCCAAAATGGAATGGGGTACAGGGACTGGTAGGCCTGTGGTGGGTTACAGTGGCAGCAACCCGTAATGGGGGGTCTGGGGGCTATGCCCCCAGATGCTGAAGCTTTGGTAAAAATAAAACTGAATCTTAAGCTTTCTCTTGCAATTAAATTCAAGAAAAACAGCAGATGCTTTTCATCCTATTTCAGACAATTTCAAGTATCTTTGTAACTGCTCAGTTGATTTTCACACACCACAGGCGACGGAATCATCTTTGTATCTTTCGTCTAGCCATTCCAAACGCCATTTATTCTTGACAGTTGCGTCAATTAAGGTGGCATATTCCCCTTCTTTCACCGCTGGCATCGTGAAGTTCACTCAACGTGCGAAGCTCGAAAATGGCAGCGATTTCACGGAAGCTGAAGCGAGATTTCGCAACGAAGCATGCGCATCAACTTTCATAGCTTCCTTCACAAAAGAGTGCTTCTGCTTTCCTTTCTACACCGGAGAGTAACCCTCGCGAAACATTCACGTTCGATAAATGATCTTAGACACACACACACACAAAAAAAGACCTTAGCTCGGCGATTTTTTCGAAAAACAGTTTTTCCGTTTCTGACTCTTTTGAAAAAAACGGATTCCGTTGTCAAACGGAAAAAGTTGCACCCATGCAACTAGCTTCTGACTGGAAGGTTGTGGGTTCGAATCCCCATCAGTCCTGTTAAAATCACTGTAGGATTTTTCGGCCCAAACGGCTCCTACCTAGAGTTGAATGTGTTGCGGGCTCAGTAAGAAGACCGAAATCACACAATTGAGTCTCAGTTACTTTACGGATAAGCACTAATCTTCTGACCAACACTGTAGGTGCCTGTATCTCTCAAGTCTGGCTGATACTAAGACATATATTAAGATAGTTAGCAAAGAGTACAGCCCTGTCATGCTGTCTCAATCCTAGAAGGAACTCTACAGCATCATGATTACCATCTCCATCATCACCATAACACTGTCAAAATTATAAAAATTTCTGCGGCCATTCAGGCAGCATAGAAAAATGCAGCAAGGAAAAAAACAGATGAGCACAAATGAAACTGCCTAGATGTGATCATCCTTATAAAAAACATGCAAATGGCAAAAGTATTTACATACTTAACCCTTTGACTTCTGCACCATGTCCACCAGCATCTTGCATTCTCAACCATGCCAGCAAAGCAAAAACTTAACTCTCTGACCCCCTGTAGGAAGCTGGTGGATAGGGTGAGGGAATCAAAGGATTAATTCTTTTGCAGTTGGTGGACAGAGCACGGGAGTCAAAGGGTTAAAGAAACTCCCTGCTGTATAACACCCACAGCTTAGTTACATCCACTTTCCTATCAGTACAATCTTAGGGCACAATACAAAATGATGCAAAACAAAACAAATATAAAATGCATAACAAAAAAACACATTCCATAGTCGATCACTGGGAGGCTGGTGTCCAATATCCACAGCAAGGATTATCTTGGAGAACACAAACTTTAAAGAGAGTTGACATCACAGTTATACGGTAAGGATAACAAAAGAATAAAATACACCCTATTAACATGACAAAACAAAAGAGAAAACAGTACAGGTATCACACGTTATCTACCACTGCAAACAATTGCCCTAAATACTATTGCAAACACTAATCACTGTTGTCTCCACCTCCATGCATTTTTAAACAATGCGGTTAAACTATGTTTTAAAACAATGTTTCAAAATATTACACGAAAAACATGTTCAGATGTTCCCATACCTATACACCACTAATTAGCTTGTATAACTGTTTATAGGAATCAGAACAAAAATATGAAAATGAAATCAGAACACACATTTACTACAACCAGACAAGATTTACATAGCTGCCAACCTTTGAAGTTCAAAAAACAGGAATCATCAACCGGGGTCCAAGCTATTGATTTTTCACCAATTCAAAGTACAAAAACGGCCTCTCCTGGCATATTTAAGCATGAAAAAGAAGTTTTTAAAGACTCTAAGTCTCGATTTTTTCCTTGATTGGATTTTTCCCACTAGATTTTCAAAATCCAGGATTTTTTTGACAGATCCTGGATTCCGGGATGGTTTTTCAAATCTGGGAAATTCCCGGGAAATCCGGGAGGGTTGGCAGCTATGGATTTACTACAACCAGACAAGACAGGTACACATTCAAGACACATTAAACAACAAATACAAGAATCTGAAGAAAACGAGCAAAACATTCCTCTTGTTTTGTCCATTTTCTTCTCAACGGACAAAGCAGAAGGGAAGTTTTGTTCTTTTTGTCCTAATTTTTGTATTTGTTGTTTGACATTTGTTTCTTTGAGGTCTTACGCTTACGCTTGACAAAGGCCAGTTGGCAGAAAATTTGCACTGTCTTGTCTTGCATTAAATATGCGTTCTGATTCTATTTTAATGTTTTTCTGATTCCTGTTTGCTGGAACGCAGGCAGTTGCACTTGTCTGGATTGGTTATCTATGAGATGTACTGTAATTCTTGATGCTTGTTTTAAAACCATGTTTCAAAATGATATCACAGTTATACAAAAATAAAATGCTCAGATGTTGACATATCTATACTCTGCTAACTCAGCCTCATCTAAACCATTTATCAGTACATCCAAATGAAAACAAAACAAAGAAACATGATTTACAACTATAAAAAAAAATATGCTCAGACGTTGCCGTGTATATATTCCGCTTACTCAAGTCTTGTCTCAACTGTTTATCAGTACATTCAACTGAAAACAAAACAAAGAAACATGATTTACAATTATAAAAAATGTGTGCTCAAATGTTGCCATATCTACACTCTGCAAACTCAAGTCTTGTCTGGACTGTTTATCAATACATTTAAATGAAAACAAAACAGGTCAGTAAAATATGTAATATTACTCTGATCCTTTATTTCCTCATTAAACAAGTAAAGGTATACTGCTAATGCTTCATCACTTTCAATACAGTAGTGCAAAGCTCTAAATGACTCATTACTCCCACTAAACTTGAAGTATTACATCCCTAAAACTTTGTTATTGATACTAGATTAACCCTTCGACTCCTGCACCTTGTCCACCAACATCCTGCATTGCTGACCTTACTAGCAAAGCAAAAACTTAATCCTTTGATACCCTCACCCTATCCACCAACTTCCTGTAGGAAGCTGGTGGACAGGATATAGGAATCACAGGGTTAATTTTTTTGCATTGGTGGACAGGGTGCGGGAGTCAAGGGGTTAATAGTGCTGTCGTTCTTATTAATGCAAGGTTTTGCTTTTTTTTCTTCTCCCACTGGATGAAACAGCATGGAAGTTTGGCTCTTTTTCTCTAAATTAGACAGGGTGCAGAAGTCAAAGGGTTAATAGTACTGTTGTCCTAATTAATGCAAGGGTTTGCTTTTTTTCCTTCTCCCACTGGATGAAACAGCACGGAAGTTTGGCTCTTTTTCTCTAAATTAGACAGGGTGCAGAAGTCAAAGGGTTAATAGTACTGTTGTCCTAATTAATGCAAGGTTTTGCTTTTTTTCCTTCTCCCACTGGATGAAACAGCATGGAAGTTTGGCTCTTTTTCTCTAAATTAGACAGGGTGCAGAAGTCAAAGGGTTAATAGTACTGTTGTCCTAATTAATGCAAGGTTTTGCTTTTTTCCTTCTCCCACTGGATGAAACAGCATGGAAGTTTGGCTCTTTTTCTCCAAATTTTTGTATTTGTTGTTTGATTAATTGCTTTTTTTCCTGGTCTTACATTTATGCTTGACAAAGGCTTGTTATATACTATAACAGTAGTATGTAGCTAGTGCTATAAATGCTTCACTACTAGCCCCAAGTATTGCTCATGATGCTATTGTCATGTAGGGCAACAACCAAAGTCCACCACTCCGGTCTGTTTTCAGCCAGCCTCTGTATGGTATCCCAGGTGTGTCTCAAGGCCCAGAGTTCTCTCATTATAAGTACCCAGAGTTCTCTCATTATAAGAACTATTACCTAGGGTTCTCTCATTATAAGTACTATTACATTCTTAATGCTGTTACATGCACAAAGTAGTATTGTCTTCTCAACGCTTTGTTACTTACACTACCTGGCCCACGTGTATTAATATCCATCAAAATGGCACCAGTGTAATGTGGTAGTAACACATAAATAAAAAAAAATAAAAAAAATATAGGGACGATTTTCCAGTCTCCAAGTTCAAGTTCATATTGCTTATAGCCCAGCTGGCTACCAGAGCCATGTCAGGGCTACATTTTTTTTCCAGTCTAATCCAAATGTTTGATCAAAAATGGACTTTAAAAAAGATGGCTAAAGGAACAAGCAATTGACAATCAATCTCTAATAATTTTATCTGCTGGCCACACACTGTCGCCTCGCTACTTTGTGTCTCCAGGCTGCTTGGAATAAGAACAATAACAATTATTCATAAAGCTTATATAGGTACCCTGCCCACTCCCAACTTCCCAGAGTGGTACACGGTAAAGGTTGTTCCATAACCCTTGGGTTGTTGGAAAGTGAAGTGGTACAGATCTCAACTTTTTTTGGTGCTAGCATTATGAGAGGGGGGAGGGGGCACCCACCTCTTCTTCTTTGCTGCTTTGTCTTCCTAACTTCAAAGAAATTCAGATAACAACTCACAAGTGGGTAGAATGGAGACTGTACATACATGTATTAAGTTCATGGACATGATTCACACCTGCTCAAATCTCATGTGGACATACTGGCAGGAGAGGGATCTATCTCTGTGTCAACCAAACTTCTATTAGGGAATAATGAATAATGTACATATATGTTAATATCATTCAATAATGCAGTCATCCATAAAGTTTAAAACGGAATTTCCATTAACAGCATGAATTCAATATTACACAAATATTACATTATTGCATGCTATCCATATTACTGTCTCACTCTGCATAACCTTAATACTGCATTTATATTTTAATGTGAAAATGTGAAGTTCACACATGGGAAACCAAGCAACCCCCCCCCCCCCCCCCCCCTAGTCCACACGTACACACACAGATATATGGGAAACCGAACAACCCCCTTCCCCACATAAACACACAACCACATGACCTCAACTCCTTACCTCTCATATTAAAAAAAAAAAATTAAAAGGTACACAGAAAAAGCATGAAGTCCGTTATGTACTATAATTGCAAGGTGATAATATCTAATGTAAAAATAATGTATCAGTCTTCAAGCAAAACAACTACATCATTCCTCTTGCAAATAAAAATCTGACAAACACTATGGTGCCCAAATGGAAGAATTAGCCTGAGAAAGGAAAAAAAAACCACAAAGACAAAAAGCAAAGGAAAGAAAAAAAAAAGACAAGACAAAAAGCAAAATAAGGAAAAAAAAATGATGCCAAAAATACACAGCAAAGCTATCTTTTGGTTATGCCTTCATTTAAAAAAAAAATTAACAAACAAACAAAAAAAAACTTGGCAACAAGTTTTGGAATAATATCTTCTTGCAGCAACAAGTATATCTCCTACCCTTTCCATCCTCATCCACTCTGCAAAATTAATACTTTCTTCCTGAGTCTACCTTGTGCTTTTTTTTGTTTTTTTCATCTAGCTTTCCTGTTGTGACTAGGTGCTCAAGTTTCTCTTGCCCCAGAAAATGTCCTACACGTGCTTGGCTTCTCCTAGTCTTCTTCATTAATGCTCTTTTTGTGTTTGCTTCTTTCAAGATTGTCTTGTTTGTTTTCTTTGGAGTCCATGAAACTCTTTAACATTCTTCTTAGAAACCACATTTCAGCTGCCTTAATCTTGCTGATTTTGCTTGTTGATTGTCCTGGGTTACTGGTTCCACAGAAGACAGAACTCTCTTCCTGACGTTAACTGTCAGGCATTTGATGGTAAGAACGCTTTTCATTTTCTTGACTACTGTTTTAGCTTGGCCAATCACAAATACAAGGGTGCAACTTAGAAAAAGTCAAAAACTGAAAGGGGTCCAGGGGCCGGCAGCGCCCCGTATGGAGGGTCTGGGGGGCATGCGCTGAAGCTTTTCCAAAAAACGGATTTTCCGTTTCGTTTCTGACTCTTTTGAAAAAAAGGATTCTGCCGTCAAACGGAAAAAGTTCCACCCATGCAAATAATATACAGATCAGATTTTATTTTCAGGTTCCTTGAAGACTTAACTCTTTATGTACACTTGCTACACATTCCACACCAGGCCTGCATGTATGTTCGTATAAAGAAACTCTGGCTTCAAACGCTGGAGCTGAAAAGTGTAAATAAATTTTCCGATAGCAAAGGTGTGAAATGCCAGAGATGGAAATATAAATGATGATACAGATATTAAATATTCAAGGTAAGAAATATTTAATCTGAACACAAACATTGTCTGAGAAGATGTTATCTGACTGTTAAAGGATGTATCACGTAAGCATCACGTAACCCTGACTCCGCCACCCTATCCCTCAAATGCAAAAACTTAACTCTTTGACTCCCTCACCCTATCCACCAGCTTCCAGCAGGAAGCTGGTGGATAGGGTGAGTCAAAGGGTTAAGTTTTTGCTTTGCCAGCTTGGCAATGAGCATATACGTATGGCTATGGGTAAGATGCAAGCGCCAGTCAATGCATAATGATATGAACTACAAATGGCAAGATCTTATTTAAACAATGCACCAGGTAAAGGAAAGAATATAACATCAACAGAAACTCTTCTGATCTATTGGGTTCAAGTATTCTGTGGGTGATGGGGGAGAGAGAAGAGAGAGAGAGGAGAGAGAGAGAGAGAGAGAGAGAGAGAGGAGAGAGAGAGAGAGAGAGAGAGAGAAGACAGACAGACAGACAGACAGACAGAGGAAAGGGACTGGGGGAGAGAGAGGGGGAGGATTGAGAAAGAGAGAGGAGAGGGGGGTGAGAGAAAGGGAGAGATATGCAGAGACAGAGGAGGGAGAGAGAGAGAGAGAGAGAGAGAGAGAGAGAGGGGGGGGGGGGTTGAAGAGATGCAGAGACACAGGGAGAGAGATGTAGAGACAGAGAAGAAAGAGACAAACTGAGGGAGTGGGAGAAAACTGAATATGCATTTTCATGGCATGTGTACTGTGTGTATGTACTAAAAATTCAACATCTTTCCCTATAAGCTATGCTTGTGCATCTTGTGATAATTTGTAAGACAAAAAAAAAAGACAAAAAAAAAGAAAGCCTATTCTGAACAAACATGCTTAAAGCAATCCTCTAGCAAAAAATAAATAAATAAATAAATTGAAAAAAAAATATATACACCTGAAACTAAAAGCTACACAAAAACGCACAAAAAAAGTCACTGGGTTGCAAAACTGTACTAATCCCCACTCAAACAATACAAACAAGACGATCAAGTAGTCATCCAAAACAAACTAAAGATCAGAGTTATCACAGAGAAACAACAATTGCCCCAATCACCCATCGACCTCCAAGTCCTCCAGAAGCTGGTCGATGAGGCTCAGCCGGTCCTTGGCATCCTGGAGCTCGGAGACGTTGTCGACAACATTGGCGATGTAGAATCGAACCTCATCAATGATGTCAATGCTGTCTGTCTCCTGGCGCTCTTGCACCTGCCTCGCATCCTCCATCACCAGGTCAGCAAACTCCTGCTGCTCCACAACCTTGAAGACAAATTTATATTTCATACACTTTACTATTTCTAAAGTGTAAACTTGAAGTCCCCCTTGGGGATGCCAGGGGCTCTTACAGTATAAATAGTATCCCCACCCTTTGGACATTCTGTGCTAGAAATCTCCTCTTTTCTGACGCTCGCTCTGTTTCTGCCTTGTTCCTCTGCTTTCTGTAATTTCTTCCTCTCATTGTCTGCCTTTTGCTTTCTGTCATTTCTTCCAATCATTTTCCGCCCTGCTGGTTCGTTTACCTGTATTATTTGATAAAGTCTTACATACCGTAAAGTTCGGGCTATAAGCCATGATTTTTCCCCAGCTCTAACCCCTGTGGCTTAAAAAATGATGCGACTTATTTGCAGATTTTCCCAATCCCAGGAGCGTCATGTTCTCGTCTATTCTTAGCTTCTCTTTAACTCACCAAAATCATGTTTACTGCTCATGAATTTTTCAGTGAGCTCCATGTTAAAGTGTTAACTGTTCTCGTTAAAGTGTTAACTGTTCATGTTTTTAAATCAAATCTGCACACATTGAAGCATTCAGATCGGTATTCAGATCTGCTCTACTGAAGCACACATCCTCATCATGCCGAAAATGCGACGTAATGCCTACGAAGCAGCCTTCAAGTTGAAGCCTATAGACCTGGCCATTAAAAAAAGTGCGGCCTATAAACCAGTGCAGTTTATGTGTGAATATAGTTAAGATTTTTCAATAATTCATTGGGTGCGCCTTATATACCGGTGCACCCAGTAGCCCGAACATTACGGTACTTTCTCTTAGGACTGATATTTGGGTATTTGTATTTAGTGCATTATTGACTCTAAGAAAGTTGATGTGCAGAAGCAGTTTTAGGTAACTAAGGTATGTTTTCGTGTTCTCAGTTATGCTTACATTTGTATTCAGGTATGTTTTTATAAATCCCCTGGTGATGACTTGGACAGAGTGGTCAACAACAGGGACATAGATTATGTGCGCAAATATATGGACAGTGTACTTAATTTTCTTTTTCAGTTTTTTTTACCTGAAATGGTTATAACCCTGATATGACTCTGCACAGTCGGCTGGGCTTTAAGCAACAATACAATAACGATAACATTAACCTTGAAGTAAAATGTACATTTCACGCACTTTCCTATTCCTAAACTGGCAAATCCACATTCTATACGCTTTAGTATTTCTACATGGAATTTTTAAAACTGAACATTAAACTGCAACAACAAAGCTTATACATAAACCAGAGCTCCACAGTCATAGCATGTGTGCGATTTCTGAAGCCCTGGTTGTGAGCAAATATGTCTATAATAAATGCTAGAAAATTTATCATCTATGAAACTGACTTTGTAAGTACTCATTATCTGGCATGGAACATTGCCTAACTGCTGTAATAATATCACAAATTACTCCATCTGTACAGTGCAAAACAATCCATGTCAAATCATGCTTGCTGTAATAGTAATGGATCCTAACGTACAAGAAAAAAAAATCTCCATACATGGATGCAGTATAACCATAAAACATGTTGTTACTGGCCACTCGTGAAACACAGACAAGAATCACCAATTCTCCCTATCCCTCCCTTGCCCAGATTCACACAACCCTCACAAATTATCCCCCAACTCCCACGGGAAAGTGTCTTCAAGGGACACACTTTGTAAAGTTTTCCCGTTTGTGCCTTACAAATTGTCTCCCTTGCCACCGTCTGCTGAGCTCTTTACTATGTAGCATTTTGACTTGTCACATTTAATTCTTGAACCACATACAAACTATCAAAACATTTTTTTTTTTTTTTTACTAAAAGTACTAAATGTAGCAGTAGAATAGCTGAAGAAGTAGAAAATGTAACGATAGTAGTAAAATGTAACAATAGTAGTATTTTTATTATAAATGTCTATGTTAGTATAATCCAGTCATAAATACAATTTTCTCCGAGCTCACATCTTCACTTCAAGAGTTTTCAAGGTTTGATTATTAATCAAAGTTCTCAGATTTCCGGGGAATTTGAAAACCCAAGAAGGTGGAACTGAAATTATGAAATTTCTGAGTGTATGACCCTGTCCAGAAAAACCAAGACTTATTTAAAAAAAGAAAGAAAGAAACAAAAAACCCCTCCAAAAACAACAAACAAAAAACAAATAAAAAAACTGACAGTAAGAAAATAGAAAAGATTAAGTAAATGATAACAAAATTTTAATAAACTAAAAAAAAATCTAAACACCAACAAACCAACCCTGAATATTCATCACTTTTACACACCATGCATACCTCAAAAATGTTGTTAGCGATGAACTCTGCACAGTTGGCCTCTAAGCGAGGAAGACTGAAGAGGCGTGCAGCACGCAGCATGCATACCACGTTGTCCACTGTGGTCATGCGAAGCAGGGCCGTGCCACACAGACGCTTCAGGCCTGGCAGCAGGTACATGTCTGACACACACAGCACATCGTAGGCAGTGTCTTCTGACAGCTACACAACACAGAGCAAAGAGAAATTATATATACACATTATGGGTATCATTCTCATCTATTGGCATCAGCAGGTACAGTGCTGGCCACTCAACTCTTTGATACTACCACCACCTCCCTCCAGATTACTCTGTCTTGAGTTCTGTGGACAATTTCTTGTATATTTAAGCCAGTGATATTGGTTATGTTCTCAGAGAATAAGATTTCTTCCTTTTTACCACTGTTTTTCCTTAAAAATGGTTGCTGAGGTCTGTGTTCTTACTGGCATTTGGAATTGATTCCGAGCACGTAGATGGTGTCAAAAGTGCACAAAATGATACCATCTCCGTGCTCGAATAAATTTCATATGCCACAGATACAATGTGATGGAGACGATCCAATACATCATGGCATAAGCCTTAAGTTCCCACATGCATTCTAAAAGCTTGCACATATGTTCTAAGGGCTGTCAAGACCTGAAGTCCTGACTAGCATATGGGTCCTAAGTTTATCCTCATATGAATCTGTCACTGAAACAGTTTGGGTTATACTGCATTGATATGTATCTCTATGTATCTATATGAAGTGTCTCATGGCATTAAAAAAAACAATACAAAACAAAAAAGACAAGAGGATGACTTTCTTTTAGCCTGAAACTGCTGTTATGTAGCCAGAACCACAGTGTACAATGTCCATGCATCAGGGTAGTCCCTTGTCCCAACACAACAGACAGATCCCAATCCAGCCTGTCTTAGGGTTGAACCCACAATCCCTGCATTGCTAGCATGGGCTCTACAATCTGAGCTATGGTTAATCAAAAAAAGTCACCAACATACTGGCTATGAAGGTACAGACCCCAGACTTACATCACACGAGTCCTGATAGATGTAGGTCAGGATGCGATGGAAGACAGGGGCAGTGACATCCTTGATGGTGATGACTGGGATGCTGTCACTGCTGCTGGCCTCACCAAAGTGATCCTCTATCAGGGCCTTGAAGTAGTCGCTCCGCTCACAGAAAAAGGCCTGCACATGCGAAACCACCATCATCATGGAGCCATGGCCTAACGATTAACCCTTTGACTCCTGCACCTGATCCACCAACTGCAAAAACTTAACCCTTTGACTCCCTCGTCCTATCCACCAGCTGCAGAAAGCTGGTGGATAGGGTTGAGGGAGTCAAAGGATTAACCTTTTGCTTTGCTAACATGGTTGACAATGCAGGATGCTGATGGATAGGGTTGGGGGAGTCAGAGGGTTAAAGCATCTGCGTAAAATGCATGTGTTTGGTTCTCTGTCGGACAAGGATCTGACCCCTGTCCTTAGACAACACCCTGTGTGGTGGTCTAAGCGCTTATTTTCTTTTCAGGCAATCCATTCAAGCAACAATGTGTTTCAAGGAAAAAAAAAATGCCAGTGGTCCAGGGGGCCACATAGGCCCTCTGGCTGGGTTCAGGGGCAGAGCGCCTGGTGGGGTGGGTGGGGGGGGTCTGGGGTCTGGAGGCGTTGCCCCTAGAAGCTGAAGCATTTTAGTCTAGTAAATGGAAATTTAACCCCCTCTGGTGAAAGATAAATCAAGTATTTTAATAAAAGGAAAAAAGGGCACAAGCATTGTTAACAATGAACAAAACATGCAACTTTTCCTCACTCTCTTTTGCCTCACCTGACAAACAAAAATTTTCGTTTGACGTCCTGAACCTGTCGTTGTGCTGCTTTCCTTTCAGGTGATCAACCAGTGCTCGTTTACCGCTGGACTTGTAATTGATTTCCGAGCGGCAAAGTTTGCAATGTGCTTTACCGGCGATCTTCAGTTTCTCGAAGAAACGAGCGAACTTATTGCCATAGTACACTTCCTGCAGCCAGTCCCATTTCCAGCGATTTTTTAGGCCTTCATCGATGTCAGTGATGGAAGCATTTAGTGGAACAAAGTCCCTAGTATACTCATATTTCCATGCGTCAATGGAACACAGAGAGTGACACTTGTTGGCTGAGCAAATCTCGCGATCAGTTGCAAAAGTAAAACCGCGCATGCACTTACGGCTTGTTTTGAATAGTTTCGGTGATCCCAGTCCCAGTTCTCCATACTTTCAATTTTTTTTTTTTTTTCTCCTTTCGCGGATATCCGTGAATTCGTGGAATTTGGATTGCCTTTTTATATATTTAAAAGTTGATCTCACTGCCTGTTATCATAAGACAGGTTTGTATGGAGGGCCATGATCGCCGATGCAATGCAGCAGGGCATATGATGATGATGAAACACATCATAACATGAAAGTACAAACTGGTGTTAGTGGTACCAGTCAACAGAAAAGACATGTCAGGAAGAAAAATACACCCCACACCCTTACAAAAAAACATGAAGCAAGTAAGCAAGGGAAGTACCTTGTGACCCAAAAACTGATATCCATCCACCACGAAGCTGACATCAGCGAAAGCCTGTTGTAATTGCTGATCGAACGGTAGTTCTCCTTGCACCTGAAAAAGGATAACGCTGAACATAAACATTATGGTTTTGAATGCATACAAAGATGATGAACATTCAAGGTGTTTTTCTTTCTCTGTAAACTTTCATGAAAAAAAATTTCATCCTTTAGGAAATCTTCACACAAACATGCACGTACTCTTACACACATTCTAACAAACACAGATACACACGAACTAATGCACAAAACACACACACACATGCACACACACATCACACACCCACATGTGCATGCACAAACACACACACAAACACACCGATATACACACACACACACTTTACTCACACACACACAAACACAGACACAGTGGTCAACGCAGAGAATTTCTAATACAACATGCAGAGGTACATCCATTGTCTAGGAGACATTTTATCAAGGAAGGACGTACCAGACCTAACACACAGCCATGGAATTTCCTGGTCAAGGGGTCACTCTGTTCCATTATCGTTCAGAGCATCAGGTGTAAAACTACACCAACAAATACCAAAGGAAATAAGAGGGAAACAGGGAGAATTTTTAAATATCAACTAAGTAACATAACTCCTGAGAGTCACGGAGTTAGGAAGGAATGTTCTGAGCTCACCACTTTATGCTTTGTGGCTGTGTCTATGCTAGCTGAATGGGTAGTGCAAACTGTGTTGGGTTGGAGAAATTCTACATGGGAATTAACTCCGTGACTCTCAAGAGTTATGTTACTTAGTTGATACACCAACAAAGCTAACACTGTTCCTTCATTAAAACCTTCTATTAAGCAGTCTTGATGGCTCTTTCTGAAAGACAAAACAGTGAAAGCTGGCAGCATTTTTCAAAACTTCACCGGCACTATGTGGCCGGTTCGGCTGAGAGTACAGCTGCCTTACAGGCATCAAGGAGCGCAAGAAGGGAACTCTTTCGGCTATGGTTCCTGGGAGCATGTACGTTGCATAAAAGTTAAGATCAGGATGTGATGGAAGACAGGGGCAGTGACATCCTTGATTGCATAAAAGTTAAGATCGTTTAGACATAAATGTTTCAATGTTCTGTTTCATAAAGAGGTCTGTATGGAAACCAAGTTGTATCTGTTATTCCGTTATCATCATTATCACTATTCCTATGATAATTATTCTAGCATATTATGAACAAGCGGATGAAATACAAACAGAAGAAAACCATACCCAAGAGCAGAAAGCAGGAGGGGAGGCAGCGTTGGCTAACTGGCCCATTTCCGTCTGAAGCAAAAAGGAGTTGGCCGGCTGTTCCACCACTAGTGTTGTCACCGTGACCCCTACCTTTGTTGATTCTGCAGACACAAGTTTCAACTGTCCTTTTGTTTTTCCTTCATTTTTACAAGTCAGTTAATACAAACGCCCAGTCAAAATATGATCATTGTCCAGCTCACTGACAAGGTAATATACTCACAGGCCTTGTTTTCAGTCAGTTTTTTGCCAGCTGCAAAGATCTCCCTCCTAGCTAACAACTGCATCATAAGCATTTGTCAGTATGCACTGGTATTTTTGAGTTTCTAAGGTAAAGATTTAATCTGATGTTCTTGTCTAAGACTGTCTTGTTACGCAATGTCCTTACATTTCATAGATTGATAGCACTTTTCTTTCCACGCACATACACACACATACATGCACATACACAAACACTCCTACTCTCATGCTGTTTCAGTTACCCAATATATACGTATATATTCCATTCTAGAGAGGAAAAAAGGCACAAACCTACGTTACATTATGCTGAGAGTAGCCTAGAGTTCACTTTGAAAATTCTGTGTCATACAATACAATCAATAGATCTAATACAACGTAAGAATGAAACAGCACAATACTTACGGAAATCCAGTGTCTTTTTCAAAGAATCCTCTACCAAATCCTCCAGGATCTGTAACTGACATTGCCTGGCAAGGCGTACACAGTCTTTGACAAAGTCAATGTGGGTTTCTAGGCGACCTTTAACAATAAAAAAAAAAAATCAGGTATTCTTTGCACACAAGTACAAATGATCAAAGACATTTCATGCATATCATACACACGCACAATGATTCCATTTCTGAACAGACCAGTGTTCCATGGTCTAAAATTCTGACCCTTTCCTTTCAGTTTTTGGGAATATATGTGTGGTCACAAGTACAATTAATACTACATGCTGCCTACAAGGACAAATAAAGAAAAAAGACAGTATGTAGCATTATCAGTATTTATTATTTTCTTTCATATTTGGAACTACATAACTGTACAGAAACGTTCTTTTATTTGGAACTATATAAATGTACTGAAACAAAATACTGCAACTTAAATAATCAGTACAATCTGAATATATATGACTACCAACAATACTACAGTAGCTGATGTATTTCCGCTGCCTTCGACTCCTTTTGAAGGGGCTGGTGGGTAACACTGAAGTCCGAGTAATTCAGAAAAAAAAAAATCCTACAAGCAGAACACAAGAACTTTTAAGATAAAATATCTGACACAATACAATGTAGAAACTAGAATAATCTCAAAGCCATGACTAAAAAAAACAAACAAACAAAAAAACAACAACAAAAAAACACACAAAAAACACCTGTGTGACATCTCAGTAATACTGATTCTATATTTTACCCTCCGAAGGGAAAAAAGTCTCCATTTTATTATTATTGATTCTACTTTTTAGCCTCCAAAGGAAAAAAAAAGGTTTCCATTTCATTAATACTGATTCTACATTTTGCCTACAAATGAAAAAATGTCTCCATTTTATTAATACTGATTCTACATTTTAGCTTCCGAAGGGAAAAAAAGGTCTCCATTTTATTAAAACTGATTCTACATTTTAGCCTCCGAAAGAAATCTAGCTCCTTTTCATTCCGTCTTGAAAGCTTTGAAAGCTTCCTAGGTGTTCCTTGTATCCTCACCCCACCCCTTGTCCCTTTCCTCTGCCTTTCAACTGACTTTTATGCAACTCAACACTAATGGTGCTGCCCATCTCAGTGCCCTTTGATTTCACCGACATCATTGCTGTAGTCACAACAAAGCAGATGGCTTCAAATTTAAGAAGAAAGAGTGTGCATGGGTTGGTTTTCACTGCCAAGGGCAAGTACTCTGCCTTGCTCACCCCTGCTAGAATGTGTCGTCTGCTTGCTGATACAGTAGTGTCTCTGTTTGTCTTTGATCAGGTGGGTTTGAGTTGAAAAACTTGTTTGTCACTATGATACACAAACTAAACTTTCTGTGCAACAAAATTGAGCTACTGAGAGTCATTTATTGACATATGCGTGTAATTGGTCATACTGATAAGGCAATTATTATAAGGTCCTGTGTAGTTTATTTTTACATGCTCCATGTTTTTGTGTGTTTGCTTTTCTTTGAGGGCTAACACGGGTTTTTGATGCGTGTTGTGTGTGCACTTATATCTGATCCCAGTAAAATTGTGTGAATGCGTAAGTATGCTTATGTGCATATGTGTATTATATTTGCATATGTTGTTTACTGAGCTTCTTTCTTATTCTGACAACAACACCCCCCCCCCCTCCTTTTAAAGTTGTAACTATGGTTTGCAATAATGGTAAGAGTTATGGTAAGTCTGATTTCAGCATAAGTACTGATTTCATTTCATTTCACTCTTCATTTCATTTCATTTTTTTTTTCCCACAATGGATTTACCATGTGAACTCGGACTGCTCTTCCTGTTGAGTGTGTTGACGCAGAGCAGCATCACCCAAATTTTTTTTTAATCATGTCTTTGGAAGGGCAAGAAGGCTAACTGGCCTTCAAGGGGAGGGACCTGGGAAATGAACCTCTCTCTCTCCAATGTTTTATACCAGGACAGCCAGGCAAATGCCCTGCTCTTCACGATTTTCGATTGCCGTGGGATCTTCAGCATACGCAGACAGAAGGCACACAAATCTGACTTGTTTTTGTCCCCTACCAAAGGATTAGATATTAAGTTTGATTTTCTGGTCACACTGAGTAAGAGAAGGTGAGGCCTCAACAGGGAATGAACCTGGAACCTCAAGTTTAGTTGTTGGCAAACATCTGGACCATTCTGCCACTCTTCTCCCTAAAACCTTGAGGTCTACCCAATGGTCAAACCCATGACTCATGTGTTACCAGAATGGCACTTCTAACCAACTGAACCATAGACATTGCAAGAAAAAGACAATAACAACAACAAAAAACTGTTACTTTTACCTCCACCCCAATAACCAATCTCTCACCTGTATATAAATAGTGTAGAATAGATTGGAATGCCCATGGAACAATCTGAAACAGAAAAAAAAAGGGAAAAAAATTACAAAGTTGTGTGCCTGGTCGACAGGATATTGGCATTTATAATGCGCATGCCTCATGTTTTACGGATGTCATGTTTTCTTTTATTTGTTCTTGTGTTGATATTACATTTGTCGATGCATAAGATGCAACCAAGAAAACCAAGACAAAACAAACAGTTACATCAGAAAAAACACAAATTCATAAAGCACACATACTGCATGTGAGAGGTTTAAAAAGAGCAAGGATCAGGTATTGTGAATCAGGAAACATATATTTAGCCATTACAAAAAATCATAATGAAAAAGGCATCTTAGATAGGAGGTTGCTGTAGAGTTTATTATCTGGTCAATTATCATACCAAAATAGGGAGCAGCCCAATGAATTTTTTTCTATCTCACAGTAAATTTGATCACTAATTGGAGAGAAAAAAAAAATCTTTTTTGGTGAATGAAATCGTATTCCACATTTTTTCCCATATCCAAAGCCAGATTCCATGAATTTTACTTTCAGAAATCATTTCATTAAACGGGGAAAATACACAGGAGAAAAAATATACATTCATAATGAAGATTATACCAAAAAGCAATAGTCTAAAAACTGATTCTATGCAGAGACAATTCTGACAGTTTAAAGGGAAGTTACATCATATGGAAAATGGTTGTACGTGTCTGTGACCAGTTAGCTCCCTTCCAGTATTCATCTATCTTTTGACAGGAAATTTTCAAAATCTATCACTCATAACATGGTCAGATTCATATCCACCATTCACTGATGGTATGGTATCATAAGATCCAACATGACACCACTGGGTTCATGGGTTGGGGAATAGGGAGGGGGAGGGCAGGGAATTTGTAAAGAACACACAAGTCATATGAATGAAATTATCTCCACTTAACCCTTTGACTCCCGCACCATACTACAAAAACTTAACCCTTTGGCTCCCTCACCCTTTCCACCAGCTTCCTGCTGGAGGGGTGAGGGAGTCAAAGGGTTAAGTTTTTGCTTTACTAGTATGGTTGACAATGCAGAATGCTGATGGACAGGGTGCGCGAGTCAAAGGGTTAAGGCAAATTTTAAACCGTTCAAAGGGTTAAGACAAATTATAACCATGAAAATATCAATCATAACAGCAGGTGACCTAAGATGCCAGTCAACAACGCTAAAATCACCAATATTTTCATTTCCAGTGGTGGGGGGTGGGGGAGGATCAGGGGAGTATTATCACACTAACCAGCTGATGCCTCAACTCGATGGTGTAGCGACCCTGCCACTTGGTGCGAAACAGCTCCCCGAAATAGGGACACCTGACAGACAGGATACAACGATGGGCGAGAAATTTCTCCCCATGAACCACAAACTCCACATCAGCATAGACTCCACTCTCCAACACCCTGCCCACAGTCAACACCACAGTCAGCAAATCAATACTTCATAAATCATTGTACATCATTATTTATCAAACTCTTTTTGAACTCACTGTGCATCACACACAATCAAACTTTTCGGTGGAGCACAAAACAACTGCTGCTTGGCGTGCTGACCACACTCATTAGGTTGTTGCCCAGTTTGCATCTGTAGTGGGTGTGCATGTTGGACGTTACATTTTCATAAGTTAGCCACTGACATGAGTTATAATATCTTCAATGTACGTATTTGATTACTGTTAAAATTATTTCAGTTTTTTTTAAAGCGTTTCAAAACACACACAATACTTCACCAGAAAAAAAAAAAAGGAAAAGAAAATCAAATACACAATCAATGCATTCACACATAATCAAAATTACCTTAAAATGTCTCTGCACATATCCACCAACCAAAATGCAGCTAACACGTGTATCCAATTATCAAAAGTGATTTTTTTAGTAGAAAAATAATAAAACACTTATAATTAACGGAAAGAAGAATTGAAGCACGAAAAAAACAACACTAAACATACAATAATTTACAAACAAACAAACAAAGCCATGTAACGTTACAACTGCCTGTCACGATTTTCTCCTGGTCGGTATCTAAGGATTACTACTCCAGTTTCATAAACATGCAGAACACAGCTTACTTTCGAATTCATTAAAAAAAAGGTTATATTCCAGATGGAATATATTTATATCAAAACAAACGTCAAACAACAAAATATGCAAACACTGACTTGCGCAAAAACTCTTCATAGCCATCCCTCCTCATCAGGCGATTAGAGATGGCTTTGTAGCTGCGCAGCAAATTGCGAATATCGTCAGTTAGAGCGCCGTACACACAACGCTCCCCATCAAAAGTATTGGCTTCGCATTTAGCACCTGCAAGGAAACAAAGCAGAAACAATGCCCTCATCACTAGTATACCTATACAATTTACAAATCTTATCATAATTATGTTTTATGTATGTGGGTTATAATGTAGAAAAAAATAGCTGGGATGTATGACAAACACAGAGAAATGAACAGATGACAACATGTTATATGTATCCATAACAGATGAGACACACATACAAACGTATGTATATCTATCTATCTATCTATCTATCTATCTATCTATCTATTCTACTATCTGTAACAAGATTTCAATCAAGTTTTAATAACACTGTCAAAGAGTAAAACAGACGCTTACATACACTTGAGGAATATGCCTAGATCCATCTGTTACAAGACAGAATAAAGAGTTTAAATTTATCAAAGTGAGAACATCTGTCATTTCATCAGGAAAATCAAAAAGTACTGCTGCTTAATTCCATAAAAAGTTAGAGATGATCTTACACCACTTGAAACAGTGCAAGGAATCTAAACACGACATCAGCATGTGATCTTTCATCTTCCTTTGAATGAAATGAAGAACAAAGACAGAAGCCATGCTCACATACATTTTTATTAATTTTTACATCATGCGAAACTGGGTCTGATCTTCAGAAACAGAGACCAAGAATAGAGAGAACAATATTTTTTCTGAGATTGAAACACACTCATCAAAATTTCAAAGAAGCGCTTTTCATTATAAATTAAAGAACAAGTCTGCATGGGATTGAATGTCTTATCCTTCAAACTTATAGCCTATCAATTTCTTAACCCTTCAACTCCCGCACCCTATCCACCAATAGCAAAAACTCTCTGATTCCCTTACCCTGTCCACAAGCTTCCTGCACCATAGCAAAAACAAAACCCTTTGATTCCCTCACCCTGTCCACCACCTTCCAGTAGGAAACTGGTGGATAGGGTGAGGGAATCTGAAGAATTAAGTTTTTGGTTTGTAGCATGGTTGACATTGCAGGATGCTACTGGACAGGGTGTGGGAGTCAAAGGGTTAAACTGCAGTTTCCATCACAAGTAGAAGATGCACAAAACCACACATCCACTGTAGTGTGGTGATATTCTCTTTGCTGTGAGGTCTAACTGTTACATATCAATTGACACATATATGTACATGAAGAAGAAAGTCAGATATAATTACAGAAAACACTTTTTCTTCTTCAGCTTTTAATCTTATACAGAAAGCTGATTCCTTGAATTTTTGACAATATTTATTTCAGACGATGTAATAATGAAGATATAGTCTAGAATATCAGTTACTACGACCTTGATAAAGCATCACATGAACTAAAACTTGACATATATCAAAGGCAATGGTAGCTCGTTACAACAGCGAAAACAGATTTTAAAATTGTCAGAAGTTCCTGAGAAAGAGCTGTTTACATGCCTTCTTTGAAAAATGCTGATTTCTGGCATTTTTTTGTGTGTCTTATTGACCTTGACTTTGGCAACTTGTCTTCTAAAGTTAATCTTCATGATTCCTTAACTGTCCACAGCGCAAACCTATGACCAAAACGTTGTAAAGATCCGCCCATTAAGAGTTTAGAAAATCACGTCCACACATTTTTGTCACAGACAGATATGCATACAGACTGACAGACAGACAGATGGACAGATACACACCTCTCTGATATAAATGAAATAATCTCCCTTTTTTGCCCCTTCCAAAAAATATATTCCCCATCTTAAGAAAATTCCAGAAATTACGATTAGTTGAACTCTAGCTCAGAAAAGAAAGGTTTCATTAACTGGCTGAGAACTGAAATCTCATTTCAAGTGTATTAGGAAAAACATACCATGCTCCAATAGATATTGCACAACTTGTCGATGTCCACATAAACATGCATAGTATCTGAAACAAACAAAAAGAAAAAATGCATTACACTGATTCACTGATGTCTTGCTATAAATTTAAGGCCTTATCTTACATGTATGCAAGTGTGTCTGTGCACGTGTGAGAGAGTGTGTGTGTGTGTGTGTGTGTGTGTGTGTGTGTGTGTGTGTGTGTGTGTGTGTGTGTGTGTGTGTGTGTGTGTGTGTGTGTGTGTGAGTGTGAGTGCATGTGTGTGTGTGTGCGTGTGCATGCATGTGTGTGTTGTGACAGCGCGTACATCAGACTGTCAGAGAAAAATAAAACAGAACTTACATAAAAATGAAACTTTCTTTTTAACTCACTCGCTACGTACAATTCTGCCCCTTGCCGTTCCCCTAAAACAGAGAGCTTTGAAATTTGGCGGGTCATATATTAAATGACTGGCGTACAACGTGCTGAAATTTCAATTGTCTAACCCTCATGATTGCTGAGTAATGGTACAAGTAAAATTAGAGAAATTTTTAAGTGAAAAATGTCTTCCAAAATACAATCAGGTCAATACATCAGTTCCTACAGTCACATTTTGAATGAAACTTCAGAAAATCCAACTTGCACACACTCCAAGTGCACTGAAGGAAGAGATCGTCTTGAAGAGCGCTGAGATGTTGAGTTTTGTTCAGCAATTTGCTTTTCCGTTGTCTGCTTCATTGCAGAGCTAGTGGGTCGTGAACTTTGCACTGTCTATACACCAACTGCAAAGTACAGTAACCTAATCACTAATGGCCTGAAACGAGACTAAGAATGACTGAAGAATCAGCCATTAGTTTCGGTTAACGGAAATACTGAAAGCCCCCCGAATTTTCAAAACCCAAGTCGGATTTTTCAGACACTCGTACACAAGCGTTGTTGAGACATGATCGGGAAATCCCGACGCTCGAAGCGACAGAGTTAATCCTTTTACTAAGAAAAACAAAAAAATGAGCAAAAGCTTAGTTCTTACACTGTTATGTTATTAGAGCATTTATGAATAAATGTATAGATGTAAATAAAAACACAAATAAAGAAGCAAAAGAGAAAAGTTGAGATATATAGTAATATACTCACAAAGGTGTACTATCCCACTTGTCTCGTACATTGATGTCAACTTCTTTGTCTTCAACCAGGTTCCTGTCAGTGCAAAACACAGATTAAAACAAATGCCCATTTGTATATATATATATATATATATATATATATATATATATATATATTATATATATATATATGTGTGTGTGTGTGTGTGTGTGATGCTACATTAGAGAGAGAGAGGGGGGGAGAGAGAGAGACAGAGAAAGATAGAGAGAGAGAGAGAGAGAGGAGAGAGAGAGAGAGAGATGGAATGAAACTTTATTTTTCAATGGAATACATATATTTAAACACACAAGCCAACTTACATATTTGCCATTGCCAATTTATTTCAATAACATAAACAAGGTATGCACAAGAAAGAAAAATCAAATGAAACTAAAAAAAACAAAAACAAAAAACAAATAAATACAAAATAATTTTAAAAAAAGAAAAAAAGAGAGAAATAAGGCATCTGATCAATACATAAACATAAATACAGAGAGAGAGAGAGAGAGACAGGACAGAGAGCCCAGAGAGACAAAAGAAGACACTAGAGACAGAGACAGAGAGACAGGACAGAGAGAGACAGACAGAGACAGAGAGACAGAAAGAACTAGAGAGAGGGAGAGACAGAGACAGACAGACACAGAAGACGACAGAGAAACAGAGAGAGAGAGAGAGAGAGAGAGAGAGAGAGAGAGAGAAGAGAGAGAGAGAGAGAGAGAGAGGAAAAAAGAAAGAGGGAGAGAAATAGACAGAGACAGAAACAGAGACAGAGACAGAGACTGAGAGAGATTCAGAGAGAAAGAAAGAGAGAGAGAAAGAGAGAGAGAGAGAGAGAGAGAGAGAGAGAGAGAGAGAGAGAGAGAGAGAGAGAGAGACTGAGACAGACACAGAGAGAGAACAGGTGGGCAGGCAGGCACAGACACAGTAGCTAATTATTTTGTCATAAAGCCAACATGCAGCATCTGGACACCTTACAAAATTATGCAATTCAGCAAATAACTGAATAACAGACATCAATTCAATAACATGAAAGCAAGGTCAACATATTTTTAAATCACAAAACAACACATGTATAGATTTGTTTCTTTGATAAAGAACTGTGTACATGTGTATCTATTAGTATTACACTACACACTGTTATTGTAATAATTACAGACTGCACCTACACTGGCTACAGCGTTAGTTACCATCAAAACAAAACTGTAAATAGTTCTTGCTCAACTAGTACAGCAAGAAACTGCCTGTGTCTTTGTTGATAATTCCACTAACAGAAACAATGACTCAAATAACGTCAGCACATAAGCAAAAATAAGATAAAGAGTGCTTAACCCTTTGACTCCTGCACACTCTTCACCAACAGCAAAAACTTAACTCCTTGACTTCCTCACTCTACACACCAGCTTCCTGCAGGCAGCTGATGGACAGGGTGAACGAGTCAAAGGGTTAAGGTTTTGCTTTGCTAGCATGGTTAGGAAAGCAGAATGATGAAGGAATGGGTGCAGGAGTCAAAGGGTTAAATATATTACAACCAACCAAACCATGTATAACAGCAAGTTTTTACGACTATGTCAAGCTCATACAGGTAACCATAAATTACATATTAAATAGCACATGTTCACTCACTGTAACTTCATACAAATGTCAGTAAGTCATTTTTTGGTTTGGGGGATAAGGTTATGAGGTGATTTTCTACCAGGGGCATAGCTGACACTGATGAGGTTGAGCTCCTGCAGTCCCATCAGACTGACTTACATGGGTTCGAGTCTGGATCAAGGCAAACTTCGCCCATGTAGACTGGGCTCTGGCTGTAAATGTTAACGGGTACCTGACCCATTTCAGGACTGGGAAGAGTCATGGACATCACAGTGCTGGCCCTGACATAAAGAGACAGTTTCTGCCATCCCAATCCCCCTGCTGCCTCAAAACTTTATTTAGGCTAACTTTTTACCTTTTCATAAAATAGCTAATCATTAACAGTTTAACTTACAGGTAGATATATGTCAATGGATAATATAAAATAAATGATGTGACCCTCTGACACAGGGGTCAATAACCGAACGAGTCCAATCTTGTTGTTTACAGATTTGGGCCTTACTGAAACGAAAGGTATAATTTCATTGCATTATCTGCAGTCATTTAATTTTAAAACTTTTGCAACATCCATTATGAAAAAATCGCTTTCAAAATAGGGAGATCTGGATGAACAAAATATGTTAGGAACAGGGTTCTGAGTCCACTGAAGTTAAAGGGTTGAAAGCAGACAATAATTTATGCTCTATTTCTTGTACATTTTTCTTTCATTCAGGTACTGGGTACCCATACAGATCGCACATTAGTTTTATCTGCTGTGGCTTGACTACAATGACAACAATCAGGCATTTGCAGTATCAAAAACTTTAAGAGCATTACACCAATTTAAATTTTGGAGAGAGAAAAATGGCTTACCCGAATATACTTTCTGAATTAACACCAAATACATAAAAATAAAAAAAAGAACCAAAATATGGAAAGAGACAAAAAAAACAAACAAAAACAAAAAAACAAAACAAACAAAAAATTGCCATTTGATTCACACAGGACATCCATAATCAAACTAAGCCAACCAGAAAATGAGAGAGAGATGATGATGATAGAGTGTTCACCCAAACAAAACAGTCATTCTTCAATTAATTTATTTGTCTTAATTCAGTTTACAAATTATTACTGCTAAGTACTGTTAAATAAAAAGAAACTAGTTTGAGACATGATTTTGATTTACAAGCATCATCTAAACCTAGGGGAATACCCCTGGGTACAATGAGATGTAGTTGCTAGTTCATCAGATTAAACACATGTTTTCTTCTTTATGCATTCTGAGTTTTCTCAGATGCATGTATGTATGCTGGTTTTGCCCACACTGTAGTGTACAGACAGCATGCTGCTGCATAGTCTGCATATTCAATCTTCAGCAACATGTTTGGTGTTTTTATGTTTTTATTAGTATTACTATAGTATTAGCCACCATAAACAATGACATGGTTCACATGATTTCTAATAATATATGTATCATATGTGTTTATACAAGTAGGGGGTTTAGGCACTAATTGATCTGCACATATGCTGATACGGGAGATCGGAAAAACCTCCACCCGTTGCCCAACTGACAGGAGGAATCCAGGCATGATTGATCCCAGACTTTACGATGGGAAATCTGATGCCTTACCCACCTGACTATTGCACTTGTCAGAATAAAAAATAATACAGTGAAGCTGAAAGGGTAAACAATACAACCTTCAATGAAATGTGTAATACAGATGAGCAGTACAACTACAAGGTTTGGTTATCAAGTAACACTATACTATACAGTATACTATAGGTAGAAGAACCTACATACACAGTTGAATTACACATTTACTGGTGCCATTAACCCTTTGACTCCCGCTCCCTATCCACCAACTGCAAAAACTTAACCCTTTGATTCCTTCATCCTATCCACCAGCTTCCTGCAGGAAGCTGGTGGATAGGGTGAGGGAAGCAAAGGGTTAAGTTTTTGCTTTGCTAGCATGATTGGCAATGCATGATAGCTGGTGGACAGGGTGCGGGAGTCAAAGGGTTAAATTTAATGATCTCTCTCTCTCTCTCTCTCTCACACACACACACATGCACACATACACACACATGGCACACAAACAAACAACGCTGGAATCAAATTCCAATCATTTGGAACAATGTAAACACATTATAATTTAATTTAATATAAACATTTGGGGCTACTTAATAACACAGATAGATCTATGCTACAATACACACACAGGGATACACCTGACTTGTCCATCTACACACACACACACACACACACACAGGGTAATATGTGCACACTGTCCACACACAGTGACACAGTAGCATACTTTTACAAATGCTACTAACACTATGTCACGAGATCTAGGCTACTGTCACACCGTGTATGCGACTATGTGAGTGTGTCTCTAGTCTAGGGCTCTACAGTCAACACGATTGCTGCACTGCGTGATCTGGCGATTTCCGACTCCTTGTGACGGCTTGTCCTACTGCAATTGAATTGCTGCAGTCAAGCGAAGTATAGTCTGATCTTCTAATCGGTGCCTTTCAGTCGAGGAGTAAACGAAACCCGACCTGAGTTTACGCGAGCGCGCAGACTTATGCAAGGCGTCAGGACACAGTCGATTGAGTTAGTCAAGTGTTACGTTTGATTGTATTACGCACTCGGCACTGGGCTCGCTTACGCTAGCCTACCAACATTGAACCATCTAATCAAAAATCTTACCGAAGTTTTTGAATGTCGCCTGTTCTGCAGCTGTAAAATAAGTCGTGTAAAGACATGATGGTACATCGAGAGGTGGAACGCTGTCGTCTGTTGTCTTCACAACTGGAAAGTCAGTCCCAAATCAGCAATACCTCAACTTCCTTTCGTTCTTCTCGACCGCTTTTCAATGACGCTGTTTACAAAATGATAAGGTCGCTTACTTCCAACTACACGTAAATATATACACCTTAATGAATTTTGTGCATGCCATACTTCATAACTAAATAGAAGTAATGTATTACACATAACACACAAAAAGACATTTTGCTTAGACATACTGGGCAAATTTCTGTATCATTCTTAATTTCATAAGCGACAATTCTCGGTGAGTGAGGAGAGAGGGGTGGTAGCAAATACGAGAGACAACATAGAGTTATGCCTCTTAGACCATTTACATGGATTCTCTAAGTTACAATTAAAAAAACAAAAACAAAAACAAACTTTTTCTTATGTCGTTACTTTGTTTCATTGGTTGCTTCTTTAATTTTCTGACAGAGAGCGATTTTCGGTGTGACTGAACACCAGCACGATTCACAGAAGTGTTATCTGTTTTAATAACTGCTCAAGGGTAGCAATTCCAATGTAAGTAAGGAACTTTTGGATAACCGAGTTATTGCCCTTTAAATAAATATCGTAACCGCACACAGTTTCGTTTGCTTCATTACAAATGTCTTCTATTGCGTTGTTTATGATGGACTCTCTCGTCGATCTGAAAGATGAGTAGACAGACTGGTCCTTACATCGCCTGGCATGGAGCTTCATGTGGGAGGGCAGACCGATCCTGGAGGCAGTTGATCTTCCACAGACGCAGCAATGGAAAGAGTCCTGTGGCATTGGGTTTTGCTTCCGCCGGTGCCCCGTCTGTTCAACAGCAGCTGTTCTATGCTGTTCAAATGTTATAATGCCTAGCTTACTCTGTTACGTGCAATATCTTCTCAACTGATTGTGTTGATGTCACAGCTAATGAAGCTGCCTTTCAGAATATCCTCATTCCTTGTATCGCTTTAGTGGTCTTCCTTGGTCACGGTATCCATGCTTAGCTTTCCGCACACGAGCATCTTTGGGATCCAGTTGTCTTCTATAATTATAGACAACATACACTGTCCAACAAAGCTGGTATTTGATGAGTCGTCATCATGTTGTGCAACGCCGCGTACGAATCTATTTTTTGTCGCTGCAAGTACAGCTCCCACACACTCTCTCTGTGTCTTCAGCCACTCCGCAGGTCCGTCCATTATTTTCTCCCTGGGTCTACCTGATGCTATTTTTCCCCTCCATCTTTCCTGTTTTGACTAGGTGCTCTCATAAAATGTCCTATGGCTTTACAAAAAAAAAAAAAAAATAAAATAAGATAAATAAATAAAAAAAAGACCAAAAAAAAAAAAAAGACTAAGTGGCAGCTTCCTTGCTGCAAAAACGTGACGACGTGATCCTGAATATGTAAAACCAGCACACACACGTTTGTTTCTTCATGTCACTCAGGGACTATGTAACAACAGCATGGTGCAGTCATCAACATCTTTGACTGCACCATCTTCAGCAAATCGTGCAGACACCTGTATGGCCATCAATAAATCCCCCAGCTGACTATATCACCAGAAATAAATCTTTCTGTCACATGCAGCCAAAGACAAAAACGCCTCCCCAGAAATCCAGAAGACAGCAATAGATGGAGAGCATCCGGAGGGAGAAAAGGAAGCTTAAAAAGCGAATGAAAACTGCCTCAGAATTCGAGAAGCAAGGGCTCCTGGAACTCTGGAAAGATCTGAAAGCCAAACACAATGCTCTCAGCAAAGTGGAATCAGCAAGGCGAAGAAAGAGCAAAAAGAAGAAGACTCAAGATCGTTTCTTCAAAGATCCCTTTGACTTTGCAAGAAAGCTGTTTGAACAACCCAAATCAGGGACTCTCACAGTGGGCAAGGAAACCCTACAGCAGCATCTCAGGGAAACATATTCCGATTCTCAGCGCGAGGCACCACTTGAAATCCAGAATCTGGTTTGGCTTGCAGCGCCAGAAGGAAAATTCAATAACAAACCACCAACACTGGATGAAGTGAAGAACGTAGTAAAGAAAGCCAGAGCCAAGTCAGCACCTGGACCAAACGGAATACCATACCTGCTCTACAAGAAATGCCCAAAAGTGCTCGAGTGGCTCCACAAGATGATTCAATCAGCATGGAGGAACCAGAAGATCAGCGACCAATGGATGAGATCTGAAGGAGTGTACATTCCGAAGGAGCAGAACTCCAGCAGCATCAATCAGTTCAGGCCAATATCATTTCTGAATGTCGAGGGGAAAATCTTCTTCTCTGTTATGGCAGCAAGATTGACAAAATACCTGACTGAAAACAAGTATCTGGATATGTCAGTCCAAAAGGGAGGCATACCAGGAATGCCTGGATGCTTGGAGCATGCCACGTTGATTTGGGATGCCATCCAAAAAGCAAGAACAGAGAAGAGAGACATTGACGTAGTTTGGCTTGATCTGGCGAATGCATATGGATCAGTTCCACACGATATGATCCAGCTGGCTCTTGAAATGTATCACATCCCAGAAAACATCCGAACAATGCTGAGGAAGTATTTCCAAGGGTTCTCAATGCGGTTCTCTACCAAAGAATACACCACGGACTGGATAGACCTAGAGGTGGGCATTGCAATGGGCTGTGCAATCTCTCCCATACTGTTCGTGTTGGCAATGGAAGTCATCTTGAAAGCTGCAATGAAGAGTTCAGGTCCAGTGAATCTGGGAGATGGATACCAGATGCCTCCTCTGAAAGCTTTCATGGATGACACAACAGTCTTGTCCACGGATGAGGAAGAGACACACCAAATCTTAAAGCAGCTGGATGAGCTGGTGGCCTCTTCAAGAATGAGGTTCAAACCAAAGAAATCCCGAAGTCTCTCACTGAGAAAAGGAAAAGTGGCAGATTCAGTCAAATTCATGGTAGCCAACCAAGCCATCCCCACTGTCACAGAAGAGCCAGTAAAAAGTCTCGGAAGATGGTATGATGACTCCCTGAAAGACACACAAAGGGGATGTGAAACCAAGCAAACAGCAGAAGAAGGCCTGAAGAAAATAGATAACTGCAGACTGCCAGGCAAATACAAAGTCTGGTGTCTACAGTTCATGCTGATACCAAAGCTGCTGTGGCCACTGCTAATCTATGACATTTGCACCAGCACAGTGGAAGCAATGGAAGCCAAAATCAACAAATACACAAGAAAATGGCTCGGTGTCCCACCTGGTCTCACTGATGTTGCACTCTACTGTCGTCAAGCAATGCTGAAGCTACCTCTCAAATCCATAGTGGAGGAATACAAAGTTGGAAAAGCAAGACTGTTGAGCATGCTGGAGGAATCAGAAGACAATATCGTGAGATCAGTTCAGCCAAAGCTGAGAACTGGCAAAAAAATGGAAAGTCCAAGAGGCTGTAAACAATGCCAAGAGAAACCTCAGCATCAAAGAAATAATTGGACACACGCAAACCAACAGACAGGGACTGGGAGCAACAAAAATGCAGTGGTGGTCCAAAGCCAAAAGGAAGGAAAAAAGAGACATGATCATACAGGAGTTGAAGAAAGAAGAAGATGTCAAAAGAGTGCAGAAGGCAGTCCAGCAAGGTCAACAGGGGCAATGGACAACATGGGACAGTGCACTCCAAAGAAGTCTCAGCTGGAACGATATGTGGCACATGGCTCCTCTAAGGATAAGCTTCCTCCTCAGATCTGTATATGACCTGCTCCCCTCGAATGCAAACTTAGTGAAATGGGGGAAATCAATGACCCAGCATGTCCGCTCTGTCAGAAGAAACAAACAGTGGAACATGTCCTAAGCTCTTGCAAAGTAGCGCTAGCCCAAGGAAGGTATACATAGAGGCACAACCAAGTTCTGAAAGTAATCACAGACGTGGTTAGCGAAAAAAACCATGACCCCAAACGCACCAATTGCTATGACAACGTTCTACAAAGCAGGAGGGAAACAGGTCTGGCCCGAAATTGCTATGACAACCAGCACATTGCCAAAGGGTCTTCTGGATGGAGCAGTCGACTGGGAGTGTACAGCAGACCTCCCAGAGTGGAGAAATTACCCAGATGTCATCAGCAAGACAGGCATGAGACCAGACATCGCTCTCCACTCTGACTCCTCGAAATAAGTGATTCTGATAGAACTCACTGTGCCATACGAAAGCAGAATGGAAGAAGCACATATCTAAAATACGCCGGTCTTGCCAGCACCCTGAAGAAAGCAGGTCTGCGGGTCAAAATCTTCGCCATAGAGGTCGGGGCAAGAGGGTTTGTGGGCACCTCCGCTTATGATCTCATGAAACAACTCGCCATTTCTGGGAAGAAGAGGACTAGAGCCCTTAAAGCGATGGCAGAGGCAGCAGAAAGGAGCTCAAGCTGGATCTGGGCAAGGAGGAACCAAAAGTGAACTTTATAAGGATTAAATTCCCTACAGATGATGTGTGCCCCGTTAGCACATTGGTAAAACCGCGTACCGCAGTTCTGAAGCGCAGAATCGCCCAGGTTCGCTCCCCGGCATGGGGAAAAAAAAAAATAGACAACAGCAGAAGGGCATCCAGGAGTCATGACCTGGATGTGGCCCGGCCCCCCGAGAGTGTAAGGAGTTCAGGGCCGAAACACTTGTCTAAAGGGGGTTACTTCTCTGAAGACCTTCTGTTGTCTAGCTCTCCCTAGAGTTTCTTTCTACCTGCACGACCTTCAGTAACCTTACCGGTTGACTACATCACCTACAATAAATCGCTCTGCCATATGCATCACCAGCAATAAATCTTTCTGCCACATGCATTACCAGCAATAAATCTCCCTGCCACATGCACAGTCCTGAATAAACCTACCGGTTGACTGCATCACCAGCAATAAATCTCTCTGCTACATGCATCACCAGCAATAAATCTTTCTGCTACATGCATCACCAGCAACAAATCTCCCTGCCACATGCACAGTCCTGAATAAATATACCAGTTGACTGCATCACCAGCAGTAAATCTCTCCGCCACATGCATCACCAGCAATGAATCTCTCTGCCACATGCATCACCAGCAATAAATCTCTCTGCCACATGCATCACCAACAATAAATCTTTCTGCTACATGCATCACCAGCAAGAAATCTCCCTGCCACATGCACAGTCCTGAATAAACCTACCGGTTGACTGCATCACCAACAATAAATCTCTCTGCCACATGCATCACCAGCAATGAATCTCTCTGCCACATGCATCACCAGCAATAAATCTCTCTGCCACATGCATCACCAACAATAAATCTCTCTGCCACATGCATCACCAACAATAAATCTCTCTGCCACATGCATTACTCTCAATAAATCTACCAGTTGACTGTATCACCAGCAATAAATCTACCAGTTGACTGCATCACCAGCAATTAATTTCCCTGCCACATGCATAACTCTCAATAAATCTACCAGTTGACTGTATCACCAGCAATAAATCTACCATTGATGCATCACCACTATAGACTTCCCTGCCACATGCATAACTCTCAATAAATCTACAGTTGACTGTATCACCAGCAATAATTCCAGTTGACGCATCACCAGCTATAGATTTCCTGCCACATGCATAACTCTCAATAAATCTCGGTGTCACATGTATCGCCGTCAACGACCAATCTTTCAGCTGACTATTAAGCAGGCTATATCAGGACACACCTGACCATTTGACAGATGATCCTGCAGGCGTTTCGTCTTGTTCACATCGTTCTAAGAAGCCCCACAGCAGACGACTCATCAAACAATCACCACAAGGAGATGGCCTGGCAGGCTAATTGGATCACCCTGCTGGCTTCCTCTGCTTCTTCTATGTCCTTTTTGTCACCAATCACGTCTGGCATTTCTGGGCACTGCATGATGCCAGAAATGGAGGCTTTGGAAGAGATTATCAAAAGAGAATAAAAGTGGTGTTGATTGATAATACTGACAAATGTGATTGCAAGAGGCAAATAAATAAACACGACATTTCAAACATGTAGCTTAAATACTGTGATGTATACAACCTGTACTCGTATTTAAAAAAAATGATATTAAAATTAATAGGTTTATTTTCAAGCAGTCTTTCTGATTCAAATTAATCATTGTAAATAAAGAGCACATTTCAAACATTAGATTTAATTACTGTGATGTATACAACCCGTACTCATATTAAAAAATTTGTTTGTATTAA
>JAPXFY010000018.1:14781693-14796693 GCA_030674185.1 Monoplex corrugatus | reverse complement strand
TAACTAAAGGTAAGCTTAAGACAAGTCTAACTAAATGTAAGGTTAGACCAGTCTAAAGGTAAGTTTGAGAAAGTCTAACTAAAGGTAAGTTTGAGACAAGTCTAACTAAAGGTAAGTTTGAGACATGTCTAACCAAAGATAAGTTTGAGATAAGTCTAAGTAAAGGTAAGCTTAAGACAAGTCTAAGTAAAGGTAAGCTTAAGACAAGTCTAAGTAAAGGTAAGCTTAAGACAAGTCTAAGTAAAGGTAAGTTTGAGACAAGTCTAACTAAAGGTAAGTTTGAGACATGTCTAACTAAAGGTAAGCTTGAGACAAGTCTAAGTAAAGGTAAGTTTGAGACAAGTCTAAGTAAAGGTAAGTTTGAGACAAGTCTAACTAAAGGTAAGTTTGAGACAAGTCTAACTAAAGGTAAGTTTGAGACAAGTCTAACTAAAGGTAAGTTTGAGACATGTCTAACTAAAGGTAAGTTTGAGACAAGTCTAACTAAAGATAAGCTTGAGACAAGTCTAATTAAAGATAAGCTTGAGACCAGTTTAATTAAAGATAAGCTTGAGACAAGTCTAACTAAATGTAAGCTTGAGACCAGTCTAACTAAATGTAAGCTTGAGACAAGTCTAACTAAATGTAAGCTTGAGACCAGTCTAAAGATAAGTTTGAGACAAGTCTAACTAAAGATAAGCTTGAGACAAGTCTAGCTAAAGGTAAGCTTAAGTGTAAATCAAAAATTATATTTACAGAATCAGCTTTCATCATTTTGTCTCTGTCTTTGTAGCAGCTTTACTTTTGACACATGACCTTTGTAAAATTCTCTACTCTTTCCCTATTTGTTTATCACTCTTTGTTTTCCCATGTTCATATCCACTCTCTCTTTTTGTCTGATATTTGATTTGGCCTACTTGATTATTGAGTTGCCAATTGATGGTTAAATAGAAATGAATTTAAAAAAGATATGGCAGCATCTCTTTCAGCTGCTAGATAAATTAGATAGCTTTTATGTCTGTGACATTTCGTAGAGAGCAGCAAAGAAAATTGTGATTGGCAAAAATCAATCGGACAATGTCATCAATTTTGACAGAGCAGACAATTCAGTATTTTTGTGTTTTTCCTTTGGAGTTTCCAATTGCATTTCACATAGGGCGTTTTTTTGCCAGAGAGACAAATGGAAGTCTCGCTGTGATTGAAAATACTAGGTTCGATCTTGTCCAGTCCATCACAGGAGAAAAAAAGAAAAAAACCCAAAAAACAAAACCCTCTGACAATGCTGGTTTAGAGAAAAAATTAGAACAAAGCTGTGGTTTTGTGGTAGAGAATCCCATAAGATGGGTGATGCTGTAGGTTCGATCTCTTAAAAGGATGAAGTATTTTTCTTCCGTTCTTTTGCTGTTCTGTAACTTTGATTTAAATCTTGACAGATGGTCTGTATTTCCATCGTAATGAAGTCGTTTATAAATGTCTGAATGACCTAGTGTATGTTGGAGTGATTTTGTGTGGTGACGTGTGTTTGCAGGAGGTGTATAAACAACGGTAAAAAATATAATTCATACGATTGCAGGAAGTGTATAAACAAAGTTTTAATAAAGTTAAGATTGCAAGAGGAAAGTAAATAAAGAGACAATTTCGTATATTTACTTTGTTATTGCCATGAATATCGTCAGAAAATATCAACTAAGTAACATAACTCTTGAGAGTCACGGAGTTATCTCCCACGTAGAATTCTCAAACCGAACACAGTTTGCGCTACCCATTCAGCTAGCATAGACGCAGCCACAAAGCATAAAGTGGTAAGCTCAGAACGGAGATAACTCCGTGACTCTCAAGAGTTATGTTACTTAGTTGATATTTAAAATTCTCCCTGCTTCCCTCTTATTTCCTATCGTCAGAAACTTTTTCAAACCTGATTGATATTTGCGGGTATTTGGCACACTTTGGTTGGCGACGCAAACGGAGACTTCGACTCATTGGCCACGTCCTCCGGATGCAAAATAGGTCACAGTCGCCACTCTGCATGCTCCTGATCGACTTCGACGACAACGGATTCCACCTGCGACAAGGGCAAGCGAGAATGCTCACGCTGAGAGCCGATTTGAACGATGACTTGAATTCGATCAGTATTAGTACCGCACAAACTGTGATAAATGTGCCAAAGAAACAATATTCAAATTTGATTGATTCGTTTGATGCCTGATATGCTATTATGCTATCTAATATTTGAACGTAAAACATATATCGTCTGAAATCCAAGCCATGGCAATACGATGTTGTCTCAGGATACTAAATGTCTGAAACACTGATCATGTTACCAATGAACAAGTGCGCCAAGCCATCAAGCGACTCAGTGGACCATATGAAGATCTGCTGGCATCAGTTAAGAAAACTGCATTGGTATGGCACTGTAACAAGATCCAGTGGTCTTGATAAATCGATCCTCCAGGGGAATGTCTAGAAAGAGAGATGGATAGGGGAGGACAGAAAGCAAATAAACATATAAAGAAAGAAAGAAAGAAACAAACTAAAATAACACACACACACACATTCACACACACACACACACACACACACACACACACACACACACACACACACACACACACATACACACACACACACACACACACACACGTACACACACACACGTACACACACACACACACACACACACACACACACACACACACACACACGCACGCACGCACACAAAACCGATGGACTGATATTACAGAATGAATAGTTTCAGTTTCAGTTTCACTTTCAGTTTCAGTTTCTCAAGATAACATGTCCACACTCATAATGAGTTCCACATGCACAGACGGCACTGGTGCCATATGATGGAGAAAATCCAAATGTTCATGGCGCAAAACTGAAGCCTGTACTTAAGCCCCATGGACTGGCAAGTGGGCTTAGTGGTCCATCAGATACCATGCATATTATTAACTCAAGGGGTTGCGGATTTAACCCTCGGGCTGATTACTTTTTTCTGCTATCATACCCCCCTCTTCTTTTTAACTCAGTTACTTAAATGGACAGAGAAACCAGTTAGACAGGCCAAGGCTTTGGTACACAACCTATAGAGCTGTGGGAATAGGGTGAGCTGTTCTTTAGATCGGCGCCTCAATAATTATTTACGAAGTTAGGGGAGAAGAAGAAGAAGAAGACTTGAAGAAGAAGAAGAAGACTTGAAGAAGAAGAAAAGACTTGAAAAGAAAAGAAGACTTGAAGAAGACTTGAAGAAGACTTGAAGAAGACTTAAAGAAGAGAAGAAGACTTGAAGAAGAAGAAGACTTGAAGAAGAAAGAAGACTGAGACTTGAAGAAGAAGAAGAAGAAAGAAGAGACTTGAAGAAGACTTGAAGAAGAAGAAGAAGACTTGAAGAAGACTTGAAGAAGAAGAAGAAGACTTGAAGAAGACTTGAAGAAGACTTGAAGAAGAAGAAGAAGAAGAAGAAGACTTGAAGAAGAAGAAGAAGAAGAAGAAGAAGAGAAGAAGAAGGAAGAAGAAGAAGAAGAAGAAGAAGAAGAAGAAGAAGAAGAAGAAGAAGAAGAAGAAGAAGAAGAAGAAGAAGAAGAAGAAGAAAGAAGAAGAAGAAGAAGAAGAAGAAGAAGAAGAAGAAGAAAAAAGAAAAAGAAGAAGAAAAGAAGAAGAAGGGGGAGGTGGAGGAGGAGGAGAAGAAGAAGGAGGAGGGGGAGGAGGAGGAAGAGGAGAAGAAGAAGAAGAAGAAGAAGACTTTAAGAAGACTTGAAGAAGAAGAGACGACTTGAAGAAGACTTGAAGAAGAAGACTTGAAGAAGAAGACTTGAAGAAGAGAAGAAGAAGAAGAAGAAGAAGAAGAAGAAGAAGAAGAAGAAGAAGAAGAAGAAGAAGAAGAAGAAGAAGAAGAAGAAGAAGAAGAAGAAGAAGAGAAGAAGAAGAAGAAGAAGAAGAATGCGAAGAAAGAAGAAGAAGAAGAAGAAGAAGAAGAAGAAGAAGAAGAAGAAGAAGAAGAAGAAGAAGAAGAAGAAGAAGAAGAAGAAGAAGAAGAAGAAGAAGAAGAAATCGTTCATACTCTTTCAACCGATATTTCAATATCAAATGAACTGATTTTGGACAAATTCTTTATAAATTAATACGAAAACCAAGCAAAAACAAACAAACAAACAAACAAACAAACAAACAAACAAACAAACAAACAAACTACAAACAAACAAACAAACAAACAAACAAACAAAAAAAAAACCCCAAAAACCAACAACAAAAAAAAACCCAGCAGTAACATCGCAAAGAAACTTTCAACAACAACAAATAACCCATCCAAGCAAAAACAAAACAAAACAAAAGAAACCAAACCAAACCAAACCAAACCAAACCAAACCAAACCAAACCAAACCAAAAGACAAAAACAAAAGCAAAAACCCCCCTCAACATCCACACAGTAAAACAAAATACAAACAACCAAACCAACTAACCAGCCAGCCAGTCAACCAGTCAACCAACCAACTAACCAACCAACCATCCAGTCAACCATCCAGCTAACCAACCAACCCAGCAGCCAACCAGCCAACCAACTAACCAACCACCCACCCACCCAAACCCATATTACACAACACGGTCTCTAGACACAGTCATTGTTGTGGTTGATTGCAGCTTGTCCAGTTTCATTCGATATAAACGGTGCTTCGGTATGTTTTATTTTCTTCTCTTTTTCTTGAAAAATACTCGACTGTTTGCAACCAGAATGGTGTGTTTATCTTCTTTTTTCTTTTAAAATATTTTTTCCTGAAAAATACTCGACTGTTTGCAACCAGAATGGTGTGTTTGTCTTTTTTTTCTTTTCAAGTAAACCATGTTGGCAGGTAACTCTCGAATCATGTGAATTTACTATTTGCATTATCTTTTCCTTTCTTAAGTTCATTTCCTCTCACGCTGTTTCCACTATTTGAGCTAGCCAACAGGATTACTTGGTGGAAATTTGTGTTAAATAATTTGAAACAATTTTTTTTAAAATCATGGCATCAGCTCTTTCAAATCAGGATAAATTAAGGAAATGTTCATGTCAGAAACATTTTGCATGATGCAGCAGAGAAACCTGTAATTGGCAATAAAAAAAGTCATTTGGAAAAATTTTGACAGAGCGGGCATTTCAGTCTTTTTTGTTAAGAGTTTCCAGCCGAGCTTCACAAGGGGGGTGCTTTTCTCTTGGGAGACAAATGGAAGTCTGACTGTGACGGAAAACACCAGGATTGATCTTGCCCAGTCCATCACGGTAAACACTGTCACCGCTGGCTTACACAATCAAAGAGTTGAGCCATGGAAAATGGTGAGAAAGCGTGTGCATAAAAAGAGTGAGGTCCCAGGTTCAATCCCCAGTAAATCATGACAAATTCATCTCTTTGTGTTTGTGTGTGTTATTTTGTGTTGGGTGTAATCCTGATATTCATTCTCCTTTAACAAATAAAGACTGGCCATGTGGAGTTTATATTTTTGTCTGTGAATACATATAGAAGTTGACCATAAGGTATTCTTTTGAGTTTTATTCATAGTTTTTATACGTATTTTTACATCAGAAATAAAATTCGCGTATCAGACACCATGGTAAGAAAATAGGCAAGTTGATAAATGGAGAAATAAATAAATAGATAAAATGATTAAGCAGGGACACAAACAAACAAACAAACAAACAAACAAACAAACAAACAAACAAACAAACAAACAAAAAAACAAACAAACAAACATAATACATATATAAATACATAAATAAATACATAAATAATGGAAAAGAAAACTTAATTCCACAATTGTTTGAAAAAACCCCATATTTTGCAAAATACATAAAGTTAGGGACACGAAGCTTAAGCGGTTTCAAATCTGGATTGTGCATAGAATCCTTGCAATAAAAGTCTGTTTCAAAGAAAAGAATATTGTCACCGATAATCTATGTAGTTTCTATAGCGACCATAAAGACAGCATTAAACATCTTTTATAGAGGTGTCATCATATGATATAATTCTGGCAAAATTTTCAGCTTTTGTTAAATTAAAGATATCCTCTATAGTATAACATGAAACTCTATGAAAATATAGCTTTTTGGAGCAGATGTTGCATTCAGGACAGACACAAATCTTCACTTCATAATGTTATTTGCTAAAGTGTATGTTTATAAATGTAAATTAGATGACATTTTACCTAACATTTCTGCTTTTAAGAAAGAGGTGAAATACAGATACAAAATTGAAGAGTATAGTGCAAAAATCAATGATAACTATATCAAATTTCACACAGAATATTTGTTTTATTCTTCACCTATTGATTCCTCCATTGCAAATAATTTAATCATGACCCTTCGTTACGTATTATGTCGAATTTGTTACAAGCAATGATGAGGTGAGATTTCTATTTTGTGCTGCATGCCTCACTCTGGCAGCTTGGGCCTATTATGTTGTTGACTTTGGAAATGTTCCAGATGACCAGTTGTTTTATGTTTTGCCCCTTCATCTTGTTTCATTTGGTATTTTCCCCTTATTCTGTAGATTTTGATTGTTCCCTTGAATTGAAATGAATTTGATGGTATATTATAAACGTGCATTGTGAAAGATAGTAATAATGAAAAGAAATGTAAGAAAAAAAAAGACATAAATTTAGCCTGACAAGAAATACAGGTGACGAAGAGACAAGATTTACAAGAGAGGGAGGATAGTCAACAAAGTGATAAGATAAATCAAACAGGGAACAAAGAAAGATGGGAAAGAACACAGTTAACCAAGGGTAGTAAAACACGGATATGTTGTTACAGCCTCTAGGGAGGAGGAGTAGGATTTACTCTCTTGATACGAACAGACAAATAGATGCACATAAAATAGACCTTTGATTCGATAGAATACCCTATCTTATGTAAAATACAAAAAGAAATAAAAATTTTGATAATTCAGTGCTATCAAAAATGCTTGGGGTTTGGGACAAGCCTAGGTGACTCCTAGAGGGATAAATCTGATAGGAAAAAATAGACTGAGGAGAAACAGGGAGAAAAGTTCACGTTCACCAGATAGCCTAACAGATAGACAAATAGATAAAGAATTCTTTGTGTTGCTATTTAATGATCTCCCTTTTCTTCTATAGGGAGAGTATAAGAGAACATACGAGAGAACAGAGAGAGAGAGAGAGAGAGAGAGAGAGAGAAGAGAGAGAACAGAGAAGACAAAAGACAGAGCAGAGAGGGACATAAAAAGACACAGAGAGAGTGTGTGTGTGTGAGTGAGTGAGTGACAGAGAGAGAGAGAGAGAGAGAGTGTGTGTGTGTGTGTGTATGTGAGTGTGAGTGAGAGAAAGAGAGAGAGAGAGAGAAGGAGAGAGAGAGAGAGAGGCAGACAGACAGACAGATAGAGAGAAAGAGAAAGAGAGAGGTGATCATCAGGTGATTGCAGCATGGCGTTGGCGATCATGACCCCCCATACGAATCTATCTTTTGTTGTTGCAAGTATACTTGTTATCTCCTTCCCTTTCTGTCCTCATCCAATGTTTTCTCCCTGGGTCTACCTGGTGCTCTTTTTCCCTCCAGTTTTCCTGTTGTGACTAGATGCTCAAATTTCTCTTACCTCATAAAATGTCCTATAAAAGTTGCTTGTATTTTCCTTATCATCTTCGTTAACGGTCTTTTGTGTTTGCCTCTTTCAAGACTGTTTCGTTTGTTTTCTCTGCTGTCCATAGAACTCTTAACATTCTTCTTATAAACCGCATTTCAGCTGCCCCAATCTTGTTCTGACTTTGCATATTGATAGTCCACGCTTCATATGCGCACAGAGAGAAGTAGCATCATAAAAATGACCCCCTGTATAGATTTTTGTCACTGCGGTGGAGCTTATCTCAAGCCTCCTATTTTTTCTTTACCCCCCCACCTTCTACGACGCTTCTATGGCGTGTATTCCACGCCACTCACTCCAGCTCCTGAACACATAACCAGTCCTAAGTTTATTCAGTCACAGTTGCCTGTGCCAGGAAACCCACGGGTGCCAGAAATACCCAGCCATCATTGGAACACCAACCAGAGGAGAATCATCTAACAATTCTAATTTTCGGAGAAATTTTGGATCTTCCAGCCTGACACCCGATACAAAACTGGGCCCACAAACAACTCCCATTTCGCCAGTAGCTCCGTCCAAATCCAGAAAACGACCGTAACCGAAGATGGGGAAATTGTTTCATAATTGTAACCGAAGCCGCCACCACTGACATGATAGATCAGTCCGTCAAATCTTAATCGGCTGTGGTAAGGATAACTGGCAATTACACACTAGAAGTTATCCAATTTTGTTCCCCCAAAGGGAAAGGAGAACACGCTTCTGCCAGAGAGAAGAGAGAGAGGACATAGCTAATTACACGAAACATTGTAAGGGGGTGAGGTCGTTAGAAGCAAGAATCAATCCATGATTGCCTGGCTCCGCCATGAAAGGAAAACGCCAACGTCTAATGGTGGCCGGAAAGCGTAAGACTTCCGGTTGCTGTGTTCCTAGTTTTCTGACGGCTATGTTCTTGGTCTTCTGACGGTGCGAGGTAAGCGGGCCTCCTTAGCTGTGTCCTGGGTGTTTGTGCTGCCAACAGGAGAGAGAGAGAGGGGGGGAGAGAGAGAGAGAGAGAGAAAGAGAGAGGGAGAAAGAGAAGAGGAGAGAGAGAGAGAGAGAGAGACAGACAGAGACAGAGAGAGAGACAGACAGAGAGAGATAGAGAGAGAGAGAGAATGATAGAGAGAGAGAGAGAGACAGACCGAGAGAGAGAGAGAGAGAGAGAGGGAGCGAGAGATAGATAGATAGATAGAGAGACAGAGAGAGAGAGAGGGAGATAGACAGACAGACAGAGAGAGACAGACAGACAGAGAGAAAGAGAGAGACAGACAGAGAGAGATAGAGAGAGAGAGAGAGATGATAGAGAGAGAAGAGAAAGACAGACAGAGAGAGAGAGAGAGGGAGGGAGAGAGAGTGAGAGACAGACAGAGACAGACAGACAGACAGACAGACAGAGAGAATGAGAGAGAGTGACTGAGACACAGAGAGAGAGAGAGACAGAGTCAGTTTGACAGAGAGAAAGAGAGACAAAAATCGTTGTGGTTATCATCATCATCATCATCAACATTGCCCTGCCGCATGGCGTTGGCGATCATGACCCTCCATATGTATCTATCCCTCATTGCCGCAAGCACATCTTAAACCCTCTCTGTCCTCAGCCACCCCGCAAGTCCATCCAATATTTTCTCCCTGGGTCTACCTGGTGTTCTCTTTCCCTCCAGCTTTTCTGTGGTTATCAGGGTCTTATAAAGACAGACTTCGTGTATATGCAGCATTACAAACCAGTCACAACCACCATTCGGGACTGTTTGCCACCAACGTACGAGAGTCAGACAATGAAGTCTTCTTGTTGTTACTCACTGTGTTACTTGAACTGCCTTCTCTGGCAGCTTTTTGTTTATTCTGTAATGTGTCATTTATAATACATCTTTTGGGGGTATATTGTAAATTAGCATGAACATAGAACTGATTTTCGGGAGACATGCTATGACTTCACAGAATTAAAGAAATTGATTTTTCATTTTTCAGACATTTAGGCATTCATCATCATCATCATGTGCCCTGCCGCACGGCGTTGGTGATCATGGCCCTCCATATGCATCAATCCCTTATCGCTGCAAGTGCATCCTCCACCCTCTCTGTCCTCAGTCACGCTTCAAATCCGTCCAATATTTTCTCCCTGGTTCTACCTGGTGTTCTCTTTCCCTCTAGCTTTCCTGTTGTGACCAGGTGCTCTAATTCCCCTTTCCTCAAAAAATGGCCTATGAATGTTGCTTGTCTTTTCCTATTCTTCCTTATCAATTATCATCTTGTGTCTGCCTCCATCAAGACTGTCTCGTTTGTTTTCTTTGCTGTCCATGGAACTCTCAACATTCTTCTTAGAAACCACATTTCGGCTGCCTCAATCTTGTTCTGGCTTTGCGTGTGACGGTTCTATATAACATTCAAGAACTCTCTATTTAGGCATTGAGGACACTAAAAGAACTGTTTTCCAATGCAGAATTTTCAACTAACATACAGTCACTGACAGCATTCTGAAAACATAAGGTATCTGAATTTGAAACAGATTTTGTGTAGAATATTTCATTTACAAGAATTGTGTATAAGTATTTCCTTTACAAAACTGTATATTCATTCGCATGTTTCATGTCTATACATGGGGTTTATGTTATCTGCTATCTGCGTTTTGTATGTTTGTATTTTTCAGTTACAGTGTTTAAATGTAAATGCCACTATTGCAGGAGATAAAACTTGTCCACCTTTCAACACAAACAGGATGCAACCGTCATCAATGCAGAAGAGAAATCACCCATTTCCCCTCGCACTTTCCCCTTAGTTAATGTCAGCAGGAAGCCACAACACTTCCTTTTCACATAAACTCAGGAATTAATGTCTGTACTAAAAGATGGGTTGTAGATAGGCATGTTATTATTGAAGAATATGAAGTGGGAAGAGGAGGCGGAGAAAAAGGAAAATGAAAAGAAAAGAAGAAGAAGGAGAAGAAGAACTAACAGACAAAAACAACAGCAGCAGTGTATTAAATACAACTTTTATGCAACAAAATACATCACATGCACACACACAGACACACACATATACCCATACAGAAACACAGATATCAACAGCCACCCCCACCCCCACCCCAAACCCCACCCCCATATATATATATAATATATATATAATATATATATATATATATATATATATATGTATATATATACATATATACATATATATATATGCATATATATATGTACATATATATATAATGTCTGATTCTCTGCCTATCTATCTGTCTATCTTTCTATCTATCTATCTGTCTATCTATCTATCTATCTATCTATCTATCTATCTATCTATCTTCTATCTATATCTAAATGGTGCTACATATACAAATACAAAGATATACACATTTGTGTGGCTCACACGTGCAAAGAAGCTACTGACAACAGAAAGTGGTTCTTTCATTGTAGAACGTTATCAAGAAGAAAAGCATAAAAGATTTTAGAAGGATTTTGTTGGAAGTGATTGTGTAAAGGAGTTGCGTGCCTCCTTCCAAATACGATCACCAGAAAAACAACAACAACAACAACAACAACAACAAAAACCAACCAAACAAAACTGGGTTTGAAAAGATCAGTTCCTGGTTTTGATAGGTTGAATAGATGATTTCTGGTGTGACAAGTGTGCTTTCATATTTATAAGGAAAAATATTCCTAGATAGAAAGGGAGAAAGGTGGCAGAATGGTTTAACCCTTTGACTCCTGCATACTATCCACCAACTGCAAAAACTTAACCCTTTGATTCCCTTATCCTATCCTCCAGCTTCCTGCAGTAAGATGGTGGATAGGGTGAGGGAGTCAAAGGGCTAAGTTTTTGCTTTGATAGCATGGTTAACAATACAGGAAACTGGTGGACAGGATGCGGGAATCAAAGGGTTAAACATTTGCCAACAACTAAACTCGAGGTTCCAGGGTTCATTTCTTGTTTAAAGTCTCGACTTTTCCCCTCAATGCGACCGCAAAAAAGAACTGAAGTTGCTAGTCCTTCGGAAGGTTTGGTTTCCTTCAGTTTTTTACGTCGACACCCACCTCAGGTGATATGGCCGACGGGGATAACCATCCCAGGGAAGTGGGGGAAGTGGGACCTATCTAATCCTATACTGACACCACCAGAACAACAATGATGTTAAGATGGGGACAGTGAGAAGGCCAGTTTTAATATAGCGCACCCCGTGATAAGGGGAAAAATAAAAATAAAAAGCTAGGTCCACCCGTGTGCCCTCTAGTCTAATTATGCTAAAAGATCCCACGGCAGTTGAAAATCGTTATAACATAGCATTCGCCTGCTGCCCTGCATAAGATATTGGGGGATGGTTTTCATTTCCCAGGTCCCGCCCCTTAAAGCCCAGTTAGCCTTCTTGCCTTTCTGAAGTTTTGGTAAAAAAAATAAGTGGGAGACAAAAACGCATAGTGAGTGAAAGAAAAAGTGAGTAACAGAGTGAAGAAGAACGAGAAGAAAAAAGAGACAATGTGTTGGCATTGTGTGTGTGTGTGTTGTGTGTGTGTGTGTGTGTGTGTGTGTGTGCGTGTCTCTGTGTGTGTGTGTGCGCGCGCTCGCACGCGTGCACGTGTGTGTGTGTGTGTGTGTGTGTGTTGTGTGTGTGTGTGTGTGTGTGTGTGTGTGTGTGTGACAGAGAATATGCCAGCTTGGGTCGAGGATCATTCCCCGAACAGACGTGAGTGTACCCAGCTCAGCATCTTGTGTGCTTGTGTGAGACATAGGGGAGGATGACGGCTTGGGTCAGGGGTCACACGCTCTTCTCCCCTGCTGTCTTCCCCATCTCAGTTTACATGTGCTTTGTGCCCTGGAGGGTTGGTCGTTGCTGGGTGATTGCTTTTGGTGAATGATAACAGTGAGCGCCTTGATTTGATTCTTGATTCAAAATTTGGCGCTTTATACATATGATGACAATGATGACGACGACGGCGGCGGAGATGACGACGACGAAGACGACGACGACGACGATGATGATGATGATGATTCTTCTTCTTCCTCTTCTTTTTCTTCTTCTTCTTTCTTCTTCTTCTTCTTCTTCTTCTTCTCTTCTTCTTCTTCTTCTTCTTCTTCTTCTTCTTCTTCTTCTTCTTCTTCTTCTTCTTCTTTTTCTTGTGAGACGATGATTTTGAATATACGGGTGTACATTTGTTCAAAATAAATCTGTCGCTGAAAGAGAACATGTTTAGTTTTTGATCAGTTTCTCTTGAAAAGTTATGTTTGGGACAGGGCATATCCTAGTTACAGAACGTTTATAGGATGATTTCTAAATGTTTTGAGTTAACTTCTGCGCATTCATCCAAAACTTTGGATGCGTAATTAATATGAAGCATGATATGTGGATCAAATATATTTTCAGAGTTATGTGCTCACTGCAATGTTTAAGTCTTGACAGTAAGTATATATTGTTTTATTCTCTTAGAGTCCTTTGAATTTCGTTAGTATGAAATTTTACATTTATGTTGTTCTAAGTAAACTGTGTTCAGACGCTCGGTCAGCTGGTTCATAATTAACTCGTAGCTTGAGAGGCGTGAGATTTTTGTTGTTGTTGATGTTTTGAACGTTTTGTTTGTAATAGGCATGCACTGATTCTTCAAGACATTTTCCATTTCGTCAGGCTTGCACCATTCTGAAACATTGTTTATGTCCCTTGGTAATTGTTCTTTTCAACATTTGATATTATCCAGCTTGAAAAACCCCCCAAACATTTTGTGACAGAGGATTAAATGTGTAGTGGAAGGTAATTTATAAATAAGCAGAAAAGTGTAGGACTAAGAACTGAGTCCTGTGATATGCCTGACTTCACAAATTGTTCTTCAAAGTATTTAACGTGAATGAAAACGTTTTGCATTCTGATTTTGAGACTGGAGTGGACGAATGTATTGGGAAGCTCATTTAAGTAATAAGCTGAAAAATCCGGCGATTTACCATATCAAATGCTTTTCATAGATCAAAGAAAATAGCTCCAACGATCATCGAGATTATTAATAAAATGTATACACCCATTTGTTATGTTTGTTCAAGATATTTGGTATGAGTGTATTAGAAGAAATCCTGATTTTAAGAGGTGCTTATGAATGTGCATTTTTTAAATGAGTCTTGATATTTTTTCCCAGATTATTGCTGGTAGTGGGGATGGATGATATAATGATACTGACTGAATGTGATGATTCCGTTAAAAAACAAAAACAAACGAACGAACGAACAAAAGAACGGAACGGAACGAACGAACGAATGAACAAACAAATAATCAAAAACAAAGAAACAAAGAAACAAAAACAAAGAAAACAAAGAAACAAAGAAAGAAACAAACAAACAAAGAAACAAACAACAAACAAACAAACAAGCCACATATCTTTAAAGTGACAATTTTAGTATGGCTTAGCCGTCATGTTATTACACCCATTTGTTAACCAAATGTACGAGTCTGCCCTTGGTGACTGCTTGTGGTAATTGTGTTTTGTGTTTTCAGTGGCCCCCCCAAGTAGACAACGTGTTCTGTTGCAGGCAATGTCTTCCCGGGTGATGGCACCGATCCTGCAACTGAACAGGCTGACCTCCAGAGTGTCTTCTATCCATTAGTGGTCTTCGCTGGTCATTGATTGATTTCTTTGGTTCAGTTTTTACGCCGACACTAAGCTCAGGTGATATGGCCGACGGTGATACTCATCCCAGGGAAGTGGGTGAAGGGGGACTTATCTAATCCTATACTGACACCACCAGAACAACAATGATGTTAAGATGGGACAGTGAGATGGCCAGTTTTAGTGCAGCGCACCCCGGGATTCGAACCCACAACCATTAGCATGTGAATCCGACGCTCAAACCAACTGAGCTACTGGGGCCCGCCACTCTGGTCACGGTGTCCGATTTTATGGTGGCAAACCGTGTCCCATGATGCATGGCACTGTCATGTGACGCTGGGGGCTTCCGCCTTTTCCTGTGGCAGGCCATCCAGTCAGGGAGTGTGTGCCTCAATCCAGACTGCGGACAGCTAGAGAGAAAGTGTTCTGTCCAGCAAAGGTGGACTTGGTGAGAAGACGCTCCGCCGCAATAGAGCATGTTGCCAAGACTTGTGCACGCAGGGCACAGTTCGATTTGAACAACAACGCAGAACAGGAGAACCTGGCTCGCGGATGTCCTTCATATGCAGTTTCATTCGAAAATTTATGTCTACGGTCTGTCTGTCTGCCTGTCTGTCTCTGTCTGTCTGTCTGTCTGTCTGTATCCGCCAGCCAGGTCTCATTTCTTGAGGGGACATTGTGAGTGTGACGAGAAGATCTTTTTTGTTAGTCTTTCTCTCAGTCTGTCTTTCTGTCTGTTTGTGTCTGTCTCTCTCGTCTCTTTGTCTCAATCTCTCTGTTTCTGTCTGTCTGTCTCCCCCCCCCCCCCCTCTCTCTCTTTCTCCGCCAACCAG
>JAPXFY010000018.1:14774193-14776693 GCA_030674185.1 Monoplex corrugatus | reverse complement strand
AACAAACAAACAAACAAACAAACAAACAAACAAACAAACAAAACAACAACAATCGTTTTTAGATTTCAGTTTCATTGTAAAAATGAATTGAACGGAAATTAAACGGAAATGAATAAGATAAAGATGGAAAAGATGCTGTATCAACTCTTTTCTTTTCTTTTTTCTAGCAGCATCAGTCATTTTGTTATTTTTATCAATACTCATTATTATTTTCTTTCCAGCGATACGATTATATATATTTTTTGGCAATGTTACTCATTTTCTTTCTTTTTTTTTTTGGCTATATAAACATTCTATTTCCAACAATACTAAATATTTCATTTTTTTCAGGTCTAATCTTTTTTTTCCAGCGATTCTAATTGTTTTCTTTTTCTTTCTTGCAATATTAACCACATTCTTTTTTTTAGCAATATTAATTTTTAGGGAAGTTTGTGCCTGACTATTTTTTTTTGGTCCTATTTCTACGCCACCTGAATGATCACAGAAGCTGGAACAGGCCTTCCGATGCGATGATGATGATGTCGATGAGGATGATAATCATGATGCCATGGAGTTCCATCCAGGATTGACACTGTGTGACAGGGCTGTACTCTACGCTTACTATCATAATATATCCGAGCGTCAACCAGTTCTGAGAGATACAGACACTTGTGGTGCTGGTCAGTAGATTTGAGCAACACCCTCAGTGACGTGTCCGTGAAGTGGATGAGACTCGACTGTGTGGTCCTAGTCTTCCCAATGAGCCCATAGCACGTCCAACTCCGGAGCCGGCTAGAGCAAAACAAAAACAAAAAAACAAAAAACAAAACAACAACAACAACAACAAAAAAACCAAACCAAAACAAAACAAAATCCCACAATGATTTTTGAAGGGACTGATAGGGAATCGTAACCCACAACCTTCCAGTCGGTAGTCCATTGCGTTACCCACTACCCCACGGCGACTGGCTCATCACTACTAATTATTTTCTTTTTCCAGCAATGCTAATTTGTTCTCCGAAGAACACGCAGGTGTTGGACAAGGGCGATAATTCAGAGATGACTGGAAAAAAAACAAACCCAGTTACTTCTGCTATTTTCGACACAAACGTCTTTTTCTTGCCCAGTTCAGACAGCATTTTGGGCAACTTTTTGTGATGTAGTTTCTGTTTCATTTAGGCCTGAGATTGTTGGACTTTACTCTACTCTATGCTTCTGTCTTATCATAACATATCCTACTGTCAACCAGACTCGAGAGATACAGACACCCGCACAGAAAATTTGAGCAATATCCTCCAAGATGCATCCATGAAGTGGATGAGACTCAACCGATATGAGCTCTCCCAGTGAGCTCCACGCACACTAATTTATAAGTAGGATAGGGATGGGGATGTAAAATCCAATCATTGGAATTAACTGGATTCGAACCAACAACATCCCATTTTTCAGTCTGTTGCGGTAGCAGCTAGCAACTAATAAAAGTTTGCATAACATTGATTAGCAGATTCGTTCAATGTCTTATCTTTACACGATTAAATCTCGATTATACAAATAATGCTATGAAAAATATTTAAAAAGGTTATTAAACATGACCCGTTTTCACGAAATGAGTCCTAACTCGCAGGCAGCGAAAAGCGTAGAGGCCCGGAAAAGGTGTTATGGGTCGATGTTGTCAATTTTTACTTTTCTTCAAAAAAGGAAGATTTAATCTTTAAATTATATGTACATGCACTCAGCACTTTATAATTCAATCGGAAAATGTATTCAAAATGCGTTTATTAACCAGATAACGGCATGCTTTTTGTGTCAGAAAAAAAGGGATATATGGACTTAAATAACGAGACAATTACAGCAGATTTTCACACCAATTTTTGTGTGCTATTGTGGCATTATGTGTTTTACCATGGTACAAAATTTGGTAAAGATTGGTGAAGTAGAAATACCTGTTGCTAAGGTAAAACTTCACTGAAGTGGTGAACATTTTAAAACTTGATTTGCTGTGTTACACACTTCAAACACCCATAACTTCCTTATTTTTAGGAGTAGAATAATAAATTTCATATGAAAAGAAAGTTAATGATATGGACGTTTTGAAAATCATGATATCCTAAAATCTGTTATTTTCACCTTAGGACTCATTTTGTTAAAACGAGTCACAAATAAACCGTTTTGAAAAATCAGCCCGGCAAAAACAACAACAGAACCCCATCAAAATTGTTCATATTTGGGGTTTGAACAATCACCAACAACAGCAAAACGAACAGTAAAAGTATAATTAGAAAGAAAGGAAAAAAAAAGTGGGAAAGTTAAAGTTTGCATTCACCTTTTTCATTGTGCATGATTATATCCAAATCTGGTCAAAATCTAATAGTTCGATTTTACTTTCTTTTTTCAGTTTCTCATGAAGCGCCTCCGCACTCGATATAAATTCCCTATTTACTGACGCCACTGATGCCATGTGATGGAGAAGATCTAAAGTGATCATGGCATAAGCCTTAAGCCTGCACATAAACTCTATGCT
>JAPXFY010000018.1:14766693-14771693 GCA_030674185.1 Monoplex corrugatus | reverse complement strand
TATTTCCCTAGAGCCAAAAATGTACTTAAAACATGTACCTAATTATCACTCCTAAAAAAATAGTAAGACTTTTTCGATCACATACAGGTGAATGGACCAGCAAGGCAAAAAATGGTAGGAAGAAATGACAGAAAGAAAAAGAACAAGGCAGAAACAACAAGAAAAGAAAAGAAAAGCAAAGAAAAGAAAAGAAAAAAAACAAAACCAAAAAGAGAGAGGAAATTTCTAGCACAGAATTTCCAGAAGGTGGGGATAATGTTTATACTGAAAGAGCCCCTAACATTCCCATGGGGGTTGGATTCAGGTGAAGTTAGGTACTTCACGTACATTAGAGTTTGTGTTGCAGCACACTGTTATTTATGATAGTTGAAAACATACACAGATCTAAAGAAACGTAGAGATGGAGACACTCTCATATACCCAGATTTTTTTGGTACAAAATCTCTGAGCTAAATGATGCTTTCTTAAACAGCACTGAATTACCACAGTATATACCGTATTCTGAGGTTTCAAATTCAAGCAGGGTTACAAGAGGTAATGGGACACTGTGTTTATACCCAAGTGAACAAAACACAGTTGACATTCACAGACACTGCTTTCGTTTTAATGTGAATTTTTAACTATCTCCTGTCTAACGCCTGCATTAATGGCAGATACCATTACAAGCATGAAGAGAATTCTTTACCGAGTAGATGCAGCAGGTTGCAGGGCAGGATTGAAATTGAATGCTAAAAAGAAAAACAAAACAAAACAAACAAAAAACCCACTAAAGTCGTGCACATAGCGAGAAAAGAAAACCAGGAACATTCAAACATTCAAGTAAACAAAACAGATTAAGAAAATGTCCAACATTTCAAGTATCTAGGATTATGAGAAGTGAATGACGGATCCTGCACCAAAGATGTAAAACAAGAATTGGAATGACTAAAACAAAACAAAACAAACAAACAAAACAAAAAAACACCAAACAAAAACAACAAAAACAAAACACAACAAAAAAAACAAAGAAAGAAAGAAAGAAACAAACAACAACAAAACAAAAAGACCAACAACACTCACACACATAAAATGTCCAGTTAAACAACGTACGGAAAGGCAGAGTTTGGCCTGTTTTAATCGTATGGCTGCGAAGCATGGACACCAGGAAAAGACGAAGAAACTAAAATCAATGTAGTAGAAATGTAGCTCTACAGACGACTTCTCAGAGTCAAATGGACAGACGGGAAGAACAAACGATAGCATATCAAAGCTGATGAGCCAACGACAGAACTGAATGCAAAATCGCCAACGTCTAACAGAGGTCAACAAAAGAAAGCTGAAATATGTAGTCCTTGCGATCAGAAACACCAATACAGATTTGCAGGGGAAAGTTAAGGCGCGGAGAAGAAATGGACGATCACACACGTTCTGTTTCAACAACATCGCTGATCGTCTGTGGTCTGGGGATCCAGGAAAATCGCCCACAGACGCCTCAGTCGTGTGACCTGGAGAAGACTTGTGACTAAGAGCACGGCTTGTGCTTCCTGATCCCGGCGAGAAGAGAGGTGAGGTGAGGTGATTAACGTGGGCGTGAAGTTTCTATCTTCAAAGCACAGGCTGAATTGTCAACCATGATGAAGTGTCACAGAACTGTCACTATCCAACGAATTCTCGAGTACGTTTGGAGGGAATATCATCCCAGGAAGCGTCACGTTTGCCCACAAACTCACGAGTACGCTTGTTGAGGTAGTCCAGATAAGGAAGGCTCTTCTGTTTTGGCAAGATACTGCAGAATCCTTTTGCTGACGTCTGAATATGGTGTATGCCTTTTGCCTACAAATTCCCTAGTTCTTTTATTGACATCAACATCCCGATCATTTCCCTTTTCAATGGAATCTAGAATATGCTTTGCATATTCAGCGTCCGAGTCATCATCGTTCCAAGCTGGTTTGAGAATGTGTTCATTCTCCAGTATAGGCCAGATGTTCCTTTTCCCAACGAATTCTCTGATGCGTTTCTCGATGGTCCCTTCTTGACCTGGCGTATGGTATTGATCCCAGAATCTGTTCCTGTCATGCCAAGCATACGGCAGAACTGAAGACCGTTGATCAGCGAGTACTCTAGCTTGTAGATCATTTTCTATTCCTGGAGGTCCTTTACTGCTTTTCTCGAAATCTCTCTTGCCAACAAACTCACGTACACGTTTGTTAGTTAGCTTGAAGCTGTCTCTCTTTCCCACAAATTCACGTGTGCGCTTTGGCATTGCAGGCACCATTGAGTTGGCGGAAAACACCTGGAGAAATGGCAGTTTGGAAAGAACTAGTTCACTAGGAGATTCCCCATTTAAGTCAGCTGTATGCGTAAGTGCATTGTAACCGGAAACCCGTGATCCCACATCATCAGCTTGGTTGTACAAAATCCCCGGTTTTTGCCATGGCCACTGAGACAAACCAGGAGAAGCACGTTGCCCACAAACTCCCGAATTCGTTTAGAGACAGTGGAGGCATCTTCGTCTGCAGTCCATCTTTTCGTTCGGACATGAACACCAGATTTTGTGGAAGGAAAGAAAGTATCCTGGTTTCCTGCTGACCTCAATACAGGTGACATGTTGGGGAAAGGGATGGTGTCTCTTTTGTATTGGCGATGTCTGTTTCCTGTCTCTGTTGGAAGTGGAGAATCTTCACTGCCGTCACTAGTAGCGTTTGCACAGAACAGTGTCGCCGATAAAACACACACGCAAAGCACTGATAACGTGTAAGCCATTGTTTTAGAAAGAAAAGACTGGTTGGTTACACCGTTAAGCAAGTAAAATATGTATATGTACACAGAAACAAATCCACTTCGGTTTCAGGCACTTTATATTTTCAGAATACATTCATTCGCAGTTTACGAAGTGAAAATGCACCACGTTGACAGTGTTGTAATGGTTGACAGATCACTGAGAGTTTTGACTTTTAATGTAAGATAAATGGAAAATCAATTTTTTGATGTGTAACTTCACAAAATTTGTATGGTGTAACAAGAGATCAATTAACAGGATAATTAAACACAAGCAGACTTGTCAGTTCGAATGGTACACTAAGAGATGGTTAAACAATGGCAATTCAATTTTTTTCCGTTAACTTCACAGTCTATTTCCCAAATTTTTGTGGTGTAAAAGGAATCAGTGAACGGGTTAAGTCGACACAGGCAGATCTGTCAGTTCGAAAGGTACAGTAAGAGATGGTTAAACTGCGGTGCTGTCGTCGTGGATCCAGACAGTTCCAAGTGATGATGTGACTGGCAAGCAGTGCAGCAGCTGCACTCTACCTTTATAAAGCCCTTGAGCCAGCAGGACATCAGGAAACAACTGATGAAGTCCGCCCACCTTCCACCGCCAGAAGACCAGGAACACAGCCACCGCCACTCTCACACTTCCGCTGTAACGATCTCTGTGGAAAGCAAACACCTTTCCAACGACCATTAACGGCCTTTGGCACTTTGCTTTTATTCCCTGTGCCAGCTAATCATGGATTGATTCTCCCTTCTGACCATCTCACCTCCTACAGTGTTTCTTGTAAAAAAAAAATCCTGTCCACTCCTTCTTCTCTCTGGCAGATGGTGTCCATCCTTCCCCTCGGCTCCGCCCCCTCCCCCTCCCCCGGACCCTCTCCTCCCTTGGTGATAAACTTGGAACTCCTGGCGCGTAACTGTCTGCTCTGTGTCGAATGACGATTATTATCTGACGGACTGATCTATCATGTCAGTGGGGACAGTTTTCGTTATATTTATGAAATAATTTTCCTCTTCTTCAGTTACACTCATTTTCTGGCTTCCACGGAGCTGCTGATTAGTTGGAGTTGTTTGTGAACCTAGTTTTGTATCAGATATCAGATTAAAAGATTTATCGATAGTCTGAAAATCAGAAACACGAGACAAGTTTCACCATATTCACAAAAAACACAATACAGGCAGTCATATTGATCTCTGTAGTCTCTCTCTGTCTCTCTGTTACTCTCTGCTTTTTTGTCTGTTTTTGTTTTTCTCTCTTTCTTACTTTCGTTTTAAAGAGAAGAGGTTATTGAATACTGGCACTGAGTTCTATATTAACATAGACTTGTAGTGATACTGCTGATATCAATATGATTAATATGTAAAATATTTGACTTGTCTAATATTGATAAAAACGAATTTGCGTACTTTCCTGTTGGTCTGTCTGTCTCTCTGTCTGTCAAACTCACACTACAACAAACACTCATCATCATCATCAGGTGCCCTGCCGCATGGCGTTGGCGATCGTGGACTTCCATCTGTCTCTATCTCTCGTTGCCCCTAGCATCTCCCCCACCCTCCTCGTCCCCAGCCACTCTGCAAGTCCGTCCAGCATTTTCTCCCTGGGTCTACCCGGTGCTCTCTTTACAACAAACACTACATCACGAAAAACGAACATATTGATATTGTTATTGCAGTTTATAAGCATGGATTTATTGTAATTACATACATAGCCTGGCATTAAATTGGACATAGTTGTATATATATTTTCTGCACTGGATTCAAATACGAACTGGAACGTCCGCTCTGGGGGAAAAACAGTTGCGACAGATCTACATTCATATTTATATTCACATTCATATTCACATTCATATTCATATTCAAATTCATGTTCATATCATATTCGTATTCATATTCATATTCAGATCCATATCTATTTCCATATCTACATTCATATTTATTCACATTCATATTCACATTCATATTCATATTCAAATTCATAATCATATCATATTCTATCATATTCGTATTCATATTCATATTCAGATCCATATCCATTTCCATACCTATATTCATATTTATATCATATTCATATCATTTCTTTTATAACGATGGACTTACCATGTGAAACTCAGATTGTTCTTCCTTTTGAAAGCGCGTCACCGTGGTACAGCGCCACCCAAATTTCTTCTGACAAGACAATGGAGTAAAAGAAAACATTATTTTGCTAAAGCCTCAACACAAGCAGCTATATAATTGCTTGTTTGTCT
>JAPXFY010000018.1:14756693-14764193 GCA_030674185.1 Monoplex corrugatus | reverse complement strand
AACAACCCTCCATCCACCAAACAACAACCATCATCCAACCAACCAACCAACCAACCAACCAACCACCACCAACCCCAAAAAACCCAACCCAGAATCGTTCAGTCTTAGGGTTAGGGCTAGGGCTAGGGTTAGGGTGAGGGTTAGGGTCAGGGTTAGGGTGAGGGTTAGGGTTAGGATGAGGATGAGGGTTAGGGTTAGGTGTTTACTTTTCTACTTCATGGTTAGAAATTATCACAAATATAACTAAAAGTCACTTTCAGTCTTTTAAAGTTGTCCTTCCAGCACGTCCATTTTGTTGCCTCGTGTGGTGTTCAGAATTGCCGTACATGATAGGAGGATGGATGATATAGTTGTGAGAGAGCGCAGCAGGGTGGTTCAATTAGCCTGCCAAGCCAACTTCTCTTGATGATTGTTTGATGAGTCGTCTGCTGCGTGGCTTTTTAGGACGTGCGAACAGGAAGAAACGCCAGCAGGATCGTCTGTCAAACGGTCACGTGTTTCCTGTGATATTCAGCATGTGACTGGCCATTTTACTGAGGATAATGCATGAGATGGTAAGATTTATTACGGATGATATGATCGATTTCGATACTTTGGAGAGTGATCAAAATGAATTGTAGCGATCACGTGTTTCCTGAAATATTCAGCATGTGACTGGCTATTTATTGAGGGTAATGTATAAGTTGGGGATGGGCGTCGCCCTCGTGGTGCTGGCCCCGGGAAAAGTTGAGCTCTCTGCCGCCTCATTCCCCTACGACCCCATAGTTATGGCACTAATCTAGGTAGGACCTCAGAACCTGGCCAGCTCGTGGGCATATGCAGGCTTAAGGCTAGTGCTAAGATCATTCTGGATCTTCTCCATCACATGGCACCTGTGACGTTAGTGCATATGGAATTCATCCCCAGCGCGGAAACGTCATCTTGAGAAACTGAAACTGAAACTGAAACATGAGATGGTAAGCTTTATTGTAGATGATATGATCGATTTGGAGGTTTTGGAAATTGATAGAACGAGTTGCTTGAAAGATTGCACTGTTTTCCTGGACAGTCACTGACCAACATGAAGAATCCAAAGATCTGTGTTCTGGTTACATCCTTCAAAGATATAGATTCAGTCATTACCAACCTCATCACCTCTCACCTCATCTCTCTCCTTCGCCTGGATCGGCGGGAGGAGCCATGCTCGACGTCACAAGTCTTCTCCGGGTCACGCGATTGAGACATCTATGGAAGATTCCTGGATCCCCAGACCGCAGACACCAGCGATGTTGTTGAAGTAGGAGGTGTATGGTCGTCCCTTTCTTCTCCACGCCTCAAACTTTCCCTGCAGAGTAGGTGTTAGGTCGTCTCTTTCATCTCCTCGCCTCAACTTTCCCCTGCAGGACCGCTGATATCAAATCTGTTTTGGTGTGTCTGATGGCATGGCCTACGTATTTCAGGTTTCCTTTGTTGATCTCTGTTAGCAGTTGGCGCTTAACATTCAGTTCCTTTAATATGCTATCGCTTGTTCTTCTGTCTGTCCATTTGACTCTGAGAAATCGTCTATACAGCCACATTCCTGCTGCATTGGTTTTATTTTCTTCACGTTTTCTTAATGTCAAAGCTTCGCAACCATACATTAAAACATACCAAATCAAAATTTTCAGGATTCTTAATTTTAAATCTTTGGGAACCCTCTGTCTTTTCTTACTTTGTTTAACTAGACCATTTTTGTTTTGTTTTGCCATGCCAATTGTTGTTTTCACATCTTTAGTGCAGGAGCCATCATTTGTTTTTACAGATCCTACCAGCCGGTTGGGGCTAAAAAAAATCCCACATATACTTTGGACTAGAAGGATTCGAACACGGAAACTCCCAGTTGATTATACATCTCTTTAACCACTTCGCCACACAGCAGCTGATACATGTATGAGACAGTGCGAAATGCAAGGAATAAATGACAGTTCCCTGCAAGTATGGAACGCCAGAAGACAGACAGTAAACAGAGTGTTTGCAAACCAACGGCTAATTTTGTGTGACAGGTATAACACGATTTGAACTCTTTTGTGGACATTAACCACGACTTGTATTTCACGATATGCGATGGGTAAAAGTCATGGCGCATGGTTTACGATCTGTCCACTACAGCACGATATATTTGTATCATCGTCATCTCGCTGTGGATTCATTTTCCTTCTGAACACGACTGTCCTCTAGTTGTTTATTTCATAGTCTCACGATCTGTGCACCAGGCTATAAATGTATGAATGCTGACGTCGTAGTTTGTGTCAGACCCAAAGGGCTGTTAATCTCGTTTCCGTTGTAAACAAGATGAGTGATGGTCTACTATGTGATACAGATAATATATAATATATATAATGTATATATATATATAATATACATACATAATTCTCTGTCTGTCTCCATACATACACGTATAGATCTATATTTATATCTATATATCAATACATACGTAAACATACATATATACCTGTATATCTATCTATCTATCTATCTATCTATCTATCTATCTCTTCTCTATCTATCTATCTATCTCTCTTCATCATCTATCTATCTATCTATCTATCTATCTATCTATCTATCTATCTTCTGTCTATCTATCTATCTATCTGTCTATCTATCTATCTATCTCTCTTCAATCATCTATCTATCTATCTATCTTTCTGTCTATCTATCTATTTATCTGTCTATCTATCTAACTATCTGTCTATCTATCTATCTATCTATCTGTCTGTCTATCTATCTATCTAAACTATCTATCTATCTATCTATCTATTCTGTCTATTCTATCTATCTATCTATCTATCTATCTATCTATCTATCTATCTATCTGTCTATCTATCTAATCTATTTGTATATACATAACGTGTTAACTCATGTTCTAGCGCTGCACACGTGGTAAGCAAATTGATCAACCTGATTTCTTTGATATTGCTAATGTGTACTTCCTGACATAAACAATTTTTATTGGTAATAAATAGTACATCAGCCTTATGTAAGCAAACAGTTCATCGACGGCTTAACGAGAGAAACTTATTGTACCCGAAACATTCTACAAGCAATTCTCCCAGATCTGCGAGTATCTCTCCTATATAATGATAGACTGATACAATACTTAATTCAAAACAAGTGTGACTGCCCGCGTTCAAGCAAACAGGAAACCAAAAAAAAACCCCAAAAAACCACACACACACACACACACACACACACACAACACACACACACACAACACAAAGAGAGAGAGAGAGAGAGGAGAGAGAGAGAAGAGAGAGAGAGACAGAGAACGCTTATTTAATACAACCAGACAAGACGGTAGGACTCAGGACCTGGCCAGTTCACGGGTTACGTGGTGCAGACTTAAGGCTTGTGCCATGATTACCATCGCATGGCACCTGTGACGTCAGTGCATATGGAATTCATTCCGAGCACGGAGACATCATGTTGAGAAACTGAAACTGAAACTAAAACTAAAAGTAAAAGTAAAAGTAAAAGTAAAATAAAAGTAAAAGTAAAAGTAAAAAAACTAAAAGTAAAAGTAAAAGTAAAAGTAAAACTAAAACTAAAAGTAAAAGTAAAAGTAAATAAAGTAAAAGTAAAAGTAAAAGTAAAAGTAAAACTAAAACTAAAAGTAAAAGTAAAAGTAAAAGTAAAACTAAAACTAAAATAAAAGTAAAAAAAATAAAAAAAATAAAAGTAAAAGTAAAAGTAAAATAAAAGTAAAATAAAACTAAAACTAAAAGTAAAAGTAAAAGTAAAAGTAAAAGTAAAACTAAAAGTAAAAGTAAAAGTAAAAGTAAAACTAAAACTAAAAGTAAAAGTAAAAGTAAAAGTAAAAGTAAAAGTAAAACTAAAAGTAAAAGTAAAAGTAAAACTAAAACTAAAACAAAACTAAAACAAAACTAAAACTAAAACTAAAACTAAAACTAAAACAAAACTAAAACAAAACTAAAACAAAACTAAAACAAAACTAAAACTAAAACTAAAACTAAAACTAAAACAAAACTAAAAGTAAAAGTAAAAGTAAAACTAAAACTAAAACTAAAAGTAAAAGTAAAAGTAAAACTAAAACAAAAACTAAAACTAAAAGTAAAAGTAAAAGTAAAAGTAAAACTAAAACTAAAATTAAAAGTAAAACTAAAACTAAAACTAAAACTAAAACTAAAAGTAAAAGTAAAAACTAAAACTAAAAGTAAAAGTAAAAGTAAAACTAAAAGTAAAAGTAAAAGTAAAAGTAAAACTAAAACAAAACTAAAACTAAAACTAAAAGTAAAAGTAAAAGTAAAACTAAAACTAAAAGTAAAACTAAAAGTAAAAGTAAAACTAAAACTAAAAGTAAAACTAAAACTAAAACTAAAAGTAAAAGTAAAAGTAAAAGTAAAAGTAAAACTAAAACTAAAACTAAAAGTAAAACTAAAAGTAAAACTAAAACTAAAACTAAAACTAAAACTAAAAGTAAAAGTAAAAGTAAAACTAAAAGTAAAAGTAAAACTAAAACTAAAACAAAACTAAAACTAAAACAAAACTAAAAGTAAAAGTAAAAGTAAAACTAAAACTAAAAGTAAAACTAAAACTAAAAGTAAAAGTAAAACTAGAAGTAAAAGTAAAACTAAAACAAAACTAAAACTAAAACTAAAACTAAAACAAAACTAAAACTAAAACTAAAACTAAAAGTAAAACTAAAAGTAAAAGTAAAACTAAAAGTAAAAGTAAAAGTAAAAGTAAAACTAAAACTAAAACTAAAAGTAAAACTAAAACTAAAACTAAAAGTAAAACTAAAACTAAAACTAAAATTAAAAGTAAAACTAAAACTAAAGTAAAACTAAAACTAAAAGTAAAAGTAAAACTAAAAGTAAAACAAAAACTAAAAGTAAAAGTAAAAGTAAAAGTAAAAGTAAAAGTAAAACTAAAACTAAAACTAAAAGTAAAAGTAAAAGTAAAAGTAAAACTAAAACTAAAATTAAAAGTAAAAGTAAAAGTAAAACTAAAACTAAAACTAAAAGTAAAAGTAAAACTAAAACTAAAACTAAAAGTAAAAGTAAAACTAAAAGTAAAAGTAAAAGTAAAAGTAAAACTAAAACAAAACTAAAACTAAAAGTAAAAGTAAAAGTAAACTAAAACTAAAAGTAAAACTAAAACTAAAAGTAAAACTAAAACTAAAAGTAAAACTAAAACTAAAAGTAAAAGTAAAAGTAAAAGTAAAAGTAAAAGTAAAAGTAAAACTAAAACTAAAACTAAAAGTAAAACTAAAAGTAAAACTAAAACTAAAACTAAAAGTAAAAGTAAAAGTAAAAATAAAAGTAAAACTAAAAGTAAAAGTAAAAGTAAAAACTAAAACAAAACTAAAACTAAAACAAAACTAAAAGTAAAAGTAAAAGTAAAACTAAAACTAAAAGTAAAAGTAAAACTAAAAGTAAAAGTAAAACTAAAAGTAAAAGTAAAACTAAAACAAAATAAAACTAAAACTAAAACTAACAACTAAAACAAAACTAAAACTAAAACTAAAACTAAAAGTAAAACTAAAAGTAAAAGTAAAACTAAAAGTAAAAGTAAAAGTAAAACTAAAACTAAAACTAAAACTAAAAGTAAAACTAAAACTAAAACTAAAAGTAAAACTAAAACTAAAACTAAAATTAAAAGTAAAACTAAAACTAAAAGTAAAACTAAAACTAAAAGTAAAAGTAAAACTAAAAGTAAAACAAAAACTAAAACTAAAAGTAAAAGTAAAAGTAAAAGTAAAACTAAAACTAAAATTAAAAGTAAAACTAAAACTAAAACTAAAACTAAAACTAAAAGTAAAAGTAAAACTAAAACTAAAACTAAAACTAAAAGTAAAAGTAAAACTAAAAGAAAAAGTAAAAGTAAAAGTAAAACTAAAACAAAACTAAAACTAAAACTAAAAGTAAAAGTAAAACTAAAAGTAAAAGTAAATGTAAAACTAAAACTAAAACTAAAACTAAAACTAAAAGTAAAACTAAAACTAAAACTAAAACTAAAACTAAAACTAAAAGTAAAACTAAAAGTAAAAGTAAAAGTAAAAGTAAAACTAAAACTAAAACTAAAACAAAACTAAAAGTAAAAGTAAAAGTAAAACTAAAACTAAAAGTAAAAGTAAAACTAAAAGTAAAAGTAAAACTAAAAGTAAAAGTAAAACTAAAACAAAACTAAAACTAAAACTAAAACTAAAACAAAACTAAAACTAAAACTAAAACTAAAACTAAAAGTAAAACTAAAAGTAAAAGTAAAAGTAAAACTAAAAGTAAAACTAAAACTAAAACTAAAAGTAAATCTAAAACTAAAACTAAAATTAAAAGTAAAACTAAAACTAAAAGTAAAACTAAAACTAAAAGTAAAAGTAAAACTAAAAGTAAAAGTAAAAGTAAAAGTAAAACTAAAACTAAAAGTAAAAGTAAAACTAAAAGTAAAAGTAAAAGTAAAAGTAAAACTAAAACTAAAAGTAAAACTAAAACTAAAAGTAAAAGTAAAACTAAAAGTAAAAGTAAAAGTAAAAGTAAAACTAAAACTAAAAGTAAAAGTAAAAGTAAAAGTAAAAGTAAAAGTAAAACTAAAAGTAAAAGTAAAAGTAAAAGTAAAAGTAAAAGTAAAACTGAAACTAAAACTAAAACTAAAACTAAAACTAAACTGAGACATATTTGTAGACACCTTCAGCCTGCGCTAAAACACTGTACTCTGGCAAGGTCTTAAAATATGGAACAGGGGATGGTAATGGGATTTGTGAAACATTCACCTGATATTAATAAAATAATCAGAAAAAAATAATCAAAGGACATAACTCTTGAGAATTATCTCCCATGTTGTATAGAACTTCTCAGATCTAACACAGTTTGCGCTACCCATTCAGCTTGCATAGAAGCAGATACAAAGTACAAAAACAGTAAGCTCAGAACACTCCTCATAATTAGATCTGAGAAGTTCTATACAACATGGGAGATAATTCTCAAGAGTTATGTCCTTTGATTATATTATAAACATTCTCCCTGCTTCCCTCTTATTTCTTTGGTATAATCAGAAAAAAAGTTTGGAAAAATCCCTTAACCCTTTGACTCCCGCACTCTACCTATCAACTGCAAAAACTTAACCCTTTGACTTCCGCACTCTACCTACCAACTGCAAAAACTTAACCCTTTGACTTCCGCACTCTACCTACCAACTGCAAAAACTTAACCCTTTGACTTCCGCAACCTACCTACCAACTGTAAAAAACGTAACCCTTTGACTACATCACCCTAACCCCCAGCTTCCTGCAGGAAGCTGGTGGGTAGGGTGAGAGAGTCAAAGGGTTAAGTTGTTGCTTTGCTAGCATAGTTGACAATGTAGGATGCTGGTGAACTGGGTACGGGAGTCAAAGGGTTAAAAAAAATTATCACGAAAGACAGAGATATCAGGCCACAATGGACCTCTCTTGTAGCTAGTTCTTGCTACTCTACACGTTCATTCATTCATATTCAGTCATATTCACATTTCTTTCTTTTGTCACAGTGT
>JAPXFY010000018.1:14741693-14744193 GCA_030674185.1 Monoplex corrugatus | reverse complement strand
CGTCTGTCTACAAAAAACAAGACGGGCCACAGAATTCTGAATACACTGGAGGCATGTGACAGGAGAAGCGGGCAAGCCAGAGAGCACAGCGTAACAGTAATCGATGCGAGAAAATCTGCACATTTAAACAAATCATGTATTTAATTTAAGTTAATGTTGACTTGAAAACGCCCGTTAGATTTTTGTCATCATTAATGCTTAGGTTCTCATAAACGTATTTGGTGCAAAACTATATTCTTAAGTATTATAAGGCTTATGCATTCACAGAGCGTATATACTGACAAAACCTGAACAATCATCGTGATCAACAGGATGTAACCGTAAACAAACAATTTAGTGATTGAAGACACTAAGTTTGAAGACCACACAAACTATATACATACAGATATACACGATCTACCCTAGCAATGAAAAATCAAAATGTAGTAAATGTTATATACTTACGTACGGCCACAAAGATACACCAACGTAAACCAGTTCTCCTAGTTTATGACCGTTTCTTCCACAAGGTATAAATCATCAACTTTTTTTTATAACCCTGTATTTTGTTTGGAAATAATCATTCTTGATGTTCTGTTTACTGTCTTGGGGTGGAGCTGTTAAGTGTAAGTGAATATGATATATCACGAACTTGACATTATAAACATCTCCAGAAGCAAATCATGTGCATTATGTTGGAGTAAACTGAAAACAAGCTGGCTTCGATTTACGTTATTTACTTAGCTGTGTCTACACCACTTAAAAAGAAATGCTACGGAACAACTATTCAGTCATGACATCTGGCTGGGTTCTTTGCTGGTGTTAAACAATATTTTGCTGAAGTTTCTCCAGCCATAATTATTTAGTTATGATAGCTGGGTTGGATCTTTATAGCGTACAAAGCAGTTTGATGTTTCCCTTCGAAATGACTGAGAATGAATCGGTTTGCATTTCATGAATAGCTCTGATCGCTGTCGTTTGTATTTTGTGTTCTCTATAACATTTCTTTTACCACCGTGTCTGCTTGAACGTGATTGTCTTGTTTTTCTGGTTATTCTGGGTGTCTTTTTGCTATTCAATCGTTTTTGTGATATTAATCAGACAGAGGTTACTATGTGGTTGATGTTTGTACGTGCAAGAATGCAAGCATGTTCTCTGTCCGTCTGTCTGTTTGTCTGTCTGTCTGTCTGTCTCTCTGACAAACACACACACACACACACACACACACACACACACACACACACACACACACACACACACACACACACACACACACTCTCTCTCTCTCTCTCTCTTTTTCTATCTCTCACTTTCTCTCCCTTTTCTCTTCTCTCGCTGTCTTTTCTGTCTGTGTGTCTTCCTGTTTTTCTGGCTTTCTTTCTGTCTCTCTCTATGTGTCTCTCTGTGTGTCTCTATGTGTGTGTGTGTCTCTGTTTGTGTGTGCATATGTGCATGTGCGCGCGCGCGTGCGGTTGTGCGAGCGAGCGTGAGTGAGTGAGTGAGTGAGTGAGTGTGTGTGTGTGTGTGTGTGTGCGCGCGCGTGTGTGTGTGTGTGTGAGTGTGCGTGTGTGTGTGACTTTTAGGTATCATCGCAGCAAAGATGATTACCATCACAGTTCTGCTAGACATGGAGATGTGAGGACCAAGTTAAACGTAACATTTTGAATATATACGTTATTGCAATAACCACTAAATAATCATATCAACGCTTTTGAGCTCATTCATAGATGGAAAGCATATGCCAAGATTATTGTTAACGAATTATCATTATATGTAACATTAGCAGTTTATGTGCCCCCTACATTTACCCCAGCCTCAATATATGGCTGACAGGAGGGAGACTGGATTTTGATGAGGCAGTATATGCCTGTGTTGTTTCGTTTCATAGCATAAAGCTACTTGCAGTAAAAAGCCTGTACTTACATAATAAAGAAGTGAATGTCGAGGTCTCCGTTTGTCTAATTAGACAATGTATGTGCCCTGTTAGGGACGCCATATCCGTATACTCAGGCCTATTGGTATGAAAGCAGATGTTTTCCATCCCACACATACCGACTAATAACTCCTCCCCAGGAGCACATAGCACAGGTAACCGTGTCTGTTACATGTATCTCATCATTAGCACCGGTGGTCAGCCAGCGCGCATAGCCATGCAAAAATTAACACATACCATTTTATGTTTTCTATACATTCCTTCGGAAATAGCCGGCAGAATCGGCCAAGCCAAAACAGCATTCAAGAAGATGACAAGCATTCTTACCAACAAATGCCTATCAATTAACATCACAAAGAGAGTTCTCGAATGTTATATAGAACCAATACTGTTGTACGGATGTGAGGCGTGGACAGTCAACAAGCAAAGCCAGAACAAGATTGAGGCAGCCGAGATGTAGTTTCTAAGAAGAATGTTGAGAGTTCCATGGACAGTAAAGAAAACAAACGAGACAGTCTTGATGGAGGCAGACGCAAGTAGATCATTCGTAAGGAAGATTAGGAAAAGACAGGCAACATTTATAGGCTA
>JAPXFY010000018.1:14721693-14729193 GCA_030674185.1 Monoplex corrugatus | reverse complement strand
GCTTTTTAAAACCCTGACCTATTGACATACAGAGTTCAATAGTTTATGATAGTTCATTTTAGCAACCCGTTTGGAATTGTGTGTGTTCTGGTACATCTGTTTTTGATGACAGGGTTGGAGTTAACGTGTTTCCTTACTTATTTGTCTGTTGTTTTTTTTTATACTTTTATTTTTTGTTTTCAATATGCTTGTGTTAGTTATATGTGTAAAGTAGAAATATTTGTGAATTAAGACAAGTTTATTGGAACCTAATATTAATATACTTGAGTGTTCTGAAGTTTGAAGAGTAAAATCTTTCTTTCACTATCTGTCTGTCTGTTTGTCTGTCTGTCTTTTCTCACTCACTAGCATTAGAAAATAAAATAATGTCATTGTCGTTTTCATTCTCTGTCTGTCTGTCTGTCCGTCTGTCTCTCTGTCTCTCTCTTTCTGTCTCTGTCTCTCTGCTTCTCTCTCTGTCTATCTCTGTCTTTTGTCTCTGTCTGTCTTTCTGTTTGTCTCTGTCTCCGTTTTTCTTTCTGTCTGTCTGTCTGTCTGTTTCTCTCTCTCTCTCTCTCTCTCTCTCTCTCTCTCTCTCTCGTCAAGCTGTACGAATACACAGTTTTGTGGTTTTTGCTATCCTTGTTTTGATGGGGCTATGGTCTTAATGAATAAATCATCAAAGTTCTAGATTCTTTCTTCTTCTCTCATTACCGCTGACATTTCATTTTTGCATTATTAAAATATGCTTGTGTTATCATAACTCATTGGTGTAATATAGACCCTTACAGTACATAACACATATATTGGTGCAGGCACTCACAGAATGAGGGATAGATATAAAAAAGCCTTAGTCTGCTATGCCACAACCCTAAAATATTTTCTTGTTTTTGCTCTATTTTAATTACATTATTTCGTCTTCCCTGGTAAAAAGAGTTAATCTGCGTATGCTACTACCCTGAAAACATTTTCTTGTTTTTGTTTGATCTCTTTATTGTAATTTTCCGTATTTCCAGGTCTAAAAAGTGTTAATCTGCGTATGCCACTACCCGAAAACTATTTTCATGTTCTTGTTCACCATTTTTATTATACTCTTTAGTCTTCTTTGTTTAGAAGCCTTAACCTGTGTATGTCACTACCATAAAAATATTTCCTTGTTGCTGTTCGCTGTTTTTAATTTTTTTTTATTATACTCTTTCGTCTTCCCTGTTAAAAGAACGTTAATCTGTGTATGTTAATACCTTAAAATATTTCCTTTTTCTTGTTCACTATTTTTTTTATGCTCTTTCGTCTTCTCTGTTAAGGAGCCTTAACGTGCATATGCCGCTACCGTAAAGAATATTTTCTTCTTGTTGTTCTCTAATATTTTTTACACTCTTTTATCTTCTCCATTAAAAAATACGTAATCTGTGTACGCCACTACCATAGAAATATTTTGTTCGCCATTTTTATTATACATTTTCGTCTTTCCTGCTAAAATGTTTAATCCGCGTATGCCACTTACCTTAACAGTATTTTCTTGTTCTTGTTTTCTATTTTTATTATACACTTTCGTCTTGCCTGTAAAAAAAAAAGGCGTTAATCTGCGTATGCCACTAACCTAAGAATATTTTCTTGTTCTTGTTCTCTATCTTTTATAACTCTCTCGTCTTTCCTTTTTCTTTCAATCTCTCTGTCTTTCTCACCGTTTCTAGTTCTCTCACATTGTCTCATGTACACACGATCAGTAAGGAACTCAAACATATTGAGTACCGGAAAGGCGTTAAAACATTCAGTTCACTTCTCTTACTGTCTCGTAGATGTCGAAATCAGATGGCTCAGCACAGACTGGTAAACAGGAAGTAGTCTCCCTTGATCAGATAGTCCCATCCCAAAATCACGCCCACGAAACAAGTAGGCTGTACTGTATTTATTTTTGCCTAAAACGGACGAGTTTAGACTTTACTCTGTGTCTGTATTATCCAAATGAAATAAGTGCTATGCTGCGCCTACCATTTCAGTGAGAATTCTCGTGTGACGATTCTGAAAGGTGCGGGGATATTCTCTTTCAAGCAGAGCCTGTAGTACATTAGTGGATGTTGGCACCCCTCATCAGAAAATATGTTGTCAGAAAAAAATAAGAACAGTGGCAGAATGGTTCAGACGTTCGCCTGCCAGTAACTAAACTCGAGGTTCCAGGGTTTGCTCTCCGTTGAGGCCTTGACGTTTCTCCTCAGTTTGACCAGAAAATCAAACTGAACATCCAATTCTTCGAAATGGGATGAAAAACAAGTCGGACTCGTGTGCCTTCTGGCTGCACACACTGAAGATCCCACGACAGTTGAAAATCGTAAAGAGCAGGGCATTCGCACAGCTGCCCTGGTATAAAACATTTGAGCAGTAGGTTCATTTCCCGGGTCCCTCCCCTTGTAGGCCAATTTGCCTTCTTTCCTTTCTAAAGTCTAAGTACCTAAAACGTTGGGTGACAAGCTTGAGAGCTACAGACGCCTGCGGTATCCGTCAGGAAATTTCAGCTTCACATTCAAAGACACACCACTGAAGCGGATGAAAGTAGGTCTTCCCAGTTAGCCCAGTATCACTCTCGACTCTTGTTACGGGCCGGTCTGGGAAATAAAAAAAAACAATAACGAATAAATAAATAAACGAATAACAAACAAACAAACAAACAAACAAACAAACAAACAAACAAACAAACAAATAAATAAATAAACAAATGAATAAATAAATAATAACAAATAAATAAATAATAAGTAAATAAAATAGATAGTTACATTAATAAAATAAATAAATAATAAATAGAAATTTTTTTTTTTTTATTCACAATCATTTTGACAAGACTGAAAGGATTCGAACCCAGAGTCTTCCTCGTGTTCGCACGTTACATTAACCCTTTAATTCCCACACCATGTCCACCAGCATCCAGCATTGTCAAACATACCAGCAAAGCAAAAACTTAATCCTTTGACTCCCTCACCCTATCCACCAGATTCCTGCAGCTTCCTGGATAGCCTACGGGAGTCAAACGGTTAATCGCTGCACCGCGGCGATTGGTATGGACTTCTGTCTTAATTCCTGAGAATGGACTCAGAGATATAAAACATTGAGGGTCCTTAGCATCTTCAGACATAGGGAGACAGTGCAATGACAACAGTCATTGTAGCATCTAGGGAGACAGTGCAATGGCAACAGTCAGTGTAGCATCTATGGAGACAGTGCAATGGCAACAGTCATTGTAGCATCTAGGGAGACAGTGCAATGGCAACAGTCATTGTAGCATCTAGGGAGACAGTGCAATGGCAACAGTCATTGTAGCATCTAGGGAGACAGTGCAATGGCAACAGTCATTGTAGCATCTAGGGAGACAGTGCAATGGCAACAGTCATTGTAGCATCTAGGGAGACAGTGCAATGGCAACAGTCATTGTAGGACCTATGGAGACAGTGCAATGGCAACAGTCAGTGTAGCATCAAGGGAGACAGTGCAATGGCAACTGTCATTGTAGCATCTAGGGAGACAGTGCAATGGCAACAGTCATTGTAGCATCTAGGGAGACAGTGCAATGGCAACAGTCATTGTAGCATCAAGGGAGACAGTGCAATGGCAACAGTCAGTGTACCATCTAGGGAGACAGTGCAATGGCAACAGTCATCGTAGCATGTAGGGAGACATTACAATGGCAACAGTCATTGTAACATCTAGGGAGACAGTGCAATGGCAACAGTCAGTGTAACATCTAGGGAGACAGTGCAATGGCAACAGTCATTGTAGCATCTATGGAGACAGTGCAATGGCAACAGTCGTTGAAGGACCTATGGAGACAGTGCAATGCCGACATTCAGTGTAGCATCTAGTGAGACAGTGCAATGGCAACAGTCAGTGTAGGATCTATGGAGACAGTGCAATGGCGACATTCAGTGTAGCATCTAGGGAGACAGTGCAATGGCAACAGTCAGTGTAGCATCTAGGGAGACAGTGCAATGGCGACATTCAGTGTAGCATCTAGGGAGACAGTGCAATGGCAACAGTCAGTGTAGCATCTAGGGAGACAGTGCAATGGCAACAGTCAGTGTAGTATCTAGGGAGACAGTGCAATGGCAACAGTCATTGTAGCATCTATGGAGACAGTGCAATGGCGGCAGTCATTGAGGCAAAGGGAGACAGTGCAATGGCAACAGTCATTGTAGCATCTAGGGAGACAGTGCAATGGCAACAGTCATTGTAGCATCTAGGGAGACAGTGCAATGGCAACAGTCAGTGTAGCATCTAGGGAGACAGTGCAATTGCAACAGTCAGTGTAGCATCTAGGGAGACAGTGCAATGGCAACAGTCAGTGTAGCATCTATGGAGACAGTACAATGGCAACAGTCAGTGTAGCATGTAGGGAGACAGTGCAATGGCAACAGTCAGTGTAGCATCTAGGGAGACAGTGCAATGGCAACAGTCACTGTAGCATCTATGGAGACAGTACAATGGCAACAGTCAGTGTAACATCTATGGAGACAGTGCAATGGCAACAGTCACTGTATCATCTATGGAGACAGTACAATGGCAACAGTCAGTGTAACATCTATGGAGACAGTGCAATGGCAACAGTCATTGTAGCATCTAGGGAGACAGTGCAATGGCAACAGTCAGTGTAGCATCTATGGAGACAGTGCAATGGCAACAGTCAGTGTAGCATCTAGGGAGACAGTACAATGGCAACAGTCAGTGTAGCATCTATGGAGACAGTGCAATGGCAACAGTCAGTGTAGCATCTATGGAGACAGTACAATGGCAACAGTCATTGTAGCATCTAGGGAGACAGTGCAATGGCAACAGTCAGTGTAGCATCTAGGGAGACAGTGCAATGGCGACAGTCAGTGTAGCATCTATGGAGACAGTACAATGGCAACAGTCATTGTAGGACTTATGGAGACAGTGCAATGCCGACATTCAGTGTAGCATCTAGGGAGACAGTGCAATGGCAACAGTCATTGTAGCATCTAGCTAGACAGTGCAATGGCAACAGTCAGTGTAGCATCTAGGGAGACAGTGCCATGGCAACAGTCAGTGTAGCATCTAGGGAGACAGTGCAATGGCAACAGTCATTGTAGCATCTAGGGAGACAGTGCAATGGCAACAGTCAGTGTAGCATCTAGGGAGACAGTGCAATGGCAACAGTCATTATAGCATCTAGGGAGACAGTGCAATGGCAACAGTCAGTGTAGCATCTCTCTCCTCACCATCACTGACAATTGTTTTTTAAAATGGGGGATGTGGTGAGGAAACATCAAGATTTTGCCCAGTGAATTAACCCTTTGACTCTCGTACCCATTCCACCAACTGCAATTGCTTAACCCTTTGACTCCCTCACCCTATCCACCAGCTTCCTACAGGAAGCTGGTCGATTATGTAAGGGAATCAAAGGGTTGAATTTTTCCTTTGCTAGCATGGTTACAATGCAGAATGATGGTGGACATGATGTGGGAGTCAACGGGTTAATCCAGAATCGAAACGTGAGTTAACAGATCAGAGATCTGCTGTTGACATGGTGCTCTCCCTTAGAAGTTTGTATGAGAATTCCAGAAGATAGGACATATGATGGCACAGTTGTCACTATCACTAGGGCAGTCTCATCTCCATGTTTTTTGTATATATCGTCCACCACCAAGCAGAAAGAACAATCTCACTGACCATTTGTTTATTCAAGAATTCCCTGATCTTCTGGAATATGCCAACAGTTTAAAGGGCTCTTTACTTATAGTGGGGGATTTTAACTTTCACTTTGACATTCCTACTCAGCTATACACAGCCAAGGTGCTAGACATTATTAGTTTTTTTGACTTGCGTCAGTCAGTCTCTGAGCCCACACACACTCGTGGTCACATCGTGGACTGGGTGGTTTACAGGGAGGAGGACGACCTCCTAAAGTCGACAACCGTAGACCATAACTTGTCGTCTGACCATTTTTGTGTTTTATGTTCCCTAAACCTCTCCAAGCCCCCTGTTTCCCGCACCTATAGGCGAGTGCGCAGACTGGCTTCTCTGGACACCACAGCCTTCAAGACATCGCTTGTAGCCGACATGCCGTCTGAGCCCACAGCTGATGAACTCTGTCGTGTCCTTCGCTCTACGCTTGACACACACGCCCCAGCGACGCGTCGTCTGGTCTCTGACCGTCCACACTCTCAATGGTACAATAGTGTAGGACCTGAACTGTTAGAGGCCAAGCGTGAGCGTAGGAAAGCGGAGAAACAATGGCGCACTACTGGACTCACTGTTCATAGACAGATCTTTCAGCTCGCCAGGAACAAAGTGACTAACATTGTTCATCGTACAAAATCAGCATTCTTCTCCTCACAGATTCTTGCATGCACAACAGCTAAGCAGTTATTTGGTGTCACAAACAATATCCTTGGCAAAGTAGACACTTCTCCTCTTCCAACAATTTATTCAGTGCATGAACTTCCTCAGAAATTTGCAGACTTTTTTGCAAGCAAGATTGCTTTGATCCGTGAAAAACTTGATTCTGCTGTTGTTCCCCCTGTTCGTGTACCCGATGACAGAGTATATCGTGGTCCTAATTTGCATGTCTTTAAGCCAGTCACAGAAGAGTTTGTTAAGAAAATGTGTCTGAATTGTAATCCAAAGTCATGTGAACTTGACCCCGTGCCAACAGCTTGTCTCATTGACTGTCTTGATGTTTTGTTACCCCAGATAGCTCACGTCATGAATACTTCTCTCTCCTCTGGTTGTTTTCCACCCATCTTTAAGTTAGCAATTGTTCGGCCACTTTTAAAGAAGGCATCATTAGATCGGAACTGTTTAAAGAATTATAGACCCGTTTCTAATCTGTCATTCCTTTCTAAAGTTCTTGAGAAAATCGTTCTTTCCCAACTGTTAGACCACCTCACTCACAACCACCTCCTGAATCCACACCAGTCAGCATACAGGCAGTCACACAGCACTGAAACAGCTCTCCTGAGGATAGTCAACGACATTCTTCTCGGTCTTGACAATGACCGAGTTTCCATTCTTGCTCTCTTAGATCTCTCCGCTGCCTTTGACACTATTGATCATTCTATCCTTCTGTCCAGACTTCAAACTTCTTTTGGCATCTGTGGTTCTGTTCTGAGTTGGTTCCAATCCTATCTAGTCGATCGCACTCAAACTGTCTGTGTGAAGGGTGTTTCTTCTGAACCATCTGTTCTGTCTTCCGGCGTCCCACAAGGGTCTGTTCTGGGACCCATGCTTTTTGTGCTGTATGCGTCACCTGTGTCCGATGTCATCAGTCGTCACGCCATGTCACATGAGAGCTTCGCTGATGATACTCAGGTTCATCAGTCGGCTTCCATTAATGAAATTGATGGGCTGATGGCTCGGACGCAGGGGTGCATTTCAGACCTGAAGGTATGGATGACACAAAATAAACTTCAGCTAAATGATGACAAAACGGAACTCCTCCTAGCTTGCCCCAAGAAATTTCTCAGCCAACCATCTTTGCCCACTTCTCTTGAAATGGGCAATATCACAGTTCCC
>JAPXFY010000018.1:14709193-14711693 GCA_030674185.1 Monoplex corrugatus | reverse complement strand
ATACAGAGGAAGCTCATTTCAGTCATATCGACCAGACGCAGAAATTAAACCCAAAGAAGCAGCAGGGACAGACTGTGAAACATCTGTATCAAAGATTGTATAAACAAGTAGTAACGGTAACAGAACACACAGGCTGGGCACAGGTTACATTCGAAGGTTGTCGCAAAGACAAGAATGTACAATACCACTAATTCACTTGTAGCATAATCTATTACTTTTGTATGAAAGTCTTTGAGAAACAGGCAACCAGCGAAGAAAGTGAAGTAAAGGAGGGCAAGATGGGCCACAGAATTCTGAATACGCTGGAGACATGCGACGGAAGAAACAGGCAAGGCAGAGAGCGGAGAGTTATAATAATCGATACGAGACAAGATAAGAGAATTTGCGAATTTAGATGCTGCTTAAAATGACAGCTAACAGCTAACAGAGCTGAAACGTTGCAGTTGAAAGTAACAGGACCTTCAGGTTTGGGTGACAAACTTCAACTTCAACTTAGAGAATGTTTGTACGATAAACTTCTGCATAGAGAGTTGAGGATCAAGGACAACGCCAAGGTTCTTGACTGAACCAAAAAGTGAAATATTGATGTAACCAAGTTGAATAGGACAGACCTTTATAACAGAAAACTTATAGTTGGTGCCAATGACCATTGTTTCAGTCTACTACAACTGGCTCAGAAGAAGTACAGTTGAACTCCACTGAAAGTTACCAGTCAGCAGTGCACAGTCTGCCCTGGTGAGTGGCCCCAATGGGCCCTTGACATTGCTGGCTCTCATGAACTTCCTGGCGTTGGAACATAGTCTGAATGAATTTAGGATCGGTGGTGTTGAAAAGCGTGGATGTGTGGCACGGGATCTTCTGGCACTCGGACATAGACTAAATGAACTTAGGATCGGTGGTGCTGAAAAGCGTGAATGTATGGCATGGAATCAAAGTCACTGAAGCAGAGCCAGAGAGAGGGAAGGGGTGGGGGGGGGGGAGGAGGAAGCAAAAAAGTTCCAGCTCTGGTTATCTGAAAGTACTCACCTGTATACACTTTAAACATAACACAACCATTTCTCACTACTTGCCATGCCCACACCTCGTAACCCCGCTCCTACAGTCCCTCAGTGTTTGTACATCTGTCTGTCAAATCACCAGTCACTGACATTGATTAACCCTTTCACTCCAGCACTCTATCCACCAACTGCAAAAAACTTGACCCTTTGATTCCCTCACCCTATCCACCAGCTTCCTACAGGAACAGGAAGCTGGTGGACAGGGTGAGGGAGTCAAAGGGCTAAGTGCTTTGTTAGCATGGTTGTCAATGGAGGATGCTAGTGGACATGGTGCGGGAGTCAAAGGGTTAAATACTCCTGTTGGTTGCCATGTACAAGAATTACGAGAGTAGAGAAATGGACAACATCACACGACGCATAGCGTGATCCTCATAACACTAGTTTTAACTCTTTGACTCCCGCGCCCTATCCATAACTGCAAAAACTTAACCCTTTGACAACCTCACGGTACTCACCAGCTTCCTGCAGTAAACTGGTGGATAGGGTGAGGGAGTCAAAGGGTTACATTTTTGATTTGCTATCATGGTTGATGATGCAGGATGCTGGTGGATAGGGTGAGGGAGTGAAAGGGTTTAGTATTTGCTATCATGGTTGATGATGCAGGATGCTGGTGGATAGGGTAAGGGAATCAAAGGGTTAGATTTTTGCTTTGATATCATGGTTGACGTTGCATGCTACTGGTGGATAGGGTGAGGGAATCAAAGCGTTTAATCTTTACTTTGCTGTCATGGTTGACAATGCAGGATGCTGGCAGACAGGATGCTGGAGTCAAAGGGTTAATTGAAGCCGAAGGTCACACCAATATTGTGTGTACTAAGGAACAATGGGGGACGTCGTGTTGCACTGAAAACCCTATGCAGAGCAAAGAGTTGGGATTAATGTGATTTCAGCAGTGTGGCGAGGGACGGGAACTATTTGTTTTGGGGTGGGTGGGTGGGTACATGACCACGTTGCAACATCTCCTGCCGTCTGTTGGGATCTTCGAAAAAATAGTTCTGTTTGTACACTACATGCTACAATTCATAAAAAAGGAAGACGAAGAAAGCAAAGCAAAATAAAAGAAAAAGAAATAAAATTCATAAAACAAACAAATAAAAAAACTCAAACAGACAAAACAATTTTAAAACCAAAACAAATAAATCCTACCTCAAGCACACATAAAAGAGTCGTGTGGACGTACACGTACATACCTTTATTGTCACTCATCATCATTCATCATCATCATCATCATCATCATCATCATCATCATCATCATCATCATCATCATCATCATCATCATCATAATCATCATCATCAGGTATCCTGCCGCATGGCGTTGGCGACCATGGACTTCCATCAATCTCTATCTCTCGTTGCCCCTAGCATCTCCCCCACCCTCCTCGTCCCCAGCCACTCTGCAAGTCCGTCCAGCATTCTCTCCCTGGGTCTACCTGGTGCTCTCT
>JAPXFY010000018.1:14686693-14694193 GCA_030674185.1 Monoplex corrugatus | reverse complement strand
CTGCATATCGAATGTTGTTTATCAATTTCCCTCCAACCTTTAATCCAGGGTCTTCTTCTAGGTTTCTCATGATGTTTTCGCTGTAAAGTGAAAACAGATCTGGTGACAAAACACAACCCTGTCTGACTCCTCTTTTGATGTTTTGGAAAGAGCTTACATTGTTTTCTATTCTCATTGCAGCTGTTTGTTCCCAGTACATATTTCTGAATATTCGTAGATCTTTTCCATCAACATTGAGTCTCTCCAGTTGGTTGATCAATTCATCATGTCTTACCCGATCGAAAGCCTTGGTGTAGTCAACAAAGCATATATATATATATATATATATATATATATATATATATATATATATATGTGTGTGTGTGTGTGTATGTGTGTGTGTGTGAGAGAGAGAGAGAGTGACAGACAGACAGACAGACAGACAGACAGACAAGCAGGATGACAGCTTGGGTCATGGGTCACAGGCCCTACTCCTCACCTGTTTCACCCCCCTCCCACTTTACGTGTGCTTTGTGCCCTGGAGATTTGGTCGTTGTTGATTATTGCTTTGGTAAATGATGAGAGTACACGCCTTGGTTTGATTCTTGTAGCCTAGCCGGTTCCAGAGACAGATTGGTAAAGACGCAGTCATAAAACCCACATGCTACGTAGAACCTCAAGATCTTGCCAGTGCATATGTCTTTTAAGTGCAGTCTTATGTCTTACACACTTTTCATTTTGGATCTGACCCACCTCATGGCAGCATTGGCGTCAATGCATAGGGAATTTAGTCTGAGTGCGAAGGCAATATCTTGAGAAACTGAACTGAAACAGATGTATATGTGCACGCTGTGTTTTGTTATTTAGCCCTAACTATACTGGCACTGTTTGCTGTGGTGCTATATAGCCTTCACACCATGTCTGATGAATTCGGGCCCTAAGTGTATGTGTGACCTGTTTGTGTGTCTATACACAGACTTCAAGCAGAAACCACGGCTCACCTTTACGTCTATCTCCTCAGAGTACCATTCTTTTAAATAAAAACAATCATTCTCATTCTTTTAACATCCATAATTTTTCAGCTAGTTTCCAGCTGCTGTTAGCAATTGGAAGTGTAAGATGTCTATGCATGTGTATGAAAAAAATCCTCATGTATGTATTATGATAATAAGCATGGTGTATAGCCCTGGCACACATTTTCACTCTTTGATGGAACTCCTTAGCATCATGATTATCATCCTCATCACCACCGCTTTACAATACAATACAATACAATACAATACAATACAATACAATACAATACAATACAATACAATACAATATTTCATTTGTATAGCGCAAAATCTTGATAAAATCAAATCTAAGCGCTAAAACAGACACACGCACGCACGCACACACACGCACGCACGGACGCACGCACGCACGCGCGCGCACACACACACACACACACACACACACACACACACACACACACACACACACACACACGCACACGCACACGGCTATAAATGGGAAGAAAGAATAAAAGCAATGGAAAATTATAGAGAGCATATTATATACAATTATATATTACAATGTGATTCCCCTCGGAGTGGAGACAAGCTGCAGAGGGGGCTGAGTGAGGTCAGGATTTTATGCAGAGGAGAAAAGGTGAGTTTTGAGAGCGGACTTGAAGGAGACAAAAGTATGTTGCTGACGGACTGAGAGAGGAAGTTTGTTCCAGGAAAGTGGACCAGAAACAGAGAAGGCTCGTGGACCATAGGTATTGAGCTTAGTGCGTGGAAAGCGAAAGGTCAGAGGATCGGAGGCAGAGCGGAGGGTACGTGAGGGAACATAGATCTCAAGTAGGCTTGACAGGTAATCGGGAGCTGCGTTATTGAGGCTTTTGTAGCACATGGTGTCTAGTTTGTACTGTATGCGCTTTGATACAGGGAGCCAGTGAAGTTGTGCCAGGAGAGGAGATATGTGGTCAGCTTTTTTCTTTTTTAGTACAAGGCGTGCAGCATTGTTTTGAATGCGCTGCAGGATGTGAATGGTGGAGGCAGGAAGACCAGACAGGAGTGAATTGCAATAGTCAATGCGAGACATTATGAAGAAGAGAACGAGTTTTGCAGTTGTTTCGACAGAGAGATACTTCCTGATCAGGCTTATACGATGGAGGTGATAGTAGCAAGATATGGCAGTTTGAGAAACAAAGTTGTTCATGGAGAGGGTAGAGTCAATGCAGACACCAAGGTTTTTAGCTGAATCAGAAATTGGGACTGATGTGTTACATAATGGGAGAGAAAGAGGAGGCAGCTGAGAAAGTTTCTGACGGGTGCCAATGAAGATAACTTCTGTCTTGTCGTCATTAAGCTGAAGTTTGTTGAACGTCATCCAGTTCTTAATGTCCGAGTAACACTCAGTGGTGCGAGTAAGAGGCGCTGTATATTGTCAGGTGAGTCACTGTCTTGAAGTTGGGTGTCATCAGCATAGAAGTGGTGTTTTATAGAGTGGGAGTTGATGATGGTGGACAGGGGGGAGGTGTAAAGAGTGAAAAGAACAGGGCCAAGGACTGTTCCAGCTTCTGTGTCCATTAAGGTGACGTAGAAAGTAGAACATGGGACGGAAAAGATGGGGAAGGAGGGTGGTGGGGGCAGCACATATAAAACTCTTAGTGCGAAGATCCTTAAAAAAAATCATCATGATATACTATTCATGTTTCACCTTCTAGCATTTGAATGTTTGATGGAAGAAAAAAGTTTCTGCTGTTTTGTCGTAAAGCAATTCCAGAAAAAATAACTAGATAACAGAAAAAGAAAAGCTATACACAATTAACAGAATAGAAGAAGGAGCTATAAAAACAGATGGTAAGAAACAATCCCGAAGAACTGAGCAAAAGATGCATAGTAGTATATTAACAATATCTTTCATGAAATCAAGTGCCAAAAGCTGCCCCCGGTAGTTATTAATATTATTTTGTCATATAGTATAAGTATCAAACTCTTCAGCCACACACGAAGACACAAGAACGTAATATTACCTTCAGTGATAGTATAGGCTACCTCTACGGCATCTCAGATGAAAAACAAATCTTAATTTGGACACCATTTACAGAAACACAAATTATCGTGAAATCGATACAGAAACGAGTGTGTAGTCTAATTGTCAGTCCAAGAAAAACTCGAAAAAGACGATCTATTTCACATTGTATCCGATGTCTGTTATGCTCAGATCCAAGACTGCTTAGAAATAAAACGATCGGATATTAATACACTTATTCACAATAATAACCTCTATGACACGTCTCAACTTTCCCAGTTCTACCGTCTTGGGAAATCATCCCTTCCCGGCCAGAAGGGGAACGACCATTTGCCATCCACTTCTCATTTTCTTTGATTGGCTTTATTGTGTCTTAGTCCTCATATTTCTGTTGGTGATCGGTGAAACATTCTGGCATCACAAGTTAATTTTCTTCTGGAGTAATAATATTCTGTTCGATGCTCAGGATATAAAAGTATCTGCGACACTTAATTACTGAAGACGATATATTTCATATTGTATCAGATGTATGTTGTGCTCAGATTTAGCAATGCCTAGAAATAAAAACGGTTGGATATTTATATACTTGTTTGTTTTGAGTTTTAAGGCAGATCATTTTGACCAAAAGAAGAAAATTGTGGGGTTTATAATGATGATCACATAATGTATCTACAGACATTTTATACGTGACCGTATTGGTAACTAGGAAAGTACCTCCATTTCTGCTCTCTCTGCCCCCCCCCCCCTCTCTCTCTCACGTTAACTCTCTCTCTTATTCTCTCTCTCCATCTCTGTCATCTCCATGTCTGTCTGTTTCTGTCTGTCTCCCTCTTCTTCACACACACACACACACACACACACACACACACACACACACACACACACACACACACTTACACACACACACACGCGCGCGCGCGCGCACACATACATATCCGCACACACGCACACACATACACACAAACACACTCATGGAAGCACGCATACACTTACTCTGACTAGCACAAATACACACACACACACGCACACACGCACACACACCCATACACACATACATACATACATACATACACGTGCACACACATACACACACACATACATACACAAATACACACAATACATACACACGCATACATGCACAAACATATATGCACAAACACAAAACCAGTCCACTCCTTACCCTCCAGTCCACTACTTACCTACAAGTCCACTACTTATTCACCAATCCGTCTCTTAAGAACTGTTCCACCCCTTACCCACCGGTTTACTCCTTACCCAACGGTTTACTCCTTACATGCCAGTCCACTTTTCACCCACCAGTCCATTCCTCACCTATCAATCCACTATTTACCCACCAGTCCAATATTTTCCCACAGTCCATTCCTTACCCACCAATCCGCTATTCACCCAACAGTCCATTCCTTACCCACCAATCCACTATTTACTCACCAGTCCACTCCTTGCTTACCTATCCACTCAATAACCAACAGTCCACTTTTCGCTCCCAGTCCGCTCCTTACTCGCTAGTTTGCTCCTTACCCACCAATCCACCCCTTACCCACAGTACACTCCTCACCAACCAGTCCACTCTTTACCCACCAGTCCACTCTTTACCCACCAGTCCACTCTTTACCCACCAGTCCACTCTTTACCCACCAGTCCATTATTTACTGAACAGTCCACTATTTCCCACGAGTCCACTCCTACCCACCTGTCCACCCCTTACCCACCATTCCGCTCCTTACCCCCTGTTCACCCCTTACCCACCAGTCCACTGCTTACCCACCAGTCCATGCCTGACCCACCAGTCCAATCTTTATTCACCAATCCACTGGTTCACTCCTGACCAACCAGTCCACTCCTTACCCAACAGTCCACCTGTTACCCACCAGTCCACTCTTTACCCAGTGGTCTATATATATCGTGTGTTTAAGGAACTCAAACTGAAGCTTTTCTTGGAATATGTTTGGAGCGTTCAACGTGATTTTTGTGGGGCTCTTTGGGGAATTTCACAACGTTTGCGTGTTTTCGTCGTACGTTGATACAAGCATACATAGTACACTAAACTTGTACGTGAAGTAGAATCCTGAGACTTTGCCAGGAGATAAAATATATGCGTAGGCTCATGGCATGATCATCTTATACATTTCTTTTTCTCTTCTGTTATGTTTCCCTTTGATATTCCTTTGCTTTTCTTTGTTTCTTTCTTTCTTTCATCCATGCCCCCTTTCTTTCTGTCTTTTTCAACGTTCTTTTCATCATTTTGAACATTACAATTGTTCTGGATGCGTGCAGGCATGTTATTTTTGCCTACACTGTGCATGAGGTATTTTGCTGCACAGTCTAAATATTACGTCTTTGTTTGGTGTGCATGTTGAGCGTTTTTATGTCTCCATATGCCACCGGACTTTGACATGACTTAAAGGAAATAAGAGGGAAGCAGGGAGAATTTTAATTATCAACTAAGTAACATAACTCTTGAGAGTCACGGAGTTATCTCCCATGTAGAATTTATCAAACCCAACACTGTTTGCGCTACCCATTCAGCTAGCATATACGCAGCCACAAAGCATAAAGTGGTAAGCTCAGAACATTCCTTAAAAAAGGAATGCCCAAGTTACCCATATACCCTGCAACTATGCTACACACAACCACGATGGTGGAGAGAAATTCGTACAATATATTGTTCTTATGTTCAAGATTGACACAGTCTTTTATTCTTGAACTGACCAAACACACACAAATAGACAAGACAGAACATATACGGGGTTGCTTCCAAGGCATATATTTAATACCAAAGGAAATAAGAGGGAAGCAGGGAGAATTTTAAATATCAACTAAGTAACATAACTCTTGAGAGTCACGGAGTTATCTCCCATGTAGAATTAAAGGATCTTTAACGTACGTACTTGGTGTTCTGAGGGTGTATATACTCAAAGGAGATTGAAGCACTGAAGGGTACGCAAACATGTTGACCTGGGAAGTTGGAAAAATTTACACCTTTACTTACCAGGCAGGATGCATCAAGGTATGATCGAACCCCAGACTTCTGAATGAAAGTCTGATGTCTTTCCCACTTAGCTATCTGTTCTGTCTTTTACTCCCTTTGCTATTTCTTTTACTTTCTGTTTCCTACTCAGCTATCTTTTCTGTCTTTCTGTCTTTGCTATTTCTTTTCTGTTCTGTTTTTTATTCTTTCATTCATGATTTATTTCTTCCATTCATTCTCTCTTTCTTTTTTGTGTTTGTTTACTTTTCTTTTATTTTCTGTTTTCTGTGTAATTTATATTTTGTATTTTCGTTTCTTGTATCTCGTTCTACCTTATAAAATTTTGTTTATTACAATTCTTTTTTTTTTTTTTTTTTTTGGTCAAATTTCTTTACATTTTATTTTCTGTTTTCTGTGTCTTTTTTATTTTCGTTTCTTGTTTTTCTTTCTACCTTTAAAAATGTGCGTATTATTTTTCATTTTTTGAAACTAGGTTTCATTTCATTTGTGGAGTTAATTTCCTATTTCGATACATATTGAACGGAGCAAAATGAACGGTAGGTTTTGTATATGCAGCCCCACAAGTCAATCGGAGTGGGAGGAAAGCGACAGTGGTTATGATTAGACTGTCTATCATTATACACTACAGAATGAGAGGGTGAACATGGGTGCCCGGGGGGTGGGGGTGGGGGCCTTGGGGATGGGAGCCCGCCTCCCCTCCCTCCTCTCTCTGGATCTGTTTGTCTATCTATCTGTCTGTCTATCTCTCTCCTTCTCTCTCTGTCTGCCTCTCTGCCCGTCTCTGTATGTCTGTCTTTTGTGTCTCTGTCTGTCTGTCTGTCTCTCTCATTCTCTCCCCCCCCTCTCTCTCTCCTTCTCTCTCTATCAGCCTGTCTGCCTGTCTGTCTCTCTGTCTCTGTCTGTGTGTGTGTCTTCTCTGTCTTTGTCTGTACGTCTGCACGTCTGCCTGTCTGCCTGTCTGTCTGTCTTTCTGTCTGTCTGTTTCTGTCTGTCTGTCTCTTGTGTCGGGTGTGTGTGTGTATGTGTGTGTGTGTATGTGTGTGTGTGTGTGTCTCTCCTCTCTCTCTGTATGTGTGTGTGTGTGTGTGTGTGTGTGTGTGCGTGTGTGTGCTCATTCTTTGATTTAACGTCTTTCCACTTCCACAGAGACAGACAGGAAGACAAATAGAAGTGGGGTTTGCCTGCAATAGTACAGAAATCGTATGAATTTCAATCGCATCATCCTTACTATTGTGGGAAAAACATATTTGCGCGCGCGCGTGTGTGTGTGTGTGTGTGTGTGTGTGCGTGCGCGTAACATGTGTGCGTGTATCTATCACATAAAGTCCACGGGCAGACAAACAGAGACAGAGGCGCAACACTTCATTCAGAACAAATCATCAATCCAGGATGGTAGCATGAAGTCTCCATGAACAAAGACAGTAAAACAACATGGACAGAGACAGAGACAGAGAATGCTAATGCCATAGTGTGTTAAAGGAATGAGTTGG
>JAPXFY010000018.1:14661693-14664193 GCA_030674185.1 Monoplex corrugatus | reverse complement strand
GATAGGGTGCGGGAGTCAAACGGGTGTCTGCACGCATGCGGTTTTTGTAGTAGAAGAGGCACGAGCAATATCAGCAAGGAATGTTCTGAGTAACACCCTCAGCTCGACATTGTGTTTGCAATTGTAGATCTGACTAAGGCATTTGATACCAGAAACCAGACAAGTCTTTGGAGGCTACTTCGAAACCTTGATTACCCCTCACAAGTTTCTCTCGTTGATTGCTTCTTTTCTCAATGGCAAGCTGTACAAGGTGCGAGAGAATCGGGAGGAATCTGACCGCTTTCCAGCACAAAACGAGTGAAACAGGGATGTGTGCCAATGCTAATCCTCTTCTCCATTTTCTTTGGAGCAATACTGATTGATGCATTCACAGGCTTTCCCTAGGGGTTAGTGGGGGTGGGGGAGCTGCACATTCATCTGAATCCTTAAAGCCCTGGAACCCCTGACCAAGACCAAGCACCCCAAACTGTCCTGTGGGAATTTCTTTTCACAGATGATTGTGTACTGGCTACACACACTCCTCACACACAGACAGACAGACTGACATAGACAGACAGACTCACACACATCAACACACACACACACACACACACACACACACACACAACGCACGCACACACACACTCACACACAAACACGCACGCAACACACACACACACACACACACACACACACACACACACACACACACACACACACACACACACACAGAGTGACACCCAAAGCATCGATGACCAAGTCGCAGCTATCTGGAAATGATTCTGCTTTACAATTGGTCTCAGCACTTTCGATTATCCTCAGCAACCTTGAACGTCTGAACTTCAAGTTCTTAAGATATGTGGCTTGCCAAGCATTTCGTGTCTAATCATCAATAAGCAGCTTAGAGATGGAGACTATAGAAAAGTTTGCTATTTGCGTAGTGCAGTGACCAGTTGTGAATCTCCTGATGCAGAGGGGATGCCATGCATCTGCTAAGGCCAGCTCTGTGTTTGGAAGACTGGTCAACAGTTTTGTAGTTTCTTTTGCTTTTGCTTTTGTATAAGATTTTTGGTAATGTCCTATAGAGTGTGAGGATATAGGTAGCGGGAATCTAATGTATTCAGGACGGGTAAAGTTGGCACATGCATTACTCTCTCTCTCTCTTTCTGTCTGTCTCTGTGTCTGTCTATCTGTCTCTGTCTCTCTTTTCTCTCTCTCTCTCTCTCTTCCTCTCTGTCTGCATGTCTGTCTCTGTGTGCGTCTCCCTCTGTCTCTCTGCCTCTCTCTGTTTCTCTGTTCTTTGGACGTTGCAGATGTTCAGCAATTAGCCATAAATTATCTGAATGACAACATCATTCTCTCTCTCTCTATGTGTCCGTCTCTCTGTTTCTCTGTCTGTCTCCCTGTCTGTCTCTCTGTCTGTCTGTCTGTCTTTCTGTCTCCTGTCTCTTTCTCTCTTTTTGTCTCTCTCTATGTCTGTCTCTCCCTCTCTTTTCCTCTATGCAAATAATCTAAGAAAGACGAGATACATTTTGTCCTGCTCTGTTCAGCTTTTGATGATATTTGGTAAAGGTTTATCCTAAACATATATTTTTAGATGCTGTATCATGTTTATACTTTGATTTTCATTGAGCTCAGCTTGTTCTGAATTTGCCAAGAATCTCTTTTTACTCCCACTTAAAGCATTTAACACACAAAAAAACAATACTTTGTCGTGAAATGCAGCTTATGTTGTTGTTGAGTTTTAATCTTCATATTGTTGCTGATGTTACTAACTATGCTATGTGATCAATTTTTTTCAGCATATGGGAGTAAGGCTTTTGGCAGTCGTCATCCGCCTGATGGCCCTTTCGTGAAGAAGAATAGGATCGTGGATATTTGTTAAAAAAAAAAAAGAAAGATAGTTTTCTGTGGCTTGGGCAAGTTTTTTTTTTGTTCTCTTTTCTAAAGAAGATCGAAACAAAGAGGCTATATGACGGTGCTGTATTTTTCTTTGTTTTTTCAGCGTGTTTGTTTTTCCTTCAGGTCGTTTAAAACTGTACGTTTTCCTATTGCGCTCCTCTTATAGTTCTTCCCTCCTCCCTGCCATTATTTCTAAAAAATGATAAAAGAAAAAAAAAAAAGAAAAGAAACAAAGACACAAACAAAGACCAGAAGACAAACAACGCAGTCAGGCCATAGAGAACATCAAACCATTATCAAATGGAGTCACCTAGGTCATTTCATGAAAGAGAAAGGGCGTCGCAAATACAAGGAAACCTGCGTGAGGAACTTTAAACATGCTGTTCTTTACACAGATAGAAAGACAGACAGACAGACACACAGACACACACAGACACACAGATAGATAAATAGATAGATAAATAGATAGATAGATAGATAGATAGATAGATAAATAGATAGATAGGTAGACAGACAGACAAATAGATAGATAGATAGATAGATAGACAGACAGACAAACAGACAGAAAAAACAGATAGAGAGATAGACAGATAGATAGATGGAGAGAAAGAGAGAGAGA
>JAPXFY010000018.1:14646693-14651693 GCA_030674185.1 Monoplex corrugatus | reverse complement strand
CAGCAGCAGCAACAACAACAATAACAAGAAGAAGAAGAAGAAGAAGAACAACAACAACAAAAACAAGAAGAACAAGAAGAACAAGGAGAACAAGAAGAAGAAAGGGTTTCATCATGATCATTCCGGATATTATCCATCATATGGTGTTTGTGGAGTCAGAGCATATAGAATTCAGTCTGAGCTCAGAGATTTCCTCTTGAGATACTGAAATTGAAACTGAAACTGCCAGACACAGACACACCAGTCGCCGTGGTGTAGTGGTTAGCGCAACGGGGTACCGACTGGAAGATTGTGGGTTCGAATCCCCATTAGTCTCTTCGAAAATCATTGTGGGATTTTTCGGCTCTAATCTGTTCCTACCCATAGTTGGGCATGCTATGGGCTCATTGGGAAGACTGGGACCACACAGTCGAGTCTTATCCACTTCACGGATGTATCACTGAGGGCGTTGCTCAAATCTTCTGACCAGCATCGCTGGTGTCTGCATCTCTCGGGCCTGGTTGACGCCAGGATACAATATTATGCTAGTAAGCGTAGAGTACAGCCCTGTCATGCAGTCTCAATCCTTGCTGGAACTCCATAGCATCATGATTATCACCTTCATCGATATCATCATCATCGCATTGTAAAAACTGTGCGAGCTTCTGCGGCCATTAAGGTGGCGTAGAACATGGGACGAACAAAAAAAGGTGAACACAAAGGTAATCTTCCTGAGTGTGATGATAAAAAACAAACAAAAAAAAGAACCACCACCACCACCACCAAAAACAACAACAAAAACAACAAAAAACAACAACAATAACAAACAACAAACAACAATAAACAATAAACAACAACAACAAACAACATCAAACAACAACAAACAACAACCAACAACAACCAACAACAACAAACAACAACAAACACAACAAACAACAACAACAACAAACAACAACAACAAACAACAACAACAACAAACGAACAACAAACAACGAACAACAAACAACAACAAACAAACAACAACAAAACAAACAAACAAACAAACAAACAAACAAAACCAACAAAAAAAGCCAGACACGAGCAATCATAAAACATGTAAGACAATGAGATTGTAGGGCAGGTGATGATTTCTGTTGACCTTTAGGACATGTGAAATGATAAAACGTGACTTTTGAACACGTTGCTTATACATGTGCAAGATATTTGATTAATGTGTGTGTGGCCACGTATTTCCAGCAAAGTATGTTAATACACATGCTTTTCAACGTCCTCTGAATGACATCAATACGTTCACGTACATCAAACAGTGTATGTGATTATTTAGAGTTCCACTAGCATCCACGTGTATTTCGTAAAATCAATTGATTAGGAAGGTATTTTAAGCAATGAGTGTAATGATTTGAGGAGTAAAAAAGCGTCCATAACTCTGTAATATATAAACATAGGTAAGTACGTTTCCGTGGGAAGAAACACAAAAACATTGTGTTCAAGATTTATACGAGTATGACTTGTACATAAAAAGAAATATATACCACCTGAACCCCCCCCCCCCCCCAAAAAAAAAAAAAAAAAAAAAAAAAAAAAAAAAATCACGAGCACATACATGAAGACACATACACACACACACACACTTACATTCACAAACGACACATACACACATATGCGCAGAAAAACACACACACATACATACACATACAAACACAAACCACAAGTAGATACAATATATACGAGCTATTTTCCATAAAATGGCAACTTTAGATATAAGCAAAAGAAGATCTGTTAAAACAAGACAACAAAATAGCCCCATGTTCAGAAAAGATATACCAAAGAATAAGAATGGATACCAGATATTATAAATAAATCAGACTGACACAATCCTCATTCTTGTATCAGCCTATGCTTTTAAAACAATATTATGGTTTCTATTTACTGAAGATTCTAGCGACAATGCACAGCCATTTAATATTCAAGCCATTATTTCACTTCAAAAGTGGCCTATCACCAAAGTTACCCCATGAAAAACAAAACTACAAAATTTCATAAGCTGTTGCTTGATGATGATGATGATGATGATGATGATGATAAGATATGATGATGATGATGATGATGATGATGATGGTTATAATGATTATGATGATGATGAAAATGCTCAAGTTATGACGGTATTCACAATAAATCTTAAGCATTAAAGACAGAGACAGCGAAACAGTAAGACTTACATGCAACGTTAATGTTTAATGATGAATACAATATTAAGATTTTTGCAGATTTTGTTTTTGCAAAAGCAAATAAACACCGTGCTACAGAATTGGTAAAGTCGTCAAAAGTATGCATGTGTGTATATTAATCAAAGGACATAACTCTTGAGAGTCACGTAGGAATTATCTCCCATATTGCAGAACTTCTCAAATCCAACACAGTTTGCGCTACCCATTCAGCTAGCATAGAAGCAGATGCTTCTTCTTCTTCTTCTTTCATCTGCCGCTGGTGCCCTTCGGCGTCGCGGGGAGACACAGACGTCTGTCTGCAGCAAGGCGGGAGGCTTGATAGAGTGACAGGTCATGGGCTCGCAGGGTGTCAGCCACGGAGTCGCTCCATCGTCTCCGTGGTCTACCTCTGGCTTTCCAGCCAGTGTATCTGGTGGTGTATGCCCGTAGGGCCGGTTGGTCGGGCGGCATTCTGGTGAGGTGACCAAACCACCTGATCCTTTGTTGTTCGACATGGTGGAGAATTGGTGTTAGTCCGACCATGTTTCTGATCACCTCATTCTTGATCTTGTCGCGTCTGGTCTTGTTGACAGCTTTTCTCAGGCAGCGCATTTCACATGTGACCAATTTTCTCTCTAAGGCTTTTGTTAGGGCCCATGTCTGACACTGGTATGTGAGTGTTGGAACGAAGATGGCGTTGATGAGTTTTGCCTTGGTGCTCACTGGGATGCTGGGATATTTCAGAAGGGGGGCGAGTTGGTAACTGACTGCGTTCGCTTTCTGGCATCTTGTTTCTATCTCTCTGTCCAATTTTCCATCTTCAGTGAAGAGGCTGCCAAGGTATTTAAATTCTTTGGTCTGTTTCAGCTGGGTGCCGTTGATGTTGATGTCCAGCTTTCCTGGATTTCTGCTGACAGACATAACTTCTGTTTTGTTGATACTGATCTTCATATCATACTTCTCGCAGCTTGTGTTGAGTTGGTCTGTGTGTTCTTGAAGAGCTGCTTTGTTCTGATTCATCAAGGACTGGTCGTCAGCAAATAATAGTTCGTTCAGGGCCTCCAGATCTGGATTGGCTTCCTTTGTAATCTGGTCCATGTAGATCACGAAGAGAAGGGGAGAGAGTACGCAGCCTTGCCTGACCCCTGATGTAACCGGGAACCAGTCCGATGTTCCACTGGCTGTTCGGACTGCGCTCCTACTGTTGGCATAGATTGCTCTGATGTTATCAAGCAACTGCCCCTTCACGTCGTACTGCTCCAGGATCTTCCAGAGCTTGTCTCTGTTGACTCGGTCAAAAGCTTTTTCTTGATCAACGAATACTGTATGCAGGTCTTGGTTGTATTCGATGGCTCTTTCACACAGCTGTCGGAGTGCGAAAATGGCATCTGTGCACCCTCTTCCTTTCCGAAAGCCAAACTGGGCATTGCTCAGTAGGTGTTCTGCTTTGGCTCTTGTGCGCTGTTCCAGAATCTTTGCATACATTTTCCCTACATGGCTGAGAAGTGAAATGCCTCTGTATGTGCTGCAGTCTTTCTTGCTGCCCTTCTTCTTCCAAATTGGCACCACTATTGCATTTTGCCAGTCCATTGGTACTTTCCTCTCTTCCCATGCTTTCTGGAAGATGATGGTGAGCCACTTAACTCCCGTTTCTCTGCATGCAAGGATGGCTTCAGTTGTTATGCCATCATTGCCTGCTGCTTTGCCCTTTGGGCTGGTCTTAATTGCTTTTCGTGTTTCTGCTTCAAGGATTTGGGGCTCTAACTGGTCTTTATAGCGTGGTGAGAACTGGGAGCTGGAAGCCTGGACTCCAGATGGGTTTAAAAGGTCTTTAAAATAGTCTTCCCATCTTTTCAGAATTTCCTCTTCTTTGTGTAGTGCCTCTCCATTTGCATCATTCACTACTGTTGTTGGGTTGAATGGCTCATCTCTTACTCTCATCGTCTTCACACTTTTGAAAAATTCTCTTGGGGAGTTCTTGCAAATTTCACTTAACTTCTCTCCATAGGTCGCCCAAGATTTTTCTTTGGAGGCTTTCACAACACGTTTACTATGTCTTCTTGCGATTCTGTACTTGACGTAGTCCTCTTCTATCTTGGTCTTGACCCAAGCTTTATATAGCTGCTTCTTTTTCTTGATGGCTTCCTTCACCTCTTGGTTCCACCAGGCTGTAGCTTTCCTGTTTTTACCTCTACATTTCTTTGTCCCGCAAACTTCCCTTAAGGTGTTCAAGAGAGCTGGCTTGAAGGTGTCCCAGGCTTGTTCCATGATGAGGGGGGTTGTATCAATGGGGTCAAGTTTCACCTTGATAGCACTTTCAATCTGTTCTTGCACTTCTTTCTCTTCCAGTTTGAGGAGGTTGATCTTTTCAGGCTGGTTCTTCCTAGCAGTTGTTATTTTTTCCTTCTGAGTACTGGAGGCCAGAATGACAGGCCTGTGGTCAGTGTCAAGGTTGGCATTGGGGATGGCTTTTGAGTCTTTGATGGCGTAACGTGTTCTAGATCTTGCAAGTATGAAGTCGATTTGAGACGAGATGCTGAGGTCGTTCCATTTGTACCAGGTGTAAATTTGGGAGGCTCGATGTTGGAAAAAGGTGTTGGTGATGATCAGATCATGCTCTGCACATAGTTCCAGCACGTGGTTCCCGTTGTAATTGCAAGGTGTTCTGTGGTCACTGTGGGGTCCAAGATGTTTTGTCCACGGGTTTCTTCTCTCACCAACTCTGCCGTTGAAATCCCCCATGACATACAGGTCCTCTTTGTCAGGGGTGCTGTTGATGAGGTCGGAGAGCTCTTGATAGAATGAGTCTTTCTC
>JAPXFY010000018.1:14634193-14641693 GCA_030674185.1 Monoplex corrugatus | reverse complement strand
TCTCCTCAAACCTGCCGTCATACTAGTTAATTTAATACTTTACCATAGATGACAAGTCTACACTTTTTTAGTAAATCGTTGATTCAGTATCAAAAATCAACGATGACACAGTGATTGTGTGTTAAATGTAAATGTAGTTGGTGTTTCGTGTGGTGGTGCCGTTGGTTTGTTATTGGACTGAAAGTGCAGCATGTGTAGTGTGAATTGTTGGGTTCTGTAAGTGTTTCAAGGGACGCATGTGACGAATATTGATGGTCTATTTAAATCAACAGGCAACATAAAAATAATTTAATGAGGTTCTAATTGATGTCAAACAGAAACAGATGAATAGTCTGTATCAAATTGATACCAAATAGGAAACCAGTGTATGTGATTTACTCGAAGACTTTTTGTTCGAAATGGCCAAACTACTATTGTGGCGAAAGTATTCGATTTAACTTGATAAAGATGACAACATGTGCTGACATTTGTCAATTGGATACCAACAAGAAGTCGTAAAAGCTCGTTAAAATTTTACAAAAGGCAACATGCGACTCAAATGCTTTTCTATTGTATCAAACAGTACAACATGACTGAATGTTTGTGCTCATAATTGATATCAAACAGGAAACATGGACTGAATCTTGGCTTCATAATGCTCATCTTAACTTGCAGTCAGTCGAGCAGCACTAGGAGCTGAAAAGGTGACTGAGAGTCTATCTGGAGTGTTTTGACTTTCTCTCAAAATTGATTTCTGTAGACTATAATCTATCCCCCCCAGAAATGTTTTTTCTTGAAAATATATTATTAATCACTTTTATAAGTATTTTAGTGCACTGATCGCAGCAGAAAGAAAACAATTTCCTACCAAAAGTACCTATTTTTGTCTCTTATTATTAACCGTAACCTGTACAGTATCCGCACATGTAATATACTGATAGAAAGCTCTTTGGTGCACCTTTCAGATAATGACAGCGAAAATTAGAAACAAACTGGATCAAAGCCACCAAATAAAGAGATTTAAGGAAAATGTGTAGGAGAACACACGAAAACTGTAGAGGCCGTTTTCTCAAACTGGCCGTCATACTACTTAAATTAATGACTTTAACCATACATAACTGCTACATTTTTTGAGTACAAGCTTTATTCAAGTACCAAAATAATCAACAGAATGTACACTTTCCAGTGATATGTATATCTTAAAATGCCCAAAATGCTAGTTAAGACTGATTTCGTGCTGGCAGGTCACATTTGGGTTCGTAATTGATACCAAACAAGACAACATGTGACTGAATGCTTTGGGTTCGTAACTGATTTCAAAAGGGACAACATGTGACTGAATACTTTGTGGTCATAATTTATATCAAACAGGACAACATGTGAATGAATGTTTTGGGTTCGTAATTGATGTCAAACAGGAAACATGTGACTGAATATTTTGGTTTCATAATTGATACCAAACAGGATAACATGTGACTGATATTTTAAGTTCGTATTTGATATCAAACAGGACAACATGTGGCTGAATGCTTTGGGTTCATAATTGATATCAAACAGGACAACATGTGACTGAATATTTTAGGTTCATATCTGATACCAAGCAGGACAACATGCGACTGAATGCTTTGGGTTCATAATTGCTATCAAACAGGACAACATGCGACTGAAATGCTTTGGGTTCATAATTGCTATCAAACAGGACAACATGCGACTGAATGCTTTGGGTTCATAATTGCTATCAAACAGGATAACATGCGACTGAATGCTTTGGGTTCATAATTGCTATCAAACAGGACAACATGTGACTGAATGCTTTGGGTTCATAATTGATACCAAACAGGACAACATGTGACTGAATACTTTGGGTTCGTAATTGATACCAAACGGGACAACATGTGGCTGAACACTTTGGGTTCATAATTGCTATCAAACAGGACAACATGTGACTGAATGATTTAGGTTCATAATTGATATCAAACAGGACAACATGTGGCTGAACACTTTGGGTTCATAATTGCTATCAAACAGGACAACATGTGACTGAATGATTTAGGTTCATAATTGATATCAAACAGGACAACATGTGGCTGAACACTTTGGGTTCATAATTGCTATCAAACAGGACAACATGTGACTGAATGATTTAGGTTCATAATTGCTATCAAACAGGACAACATGTGACTGAATGATTTAGGTTCATAATTGATATCAAACAGGACAACATGTGGCTGAACACTTTGGGTTCATAATTGCTATCAAACAGGACAACATGTGGCTGAATACTTTGGGTTCATAATTAATATCAAACAGGACAACATGTGGCTGAATGATTTGGGTTCATAATTGATACCAAACAGGACAACATGTGGCTGAATGATTTAGGTTCATAATTGATATCAAACAGGACAACATGTGGCTGAATGATTTGGGTTCATAATTAATATCAAACAGGACAACATGTGGCTGAATGATTTGGGTTCATAATTGATACCAAACAGGACAACATGTGGCTGAATACTTTGGGTTCATAATTAATATCAAACAGGACAACATGTGACTGAATGATTTAGGTTCATATTTGATATCAAACAGGACAACATGTGACTGAATGATTTAGGTTCATAATTAATATCAAACAGGACAACATGTGACTGAATGATTTAGGTTCATAATTGATATCAAACAGGACAACATGTGACTGAATACTTTGGATTCATAATTAATATCAAACAGGACAACATGTGACTGAATGATTTAGGTTCATAATTGATATGAAGCAGAACAATATGTTTACCACGTTATAAACATAACCTACTGTCTTGTTAATTGACGTACCTTGTCAAAAAGGAATGGCAGAGTGAGGAAAATTCGGGACTATACAAAATGGTGGAGCACTACATTTCACAAATGAGACCTCTACCTAATTGCAATATGATAGAGCACTGGATTTCATCTATGAGTATTTCATCTATGTGTCTTTTACCTATTTGGGGTATGATAAAGTATTATATTCACCTATGCGAAATTTATCTATTTGCAATATGATAGAGCAGCACATTTCACCTAATCGACCTTTATCTATTTCCAGTATGATGGAGAACTATATTTTGCCTATACAACCTTTACCTATTTGCAGTATGACAGAGCACTACATTTCACCTACACGACCTTTACCTATTTGCAGTATGATAGAGCACTACATTTCACCTACACGACCTTTACCTGTTTGCAGTATGATTGTGCACTATATTACATCTATGAGTATTTCATCTATGTGTCTTTGTGTCTTTTACCTATTTGCAGTATGATAAAGCACTACATTTCACCTATGCGACCTTAACCTATTTACAGTATGATTGTGTACTATATTACATCTATGAGTATTTCATCTATGTGTCTTTGTGTCTTTTACCTATTTGCAGTATGATAGAGCACTATATTACATCTATGAGTATTTCATCTATGTGTCTTTGTGTCTTTTACCTATTTGCAGTATGATAAAGCACTAGATTTCACCTAAGCGACCTTAACCTATTTGCAGTATGATAGAGCACTATATTACATCTATGAGTATTTCATCTATGTGTCTTTGTGTCTTTTACCTATTTGCAGTATGATAAAGCACTAGATTTCACCTAAGCGACCTTAACCTATTTGCAGTATGACAGCATACTACATTACATCTATGCGCTCTTCACCGATGCCTCCTTTACCTATTTGCAGTATGACTGTGTACTATATTACATCAATGAGCATTTCATCTATGTGTCTTTAGCCTATTTGCAATATGATAGAGCACTAATTTACATATATTTCTATGCACATTGTATCTACGCGTCTTTTACCTATTTGCAGTATGACAAAACACCATGCGCGTATCGCGTATGGGTGGTTTACCTACGCATGATTCGCCTGTACACTTTCAAGAGCGTTTGTTACGCCCATGGCTGTTTTCTGTTTTATCTGTTCATCTTTCTTTTTCTATTTTATTTTTTCAATCCTTCTTTCTCTGATTTAGGGAAATGAGTGCCAGTTCATCAGGAAAAACGAACACAACCAAGCATAGAAAAACACAGCCCACGGTTTAGCGAACATAGGGTAAGTTAAACGTTGCATTGGCGAAAAGCGTAACTCCCCATGATCAAATAAAACTGCTCTGTTTTCGTGGCCTTGGTAAAAAATAAAACAAGACGACCATCCCTTACATAGCTTGTGCACAAGCCTTGTGTGACAGAAAGAGAGAAACAGAGAGAGAAACAGAGAGAGAGAGAGAGAGAGAGAGAGAGACAGACAGACAGACAGACAGACAGACAGAGAGATAAAGAGAGAAGGAGGGAGAGACGAGAGAGAGAGAGAGAGAGGGAGAGAGAGAGCGTGTGTGTGTGTTTGTGTGTGTGTGTGTGTGTGTGTGAGAGAGAGAGAGAGAGAGAGAGAGAGAGAGAGACTGATAGAGAGGAGAGAGAAAGCGTGTGTGTGTTTGTGTGTGTGTGTGTGTTTGTGTGTGTGTGTGTGTGCATGTGTGTGTGTGTGTGTGTTTGAGGGAGAGAGAAAGAGAGGGTGAGAGAGAGAAAGAAAGAGAGAGAGAGAGAGAGAGAGAGAAAGAGAGAGATAGAGAGAGAAAGAAAGAAAGAGAGAGAATGAGAGAGAGAGAGAGAGAGAGAAGAGAGACAGAGACACAGAGACAGAGAGAGAGAGATACAAACAGACAGACAGTCAGAGAGACAAACAGAGACAGAGAGCAAAATCACATATTATTTTCGAAGGTATGATATAAAACACATCTATGCTTACTTATGATCAACTCAAGTCCATACAGGGTCTACATCAATACAACCCGACTAATAATGCTCAGAGAGAAGTCAAAGCAATACCAATGAACTACAATAGTACGGAAAACACATTATTGATATAAACTAAAACATCAACAGCATTGAGAGAGAAATAGTAAAGCAAGAGAAAGTCACACACACACACACACACACACACACACACACACACACACACACACACACACACACACACACACACACACACACACACACACACACACACACGCACACACACACACACACACACTTAATGATGAAATAAAGAAAATGCACTATTTCATTAGTAGACAAAAGATTCATGTTTACCTAAGAAGGCAAGTAACATCTTTGTTTTGTAGATGGAAATTAAATTGCTGTAGGACAAAGTATGTAAGGAACGTTTCTTGTTTGTGTGGTAAGGATATAGCAATCGATCATATATGTACTTGTGACAAGTTAAGGGTCTATTTACCCAAAGTATTACCTTCTTTTGTATCTTCAGTTAGTGATATTCCGCAACTGGCGTTTTTTTTTTTTCATCTCATTATTGAAAAGTCCCGTCGGTTCATTGTTATAGTTTATTGCACTGATACGGTTTTTGTCAGAAATATCTGTTCATTCACAAACGTTGTTGTTTATGAGCAATCCACTTAAACTAGGAGTTCTTTATATATATATATATATATATGTGTATATATATGTATATCTATATATGTTTAAGATAATAATGTTAATTAAGATTTTATTTCAAGTTTCTTGTTGCGTTGTCAGTTATACTTTTTATAATTTTCCTAATTTCATGTACGCTATAGTTCTTATTCCTCTAACTTTTTCCCTCTCCTCTTTCCATCATCGTCTAATATCTCATTTTGTGGATAGACATTAAGTGAAATTGAGCACACACACACACACACACACACACACACACACACACACACACACACACACACACACACACACACACATACACACACACACACACCACACACAAATAGAGAGAGAGAGACAGACAGACAGACAGACAGACAGATGGACATACAGACAAACAGACAGACCAGGGGCAGAGAGACATGGAAAGATGGAGATGAGACACATAAAACTCCTTATCATTTTACTTTGTTTCTCCCCAGGGACAGGACTCTGATTACAACAGATTTAGATGACAGAAAAAGATGGGGGAAGGTCAGGTTTGCCTTGTGATCACATCGTTTGGTAAGCAATTCACTCACCGGACGCAACACATCTTATCTCTGCTGGTCCTCCATCTTGGCTGTGCCTTGGCAACAAGTGGCCCTGCGCTTGGAGACAGGAGGAGGAGTTTATATGGAGCACCGTTTTGGGAGTAAGAACATTAACCCTTTGATTCCCGCAGCCTACCCATCAACTGTCAAAACTTAATCCGTTGACTCCCTCACTCAATCCACCAGCTTCTGGCAGGAAGCTGGTGGATAGGTGAGGGAGTTAAAGGGTTAAGTGTTTGCTTTGTTAGCATTGTTGACAATGCTGGATGCTGATGGATGGATTGCGAGCATGGAAGTTTTTTTCTCTCACTATATTGATGACTGTCCAATATCTGCCCATGAATTTAGCGACAATGGTGAATGTTATGTTGTTTAAGATTGTGTTTGGGATTGGAATGATACTCTGATATATGTGCTGTGACAAGGTAATGTTTATTTGTAGTGAAAGAGAAATAACATGCATTAAAATAACATTTTCTTGTTGATTCTATCAATGGACATCCTTTTTACCAATCTAGGATCATATGAGTCGTCAAGAAAAACAATACAGCCCACTATTATATTTTGCTCTTTGTATGATTCACTTTTAGCCCCATTGCCATTTAAAAGGAAACGTTATAAGGAAATGTTTTACACTTTCATTCATATGCATAAATTTAACATTGCTCAATTTTGTTTCTCTTCTCTTTGTCTTCTAAATATGTTTTGAATGGCTGATGGTTAATGCACACTGCTTAGACAATGCAGGCTGCACTGGCTTGGCCATGTATGCTGGGTGGAAGATGGACATATTCCAAAGGATATCCTTTATGGTGAACTAGTCTCTGGCAAGAGATTTGTTTGCTGCCTCCAGCTACGCGACAAAGACGTCTGTGAGCATGATATGAAAGCTCTGGACATCAACACAGAGAGTCGGGAAGACACAGCAGCCGACCACAACATATGGCACGGTCTATTCCAGACGCAACTTAAGTCGGGGGGGGGGGGGGGGGGGAGGATCCAGACCTTAGCTGAGGAAAAGAGAGCCAGATGGAAAGCAAGCTCCTGTGAAGGCAGTCCCATGGCCAGGGTCCATACCTGCATCTAATGTGGCAGAGATTGACTTTCCCACACAGATTGACCTTATCGGCCACAGCTGACGCTGCTCCAGAGCCGTCAGTTCGACTGACTTGACACTAGAGCACATCATCCATAGTCGACACCAACTGATGGAGGCCTACTACTGTTCTCTTATCAGAGTATCTAATCTGACTGAAAGAATGTTAATATCGTATTCTCAACACTTCTTGGACAGAAGAAGAAACGATCTCTGTAAATCCCTCAGCTCCTACAGTTTTCGTGGATGTCAGAGGGAATAACAGCGAGTGCCAGAAAATTTCACTCAGTGCTTCACAGGCACCAAGGGTTCATGAACAGTTTTAAGCAGAATATTAAAAACAACTAAAGCAGAAAGAGAGGGAGTGAGAGAGAGA
>JAPXFY010000018.1:14614193-14621693 GCA_030674185.1 Monoplex corrugatus | reverse complement strand
TCATGTGAAGGACAAACGAGATAAGCGCCTGCATTCATGAGGAAGACGGCCCAAACAAAAATATTCTCACCCCTAAATATGCTCAGCGGAAATGATCCATGGCGCATGCGCAGGTTTTAAGGAATAAGCGGATGACTTCACAGCCAATGAATTCGCATTGCATAACGTAGTGAGAAATGAAAATATTGGCACTGGCCAGATTTATTTCCGTTTAATCATGTCCCATAACTCTGTACCAACTGGTCAAAGCATTTATTGGAGGAAATGTTACATGGCTATGATCAGGAACTTTCTCAGGTTGCATTTTATTATTATTCATTTTTTCTCTCGTCCATCCTCTTCTTTAGTTTGGAGAGAGAGAGGGAAGGGAGAGAGGGAGGAGAGAAAGAAAGAAAGAGAGAGAGAAAGAAAGAGAGAGAGAGAGAGAGAGAGAGAGCTAGAAATACATAGATAGATAGATATATAGGTAGATAGATATAGATAGATAGATGATAAATCGATAGATAGATAGACAGATAGATAGATAGATGTACAGATAGATAGATGATAGACAGATAAATAGATAGATAGACTGATAGATAGATAGATATAGATAGATAGATAAATACATAGATAGATAGATAGATAGATAGATAAATAGATAGATAAATAGATAGGTAGGTAGGTAGGTAGGTGAATAGGTAGATAGATAGATAGTGGTAGACAGAGAGACAGACAGGCAAACAGACAGACAGACAGACAGAGACAACCAAGCCCACACACCCACTCACCCACCAACCATCCAGCCAAGCAGCCAACTGGTCAACTATGAAAACATTCATTGGCAATGATACAAACACACACAAACTGGGAGGGGAGGACGGGAGGGAAGTGGGACAAGAGTGTGGGCACATAGAGGGGGAAATCACTGGATGGAAAGGTATATCTTGAAGTTAAACTCAAAGGAAGGTCTTTCCAGTTGTATGGACCTGACACACACACATGCACACACACAAACACACACACACACACACACACAAAGAGAGAGAGAAAGAGACAGACAGACAGAGAGAGACACAGAGAGAAAGAGAGAGACAGAGAGAGAGAGACAGAGAGAGAGAGAAAGAGAGAGAGAGACAGAGAGAGAAAGAGAAAGAGAGAAAGAGAGAGAAAAAGAGAAAGAGAGAGAGAGAAGAGAGAGAGAGAGAGAAGAGAGAGAGAAAGAGAGAGAGAGAAAGAGAGAGAGAGAGAGAAAGATAGAGAGAGAGAAAGAGAGAGAGAGAGGAGAGAGAGAGAGAGAGAGAGAGAGAGAGAGAGGGGACTGACTGGAACATCTGCATCGAGGGACTGTAAACAAGTAGTATCAGAAGTAGAGCGGAGAGGTTGGGCTGAGATGAACATTCAGAGGTGGTCACAAAATTAAGTAGGTGCAATATCATTGATACACTTGTACCATAATGTATTGATTTTATATCAAATTGTTTGAGAAAACCAGTTGACAAAATGGACACAACGGAGTGGTATGATCATACCTCTTTTTTACGAAGTAGAAAACGAGCAGCAGAATTCTGAAATCACTCGAGGCATGCGACAGAGGAAGCAGGCAAGGCAGGGAGTAGAGAGTTACCGCAATCATTACGAGACAAGATAAGAGAATTCGCGAGTTTAAATGCCGATGAAGCTGAAAGATAAAGACGCCCCTTTACTCTATTTGTGTGCCTGGGTGCAGATGGGCGGCCATGAAAAACACGGATGGTTCAAGGTGCATTTTTTTTCATTGCACTCAGGGAGGTTACCTTTGTGCTAAACGTTTTTATTGGGTCCCATTTTCTACGCCACTTTAATGGCCACAGAAGCTGGAATAGTTTTTTTACAATGCGATGATAGTGATGTCGATGAGGATGAAAATCATTATGCTATGGAGTTTCATCTAGGATTGAGACTGCGTGACAGGGCTGTACTCTACGCTTACTATCATAATACATCCTGGCGTCAACCAGGCCCGAGAGATACAGACACCTGCGGTGTTGGTCAGAAGATTTAAGCAACACCCTCAATGACTCATCCGTGAAGTGGATGAAACTCGACTGTGTGGTCCCAGTCTTCCCAGTGAGCCCATACCACACCCAACTCTGGGTAGGAGCCGGTTAGAGCCGAAAAAACCCACAATGATTTTTGAAGGTACTGATGGAGATTCGAACCCACAACCTTCCAGTCGGTAGTCCGTTGCGTTAACCACTAAACCACGGCGACTGGTGTTCAAGGTGCATTCTGATCTAGAAGCTGAATTTGAAAGAGAGAAAAGATGAGTTACAAATTCAGACGAAAAGAGTGACTGATGATAGATTTCAGGTTGCCACAGGTCACAGATCACTTCCAGCTTACAGACTGCAACACAACAGAATGGTCTGAAGGAAGTTAGTTCAGGACTGAGATTGATGTAAAAACCAATGAAACAAGTGAGAGTGATGTAGAACAAATGAAACAAGTGTGCAATATCTGTTATGCCGACAATACTTACATACACAGATGTAGGAAAACACACATCCACAAACAAGCGTACACACATACATGCACACGTATTCATACATTACACGCATACTGATATATGAAATAATATCATGATGACAATGATAATACAGACAATAATAACAGTAATAACAAGAACGATACAAACAATCGAGAAAATGAGATATGCTGGTCACATACTCAGAGATTCCTTAATGATGACTGCTGAGCCGACTGCAAAGCTATGGAGTGCAGCAGTCATTAATGAATCCACACATCTGAAACAGCTGTGCTCCAGTAGGCGTCTACCAGTGAGTTGAGAAAGGTAACAGAAATTGACTTTGCTTGAGCACCCTGGAACATGATTTGCTGCTAACTGCCAGGAGTGTCTCTGGAATCAACGGAGGGAGGGAGCTGAGTGCCCCCTTGTGCCACCGTCACTTACAGAAGTGATGTGGGTAGATTAGAGGGGACGATGTGTTTTTGTCTTTTTCTGTGGATGGTCTGATTGCTTCTATGTGTCTGTCTGTCTGTCTGTCTGTATGTTTCTGCAGACGTTTATACATCCACAAGATATACGCTCTCATACACATAACGCACCTTCATATATACACACGTGCACGCACGCACGCACGCAAGCACCCACCCGCACACACACGCACATACACGCACGCACGCCACGCATGCACACGTACACGTACACGAACACACACACACACACACACACACACACACACACACACACACACACACACAACACAAACACAACACACACACACACACACACAACACAACACAAACAAAACACAGACTTACTTGGAAACGTACACACGTGCATATACACACGAGCAAACAAGAGCATACGCATAGACATACACAGACACACACATGCATAGAATATATATATATATATATATATATTATATATATATATATATATATATATATATATATATACACACACACACGCGCGCGCGCGCCACCCATGCGCAAACCTGCACACACACATACATGCACACGTACACATATATCACACGCTTATTGCCATATGAAATAACATGATGATAAAAATGATACTACCGACAATAATAACAATAAGAATAAAAACATGATAATGATGATGATGATGATGATGTTGATGATAGTAATAACAATATCAATAATATTATCAATAATAATAATGATGATAAAAAAATCAATGATAATAATGCTAATGATATAACAAGAATAAGAATAATCACAATAGTAATAATAATGATAATATTGATGATAATGATAATAGTATACTACTACTACTACTACTACTACTACTACCACTACTACTACTACTACTACTGCTACTACTACCAATGTTATCAATATTATTAAGTATCAACAACAACAACAGCAATAACAACAACAACAGTAATAATAGTAATAATAATGATAAAAAACAATAATAATCATAATAATAGTAATAATGATGATTATTGTTATTATCATTATTGAAAAAAGTAATAAAAAGATGGAAAGAAAGAAGATGACGACGACGATGACAAAGAAGAAGAAGGACCATAACAAGATGACGACGACGACGACGACGACGACGACGACGACAACGACGACAACGACGATGATGATGATGATGATGATACAATCATATAATGAAATAATAATAATAATGATATAATAATAATAATAATAATAATAATAATAATAATAATAATAATAATAATAATGATGATGATGATGATGATGATGGTGGTGATGATGATGATGATGATGATAATAATAATTATGATGATAATAATCATAATGATAATATAATAATAATAATAATAATAATGATAATAATAATAGTAAAAATAATAATGATAATGATGATGATGATAATAATAATAATAATAATAATAATAATAATAATAATAATAATAATAATAATAATAATAATAATAATAAAAATAATAACATGTAGATTGCAGTTGACGGGTAAATAAGCAATGTTGAAACACAGTGAAATGCTTAACTTTCTCTTTTGTATTACTAGGAGTACTTTTCTCCCTCTGTGTTCATATATATAGTTAATTATTTTTCTTTTTAGTCTTGTCTGTACTTCCATCAGTGCTTGTCTTTTATGTCCATCGTTTCCATTTCGTGTTCGACGACCATTCTCTCTAAATCCCAGCTGGCATAGAGGAAGAATATCCGCCTTCGAATTTGACGAGATGAACTTCCAATTTGACGAGATGAGATTCCTTGTCTGGTGTGACAGAACTTTTTTCCTAGCAGGTTTTAATCTGCCTAGCTATTAGTCAGAGGATTTCTCAAAGATTTAAGATTAAGAATCTTGAAAATTGGCTTGTTTTAATGTATGGTTGCAAAGCCTGGACACTAAGAAAAGATGAGGAAAATAAAATCAATGCAGCAGAAATGTGGCTCTATAGACGAGTTCTCAGAGTCAAATGGACGGACAGAAGAACAAACGATAGCATATTAAAGGAACTTAATGTCAAGCGCCAACTTCCAACGGAGATCAATAAAAGGAATCTGATATAATTATGTAGATCATGCGATCAGAAACATCAAAACAGATTTGATATCAACGGTCCTGCAGGGGAAAGTTGAGGCAAGGAGAAGAAAGGGACGACCGCACACCTCCTACATCAACAACACCGCTGAAGTCTGTGGTCTGGAGATCCAGGAAGTCGGCCACAGATGTCTCAATCGTATATCCTGGAGAAGATTTGTGACGTCCAGAGTGGCTCCTACCGCCAACCCTGGCAAAGGAGTGAGATGAGGTGTCGGCTATGAATGTTCATTATGCTGTATATTTTGTTTGTTTCTTTCTTTCTGTTTGTCTCTCTTTTCCCCCTTCCAGTTCACAGAAACGTGGGTTGGTCTGATTCAAATTTGAGAACAAACACACAAACCAACCAGCCAAAAACAACAAAGAAAGAAACAAACACGTCCATAAACCACTGAGAAATCGTTGCTGACGTATTGCGGTCACAGTCACATGGACGTTTTAAACTGACAGGTTAGAGATATTGTTTTCAGTCAGACAGCTGCTGTGTACTGTTTCATGAGAATGAACGAAACATATCCGTTCAATGTTTCTATTTGTAGCCATCCTTGAAACATCTGCCACTCCCCTCCACCATTTCATTCCCACAACACACGCGTATATACACACTAATACACACTACAGCAGAACTAGATAACCTGCAGGGTATCAGACTATCTATTCTGATATATATAAATGGAACAAGTCAGAAAACGACTTCAAATGAAGTGTTTATAGAATTTCAGATGTCCACAGAACACAATGTCTACTTCTTCTTGAGAATGTAAGGTTAATGCCCATCCGTTGTATGCGCTTCCTGAAAATGTCAAAGCTCTCAAAATGTCAAATTCTGCTCCAGGGCACACCTGCTCAAAGATGTATTGTTCACGTTAAACGATAGCTACAACTTATCTTGCTTCCACTTTCAAATGGTGTTTGTCTCATATAAATAATGGTTCTGGTTTTTTGAATTATTTTGACATTAAATAAAACGGGGAACATCACGAAGTCGTAGCAATAATAATGACAAGCAATCGGCTACAGATGGTAGTAAGTGATATTAGACACGAACAAACGATGATGAACGGTAATAAGTGATATTGAATACGAACAAAACAGCGATGACCTGTAATTCGAGCGGCCTAATTCCTTTTAAATTTAAGAGAGTGTGAATACACTAAAAGTGTTAGAACGCGAATGCACTTGCTAAAAAGGTATATAAATGTCATCACATCCATGAAAGAATTATATAAATTGAATTACGATGATATATTTGTTTGCCTTACTTTTTCTTACATTTTCAGTATACGTTCGTAGGACGTTCACTTTTTGTCAGTTTTATTATCACCTTTGTGCTGTCTGAAAAATAACAGTTCAGTGAACATTGGTTTGCGTGGTATACGAACACTGATGAAAATGTTCAACCCTAAATGTTTACGGTTTTTCTTCGTGTATTCTTACTAACTTCGTGTTTCAGACTTCCTTATCGTAAGCGTTTCTGTTCTTATTTATTTGGATGTTTTTTTGTTTTGACATGGTGTAAAGCTGTATTGAAACTTAAGCCCCCCCCCCCCACTCCCCGATCAACTATATGATATAGTCATACTGCTTTTCAAATTACTTTTCAACGTGTACGGAAATAAATACACACACACATAGACAGGCAGACAGACAGACAGACAGACAGACAGACACACACAGACACACACACACACAGACACACACACACACACACACACACACACACACAGACACATACAGACACACACACACACAAACACAGACAAATATGCACACATACACACACGCACACACACACACACACACACAACACACACACACACACACACACACACACACACACACACACACACACACACACACACACACACACACACACACACACACATTTTCTTTTATGTTTATGTAACATAGTATACTGCGGTCACCTCCCCGGTGGATGTTGCAATGGTTCACAAAAGTGCACATCAGGATCATCACACTCAGTGCTGACTGTTTTAGAAAGTAGATCGGTCAACACAGATTAATTATGAGTTAAAAAGTTCAAATGTTGTAAATGTAGCTTCCGTTTGATTATAAGTAGATTTGTTGCAATTATGGAAACATTAAATGAATTCTAGATTTAAAGATATGAATTTCATTGAGAGAGAGAAAGAGAGAGAGAGAGAGAGAGAGAGAGAGAGAGACAGACAGACAGACAGACAGACAGATAGGAGAGAGAGAGAGAGACAGACAGACAGAGACAGAGAGGGGAGAGAGTGCGGGAGAGGGAAAGACAGAGACAGAGACAGAGAGACAGACAGACAGACAGACAGACCGAGAGTATCAATGACAATAAATACTTTATTTTCTAACTGTTGAAGTCACTTGCAAAACGTCATTTTTTAAACTTGCCATTGCTAATCTAAACTTTTACCTAGAAATTAAAATACCAAAAGATTAAATACTTC
>JAPXFY010000018.1:14601693-14611693 GCA_030674185.1 Monoplex corrugatus | reverse complement strand
CAGACAGATAGACAGACAGAGTATCAATGACAATAAATACTTTATTTACCAACTATGGAAATGACTAGGTAAAGGTCGTTTTTCAAACTTGCCATTGCTAATCTACACATTTGCCTAGAACTTAAAGTACCAAAAGAAGAAATGCTTCAATATATCAAGAATATACAATCAACAGGGACACTTAGACAAAAGGAAGGACAGAGACAGACAGAGGGAAACAGACAGGTAGACAGAGACAAACACTCAAAACTCGAAAACACTTTATTATTCAAGAATAGTAATAGTAGGTCCTAGTGCATTTGTCTAACAGATCGTCCATGTTGTTCTACACATGACTCATCAGTATACAAAGAACGAGGTTGGAAGAACAAGGAAAAAAGAAGAAACCAAACATCGAAATATAGCAACGTGTTAATAGTTTGTTTTGTTTTGGTCCCTGGGAAAAATACTCTGATTAAAAAAATGATTTAGATGACTGTGTAGGATGGTAGAGTGTCAGATTTGCCAAGCAGTCACACTGTCTGTTGTTCACTATGCTTGACGAAATGTGTTTATATTTGTATTTTATGTATATGGATATTTTGCATTAATTGCAGGTTTTGTTACAATAGTTATTATTGTTATGATTCGCTGTTCTGTTTTAAATTTCTAGGTATTATATAGGCTACATAAAATGACTTTAAAAATTTCAAAAATTTTTTTCTTTTAGCCAATATGGAGACAGAAAATTGGCAAGAATAATAATCACAAATATAACCTATTGTTATACTGTGCATTCCAGATGAATTGTTTTTGTGTTATATTTAATACCAAGTCAAATGTGTGTCAGCATTGCACTTTCACGTATATGCTTGTCTTCTTTCAATTTCTTCTCTTTTCTCCTTATTCTTACTCTCTGTATTAATGCGTGTATTATCACAGTATTTGACTTAACTAAGTTCAACTCCTTCTCTCTTCTTCTTAATTTAACACTGTATAAATGCTGTTATTACAGTATTTGACCTAACTTTAATAAAAAAAACAATTACACGTCAACAACTCTTGGACAAAGTAAACACAGATGTGAATGGATCCCATTTAAAGAGCATCTATTTTTGTGGGTGTCAAAAGGAATACAAGCATGAGTTCCATGTTCCATGCTTCAAAGCATCTGAAAGTTAATGGGCAGTTTTTGTGCAGATATATAGACACAGAGACTGAGAGAGGCAGACAGAGAGAGAGAGAGAGACAGACAGGCAGACAGAGACACAGACAGAGACACAGACAGACAGATGGACAGACAGAAAATGAGAAAAGACAGAGAGACAGATAGTGACAGTTAGACATACATGTAGACAGAGAGAGAGAGAGAGAGAGAGAGAGGAGAGAGAGAGAGGAGACATACAGAGACAGAAAGACAGATGATGGAAAGAAAGAGCAAAAAAGGCAGAGAGAAAGAGCTAAGAATATAAGTGATGGAGTAAAGAAGAGCAGACAGGGAAAATCGTTATTTTTTTTGGCTTTTTGTTTTGCCTCCCCAGGGAACAGGACTCTAGATACGACACATTAAGGTGACAGAAAAAGATGGGCGAAGGTCAAGTTTGCCAAGTAATCACATCGTTAGTTGAGCAATTCACTCAGTGGACTGGTCACATCTTATCCTCTACTAGTCTTCTGACTTGACCGCATCGGCGACAAATGGCCCTATGTTTGAAGACAGATGGAGGTTACGTTGGCTTCGGAACAGACTTGAGGAAATTTCGCATCATTTGTAGAGGGTAGCCAGTGTCTTTCTGTGATAATTGATATGGTAGACAGTTTGTCAAGTGTTGACGCGTAAGTGTTTGTGTGTGTGGTGGTGGTCTTTGATTTAATGTCTATTCACTAAAGTGATTTTAGACAAAAAAAAAAAAAAAAAAAAAAAAAAAAAAAGGGGGGGGGGGAGTGATAGAGGAGGAGTGAAGAAGATATTTGAAAATTGTCAATTTTGAATTTGAGAAAAGATGATCCAGAAACAACTGTTTTGAAGAGGGGAAGGTAAAACTAACAAATAATGTTACCATAATTATCGATTTAAACAAACAAACAAAATTAGTAAATATCCGGAAGAAATGAATAAAAAGTAAAACTAATAATTGACTAACCACAACAATGAACAAGTCAAATAATATTTTAAAGGTAATTCGCTATAGGACTTTTTGACAGGCTAACAAAAAATTCATACAGTAATGATGATGAGGCAAATATGTCAGAAACTGTACTCACAGATAGTGTTGGAATATGTCGTTTTACCCTAACGCAAGAAAGAATATGACTATGTGTTATCTTCTTTCCACACAGACACTATGTTATTGGTATATTTTGTTTTGAATGCATCAAGTTTCCATCTGTACATAAGGGACTGTATAGTTCTGCTGGCATGAAGCTGCTTAAGTATTTTGCTAACTTCAAAGTTCATGTGACATTTATCATACTTTTTCTGTTTTAATTGGAACTGCTTCCAGACGTAGTTGTCCACTAAAGTGTAATTCTCGTGCAACGAGAGAGAAAGCTGGATATTGTTTGAATCTGGTGAGTTATTAGCTCCCCGTTTGGCAGCCCTGTCAACTTTATTATTATAACTAAAAGAACTATGAGAAGGTATCCAGCAGAAAGTAATATCAGTGCCTCTTAAAGATAAATTATGAATCAAGTGACTTATTTCCAGAATCATTTCTGATCTTGTTTGTAATTTTGATAATTCAAGAGCCTGAAGTACTGATTTTGAATCAACGCAAAGAAGTATCTGAAAAATTGTCCTAGGAAGACTTATCAGAAAGTTTAAAGCCATTAATATTGCAAAGAGTTCAGCTGTAAAGATAGATTTATCAAGTCCTATGTAGAAAGATTTTTCAATTTTGAGAGCAGGTATTAAAAACGCTGAGCCTGCTTTTCTTTCAATTACTGACCCATCAGTGTAAATTTTCAAATGATCAGAATATACGTCGTTTATATGACATTTAACCTGACTTGCCAGTAAGTTTATATTGTCTCCTTTTTTTAAATTAGTGTGGTGTACGTCAAATCGTGCTCTTTGGAGTTCCCAACTGGGTACTGGCGAAAAGGAAGGTCGTATAGATACAGGATCTACGTCTAGATCAATTCCTGAGCCTTTCATGACGTCAGATGTGTATGTTGCAAGTGTGACCTGTGAAGATATTGATTTAGCTCGTTTTGGAAAGTCGGTATCTGATCTCAGTTTAATTTCTGTTTCTGAGATGTTTTCTACGGTAGTGTTTCTTAACAAAAATTTAGTAGAAGCGACTTTCCTTTGCTCATCAAGTGGCAACAGTTTGATTTCATTATATGTCCGAAGACAGGAAGCATGCATTGGAAGACCCAGTGCAAGTTTGAAACCTTTACAATCTATGCTCTGCAGTTTTTTTAGTAAGTGTTTCGGTGCACTGAAGAAGATTTCTTGAGCATAGGTTAATTTAGATCTAACAAGCGATTTACAAAGATGAACAAGTGTTGATGAATCTTGACCCCATGTCTGTTTGCGAACTATTTTTATGAAATTTAAACTTTTTTGAGCTTTGGTTAATAAGTATTCAATATGCTGATTCCAAGATAATTTTGCTGTAAGGAAAACTCCTAAGAATTTAATCGACTCGTTAAACTGAAGAAGAGTATCTCCCAGTTTGAAAGTGGGAATATTTACTGGGTTAGCTCCATTATTAAATAAAACTATTTTTGTTTTTTCCAGGGATAGATGTAACCCATTTTCTACCATGTATCGCGCTATTTTATCAAGTTCTAATTGGTAGCATTTGCGTGTATAATTGATACAGCGCAAAGGAGTTTTCTTTTTCATATTTACCTGCATCCACATGCATAAATCGTCAGCATATTGAGCTAAAACTACATGCTTAGATACTTTACTGGGTAAGTCATGCATTAATATCATGAAAAGAAGGGGAGCTATAACGGATCCCTGAGGGATACCCATTTGAAGAATTCGTTTCGTGGAATATACATTTTCAATCCTCGTTTGAAATACTCTGTTTTCTAAGAAACACTTAACATAGCCAAAAATGTGACCTGTCAGCCCAATACTTTTAAATTTGAATAACAATCGGGAGTGCCACACTTGATCGTATGCTTTCGTTATATCAAAAAATGTAGCTAAAACACATTGACGTCTTGCAAATTGTTGTTTTATATTAGTAGTTAGCTTTGTTAGGATCTCTACTGGTGACCTGCCTTTTCGAAATCCTGCCTGATTTACTGGTATTATTTTATTCTTTTCACAATAGTGCATCAGTCTCTTTAAGATTATTTTCTCCATTAGTTTACATACATGAGATGTTAATGCAATTGGCCTGTAGTTTTTCAAATCGGTATTACATTTACCTGGTTTTAATACAGGAACCACTATTGTTTCTTTCCAGTTGTTAGGCATTATCCCACTATTCCAGCATTTTTGAAATATGTCATGTAGCAAGATTATAAAATTTTCTGGTAAATTTTTCAGCATCTCATTGGAAATTGCATCTAGTCCAACTGACGTTTTTTTACTTGGAAGGGACTGAATGGCATCTTTTAATTCTTGAAGTGTGAGTGATGCATTTATGTAGTGAGTATTGTCAGAGGCAGGGTCCTTATATACATCTTTCTTTTCATCTCGTTCCCTATAATTTCTATCAGAGACAGGGAGTCCTTCTACACGACAGGCCTCAGCAAACACGTCTGCAAAAGCTTCTGCTTTTTCCAATGAGCTAGGAATAGGGTTATTTTCTAGCTTTACTGGAATTGATGGCAACTTAATCCCGTTTTTCATTAATTTTAGTTTTTCCCAAATCTTTATCGTGTCTTTGTGGTTATTTACTTCACATTTACAAAAAGATGTCCAGTGTTGTTCTTTGGCTTGCTCTATGATTCTGTTACACTTAATGTTGGCACTTTTCATCGCTGTATGATTTTCAGGTGACCTGTTTGCTAAATAAATTTTGTATTTTTCTTTCTTTTCGTTCACTGCCTTTTGACAGTCCTCATTCCACCAGACATTTCCATGATGTTTTCCTATTTTTGACACTGTAAGTTTTGGAATTGAAAGGTTAGCAGCCCTTAAGAGTGAGTTACAGAAAACTTCGTACGTTTCGTTTATGTTCATTGCTTCAGATAGATCTGTTCTTGTCTTTTCAAGGATTGCCTTAAAACTGGTCCAGTCAGCGTTTTTATAATTAAACTTGGGTAAACTATCTTGTGGTATGGCGTCTATTTCTGTAGTATGGTTTAGGGTAAGACGTATGGGGATGTGATCTGATCCCAACAAGTCATCCTCTGTTTGCCATGTGGCGTTTGGGGCTAGGGATGGTGAGATTAAAGTAAGGTCGATAGCTGTGGGTCTGTGGGTTGGTATATCGGGGATCCGGGTAACGTGTCCGTTGTTAAGTAAATATAAATTGGAATCTACAATATTTTCAATCAACCTGTTGCTTGTTATGTTTGTACAATACTTTTCCCAAAATGGGGCATGTGCATTAAAATCACCTCCAATTATCCACTTGTCGTCCTGATCTTGAAAGTGTTTTAACCATTCAGTGTTCACAGAGTCTGGGCCTCTTGGTAAGTATACAGAGGCCATATTCACAACTAACGATGAGGAAAATTTGTGTGTGTGTGTGTGTGTGTGTGTGTGTGTGTGTGTGTGTGTGTGTGTGTGTGTGTGTGTGAGTGTTTGTATGTGTGTATGTATGAATATATGTATACAATTACATGTAATTTGATATATGTATCTCTCTCTCTCTCTCTCTATATATATATATATATATATATATATATATACATGTTTATATATGCATATATGGAATATGTATGTATGTATATACATACATATATTCACTCACACACATGTATGTACATAAACATATATATATATATGTATATATATCTACATGTACACAGATATATTTATATATGCATATGCATATACATACAATTATGTATGTATGTATGTATGTATGCATGTATGTATGTATGTGTATGAATGTATGTATGTATGTATGTATTATATATGTATGTATATATGTATTTATATATTTGAAGTTATTTTGATATAAATCAAATAAATTTTAAAGAAAAAATAATAAAACCAACCATTCTTGTAAAAAAAGTGAAAATATTTTGACGTTTCGTTTTACAGCAGGTAAAAGGCAGATTTTTAACATAGCCTGTCCAACCTAAGACCTGAAAGATAAACGAGATGAGTGCCTGCACTCAGAGAAAGAGGGTCAAAATGAGTCTTCTCATCCAGACTGTTGTCAATAGGAAGTGATCCATGCCGCATGAGCAGGCTTAAAGGAATAAACTGATATCTTCACAGCCAGTGAACACACATTGCATGACGAAGGGAGCAATGATAATATTGCCTGTGACCAGATTTCCTTCAGCTTAATCTTGTCCCATAACTCGGTACCAATTGCTCAAGACATATTTCCTGAAGGAAAGGGTGAATGGCTATGACCAGGAACTTGAGAAGGTTGAATGGGATGTTTGCCCCACCTCTCCCCTTCTATAGTTTTAAGAAGACAGAGAGAGAGAGAGAGAGAGAGAGAGAGAGAGAGAGAGAGAGAGAGAGAGAGAGAGAGTGCCAATGACACTAATGCTTTATTGTCCAACAGTTAATGTTATTGACTTAAAATCATTTTTCAATCTTGCCAAGAGGAGGGGAGGAGAGAAAGAGAGAGAAAGGGAGAGAAAGAAGAGAGTCAGAGAGAAGAGAGAAGAGAGAGAGGAGAGAGAGAGAGAGACAGTGACAGTGAAAATGATGCTTTATTGTCCAACAGTTAATGTCATTGACTTAAAATCATTTTTCAATCTTGCCAAGAGGAGGGGGGAAGAGAAAGAGAGAGAAGAGAGAGAGAGAGAGAAGACAGACAGACAGATGGACAGACAGATAGACAGACAGACAGACAGAGACTGAGAGACGGAGGGGAGGGAGAGAGTGAGAGAGACAGAGACAGAGAGACAGAGAGAGTAAGAGAGACAGAGAGAGAGAGAGAGAGAGGAGAGAGAGAGAGAGAGAGAGAGAGAGAGAGAGAGAGGAGGTGTGAAGACATATTACACCACTCTATTTGTTCTTCTTAACCTTTGGATACATGTGGTTTTGTCCTGTTTTGTGTATGCAAGAGTGCGTGTATGCGTGCATGCTTGCTTGAATGCGTATGTATATGTTTGTGTGTTTATTTATCATGGTCCAGACTGAATTGAATATTTTTCAATATTGAACTTATTGCGTTTCTGGCACGTTATCAGATGAACTTACTTTCTTGAGTTATGTTACAAACGCGTTTCAATAGATAACAATAAAAATATCATATTTTTTTCAGCCATATTTTATGACCCATTCTGTATTACTGTCCGTACGCTGCATATATTGGCTGTCTAACGCTCCTCCAAATCTACTCATACCAGAACAAATTCTTTACAATGTTGTTATGATGAACCTGTGATGTTAGTGATAATGCTACCTTCATCTCATGTGCAATGCTACATGACGTTAGTGATCATGGCCTTTCATACGAACCTATTTTTTGGTTGCTACAGAAATACCTTCCTTCCCTCCTACCCTTTTTGTCCCCACCCAACCTGCAAAACTGTCTAATAATATTGTCTCCCTCGGTCTACCTAGTGCTCTTTTTCTCTTTAGCTTTCCTGTTGTGACTAGGTGCTCAAGTTTCTGTTGCCCTACAAAATGTTCTATGAATACTGAATGTCTTTTCCTGATCTTCTTTATTATGTTCTTTTTTGTTTGTTTGTTTGTTTGTTTGTGTGTTTGTTTGTTTACTTTTTCAAGACTCATTTATTTGTTTTCTTTGCTGTCCATGAAGGTCCATTTTTCACATTTCGTCACAGAGTTGTAGTCCATGCTTACTTTCATAGATGTTCTGAAGTCAAGCAGGCCCAACTGATAGAGATATCAATGGTGATGGTCATGAAATTTGAGCAGTAGGCTGCCCCTAAGTGGATGAGACTCGACTGTATGGTCCCAGTCTTTCCAACGAGCAAATAGTATGCTGTTCTCTGGGTTGGAGTTGGTCAGAATACAAAAACAATCTGGATGAGTATTGCATAGCTAGCCAAGAAACTATAGTGTGATAACTTTCATTCATCACTGATGTTTTCCGAAGTTGAATTAGACTGGATTTTCTTATTATCACAACAGAATGTTTCGCATAGAATGTGTGTTTTTTTTTTTCTTCTGGTGAAAGCATGTGACCATAGAACAGCACCATTCACTTTCTGTCGTTGTTTTTGCACCCGATACACCTTGTCTTGTTCTATGTCATGCCATGCTTATAAGTTTGACTTCATGGTGACTTTTGTTTTTATTGCATAACATTTTCTATAAAAAAGCAAAACGCTTGTTTCCTATTATGTTGAGCTCTATAATCCTACTATTATTAATGATATTAGAATTATCGTTATTCTTATTTCTGATTACTTATTAAAGTAGCTTTTTTCTACAGAAGTGTACCAGAGACAATTCAGTTGCTGCCAGGTGATCTTTTCTATGCACTTAATGTAGACACCATAGAGGACATCGACATATTATTTTATCTGAAAGACTAACACCAGACTGCTTTTCAAGGTCCAGTAGAAAGAGAAGGGACGTGAACAATTTCTTGTGAGATCGAAACCAGGACCTTTTGCCTTTTAGGCAGGCACGTTAACGACTAGGCTACACACCACACTACACAATATGTGATTCCCTTAAAAGGACTGAATGGGTTTCACCATATGCTATATTTAAAGTAATCCACAAAATGGCAATTTATTTATCTTTATTCTGTGTCACTGTAGAATCAGAAACGGATCAGAGATGACTAAATAACAGAAAGAAAATAAAATTAAGAAAGAAAGAAAGAAAGAAAGAAAGAAAGAAAGACAGAAAAGAAATTTAGAAAAGATTCATGTAATAATTATTGGATTGTTTATGGCTGGATCCCTCACAATTACTGTGCAACAGTGTGACCTGTCCAGTAACTCATTCTTTTATTTGACCCATGTTTACGATTGCAATAACGAAATAAACGGAAATGGCTCTACAAGGAATCATCGGATTTCTATGGACAAATCCGTACCTGTATTGAGTTGAGGAATCCTCAAGGAAATGACTTCAGTGAGATATGTCCTATGCTTTTTTTTTTAATCACAGTCGTATTGTTATGGATGAGTACACGTAAACATTTTTAATTTTGGTTGCTGCATACTACCCAACTCCATATTTTTTTTACAAGGCTCGTGTCTTACAAATAATCCTGCACACTCGAATGTTATAATTTAAGCTGATGGAAAATACTCGTAGACACTGAAATTATATAAAATAAAAAATCATATACATTGAAGTAAGTATCTTTGATTTAATAGTGCATACTCCATGACTTGGGTCACATGCACAATACGCCTTGAAATAAGCTGTACACACAATTTTGGCAGAGAAATTTCTGGTATTTTACACTGACAGAAACAATATTTTATGAAGCAAGGGCCAACATGATTGGATTTTATGACTTGCTGTTTACATTCATATTCATCTATTGCAAAAATAATCCAAGATCTGCCATCATTTTGGATTCTTTCAGTCATATAGCATCTGCAGCGTTTCTGAATGGTGGAATATATTCTCAGTGCAGAAAACCTGTTTTGAGAGAAATTGAAACTGTACAAAAACTGCACTGACAAGATATGTATTTTTGTGTAGGTATCGCATTCTGTTCAATTAACTTATAATGGATAATTAGATGTATGCCTGCTATTATTTGACAAACCTGTTTGTATCGTTGTTCTTTGTAAAAACCAGGAGCTAGAGAGGAAAGAAAAGAACAAAAATAGTGGAAAACGAAAAACCAAAAAAGCTTTGAAACTATCGAAAGAAAACCGGAACGACACAAAGAAATAGGAGGCAGTCTTCACTCTCACTTTTTGTCTTGATCTGTCTTTGAAAAGGAAGTCTTGTCTCAACGACGTTTTCTCCTTT
>JAPXFY010000018.1:14584193-14586693 GCA_030674185.1 Monoplex corrugatus | reverse complement strand
TTTAAAATGTTTGATCTGGCCAATCATGATTTATGACTGAGAAGCCTGGACTCCCTCAGGATGCTGATGGATAGGATGAGGGAATCAAAGGGTTAAAGCTTTTGCTTTTGCTAGCATGGCTGGCAATGCAGTTTGCTTGTGGACAGAGTGGGGGAGTCAAAGGGTTAACCTCAAATGTGACTTTGGCTAGGAGTCTTCTGGTTTGATATTTTGGACCTTCTTTGGTTCAAAGTGCCAAAACACTGACCATTTCATAATGTACAAACACTGAAAACGTCCCCCACACCAAGTGCTTACGTACTGACGGACAGTAGGTCTTTTCCAATACGTTCTGAATAGTTTCTGGAATTGAAAAAAGCGAGAAGAATACAAAAATAAGGTCATGTACGCAGACACACACACACACACACACACACACACACACACACACACACACACACACACACACACACACACACACAGACACACAGACACACACACACACACACACACACACACACACACACGAATGAAAACACAAATACACACCCACACACCCACACCCACACACACACACACACACACACACACACACACACACACACACACACACACGACCCTTCAACTACACCCACCCACCCACCCACCCACACACACACACACACACACACACACACACACACACACACACACACACATGCACACACACGACCCATTCAGCTACACCCACGCACACACACATACACACACACACACGACTCACACAACCATACACACACACACACACACACACACACACACACACACACACATACACACATGACGCATTCAACTACACAAACACACAGACAAGCATGCACGCATTCACACAAGGACACAAGGACACAAGCACACATGCACATATACACACAGACACACTGACATCCAGACACCCGTACTCACCCCACACAAGTGCGAACACATAAAAGTTCCATTTGTATAGCGCAAACAATCCTTGGCAATGCATGCTTGTTGCACTTAACATAGAAAAAGAAAGAGAGAAACAAACACTTTTCATAGAAGAAGAAAGAAGAGAGAAATAGAGGGAAACAAGAAAGAAAGAAAAAAGACGGAATAAGAAAGAAAGAAAGATAAAGAAAAAGAAAGAAAGAAAAAAGAAAGAGAAAAAGATAAGGAAAAAGAAAGAAAGAAAAAAGGAAAGAAAGAAACAAAGACAGAAAAAGAAAGAAAGAAAGAAAAAAAGAAAGAAAGAAACAAAGACAGAAAAAGAAAGAAAGAAACAAAGACAGAAAACGATAGAAAGAAATAAAGAAAGAAAGAAAGAAAGTAAAAAAAAAGAAAAAAGAAAGATAGAAAAAAAGATATAAATGAATAAAGAAAATAGAAAGAAAATAGGAAAGAAAGAAAGAAAGTAAGAAAAAAAAAGAAAAAAGAAAGAAAGATAGAAAAAAGATATAAATGAATAAAGAAAAAAGAAAGAAAAAAGGAAAGAAAAAGAAAGAAAGAAAGAAACAAACAAACAAAGAAAAAAAAGGAAGAAAGAAAAAATAAAAGAAAAAAATATGAACAAAACAAAAACAAAAAAGAAACAAAGAAAGAAAAAACAAACAAAGAAAAACAAACAAAAATGAGGTACAGAGATGAACACACTCAACAACAACAACTTTCTTTTTTATCATTCCTTTCTTTTGTCCAACCACCTCCAACGGAAGGATGCTGTGAGGAGATGAAGCTGACAGTCTGCGGAAAGCCGGAAAGCCTGAAGTAGCTCCCACTGGAACTTGCATTTAGAAAAGTCGCCTTGGTGTAGTGGTCAATGAAACGGACTACCAACTAGAAGGTTGTGGGTTCCAATCCCAACCAGTCTCCCTTCAAAAATCATTATGGGATTTTTTGGCCATAACAGGTTCCTACCTAAAGTTGAGCGTGTTATGTGTTCATTGAGAAGGTGGGACCTCACAGTCGAGTCTCATCCACTTCACGAATGTGATATTGAGGGTTTTGCTCAAATTTTAAGACCAACACCGCGGGTGTCTGTATCTCTCGGGCCCGGTTGACACCAGGATATATTATGATAGTAAGCGTGGAGTACAGCCCTGTCACGAAGTCTCAGTCCTAGATGGAACTCCATAGCATCATGATTACCCTTTTTGATCACCATTATCATTATTACATTGTAAACATGTGCCAAAATCTGTGGCCATTAAAGTGACTCGGAAAATGGGGTTAAAAAAGAGAGTGGGGGGTGTTGAGCAGGAAATTATTCTCCCCAAGTGCAAGGATGAAAAGCCCTACAACAGAGCTATATGAAACAGTATATTACGACAGGTATCACGACAGAGCTGCCTACTAATGATACTACAGTTATTACTGCTACACATATCTGTCAGTTTTCCTACTATTTTGCAGTTATCGTAGTAGTAGTAGTAATAGTATCACTTGTCGTTATGATATTAATAGCTGTAGTAACATGAGCAGCAGTAACAGAAGCAGCAAGAGAAATTATATCATTAATAGTAGC
>JAPXFY010000018.1:14561693-14579193 GCA_030674185.1 Monoplex corrugatus | reverse complement strand
AATGCGTCCATCTCTCTCAGACCATATTCCTGAGTTTATGTAAAACCGAAAAGAAGTAATGTTCAGTTGGCGTCACAGCTTCCATCCTCGTTTCTTTTCTTATTATTGAAAGAAGAGTAAGTTCCTTGATGCTTGTTTTGTGATGAGTCTCTCAGTATTAAGACATCTGTTACTTGATTACTGGAAGTATAATAAACACCAGACAGAAATATTTTACGTCAGACATACTGATAACCGTCACAACGGGAAAGCTGGAGGGAAAGAGAGCACTAGGTAGACCCAGGGAGAAAAATGCTAGACGGTACTTGCGGAGTGGCTGAATACGAGGAGGGTGGAGGAGATGCTTGGGGCAACAAGAGTTAGAGACAGATGGAAGTCCATGATCGCCAACGCCATGCGGCGGGGCACCTGGTGATAATGATGATGATGATACTGATAACCTTATTTCTTGATGTTCCTCTGGTGAATATGTTAGCTTTCTTTTAGGAATAATCAGTTTCTTTTATTCGATACGTTTCATAGCAGAAAATGTATGCTGTCTTAGTGAAAATTTCATGTATTTCAAATTGTGAAATACTGACCCATTTAATTTGTAAAGTGATGAGACGTTCTTAGCGGCCGGCATTATTATAAATGACAGGGACTGATTAACGTTTGGTCGAGTTAGTGTATCTTCTTCTGTTCTGTCTCTGTCTCTATCTCTCTGTCTATGTGTCTGTCTGTGTGCCTGTGTGTCTGTGTGTCTGTCTCACTCTCTCTCTCTCTTGTTGTCTCTCTCTCTCTCTATCTCTCGCTCGCTTGCTCCCTCTCATTTCATTTTTATGACACCGTTAGTTAAACGCGTTTTTGCTTAACTGAACCTTGAAGGAAAACAAAGTCAAACAACAAAATAAACTAATCAGGTAAATAATCTTTTTTGTTCTCCCACTTTATGTACGTTTTAATTCAAACGACCTTTCGTCCATTTCGTATAGCCCCCACCCCCACCCCACCCCTCTCTCTCTCTTTCACATGTTATGTATTTTCATGTTTTGTTTTGTTTTTGCTCTTTTATTCTTTTTTTTTTTGTATATAGAGTAGCAGGAGCTAGCTGTAAGACAGACCCAGAGGGATCTACTGTTAACTTTGAGTAATACAATGTGCTGAAGTCTAAAGTCTGAAGTTTATCTCGCTCTCGCTCTCTCTTCTCTGTCTCTCTCTGTCTGTCTCTCTGTCTGCTCTGTCTCTGTCTCCGTCTGTCTGTCTGTCTGTCTGTCTCTCTCTTGTTAATTAGATTAAGTAATGTTGTATAGAAATGTGTCTTAAGATTTCCCCATGAAAGGGCTGTTGGCCTAAATTCATTAGAATTCCGAGTTCCGAGTTCCGAGTTTCGAGTTCTCTGTCTCTGTCTCTGTCTCTGTCTCTGTCTGTCTTCTCTCTCTCTCTCTCCTCTCTCTCTCTCTCTCTCTCTCCATTTCTCTCTCCCTCCTTCTCTCTCTGTTTTTCTGTCTGTTTGTCTCTATCTACATGTATCTGTCTGTCTGTCTGTCTGTCTGTCTGTCTATCTCTCTCTCTCACTCTCGCTCTGTTTCCCTCTGTCTGAATGTCTCTCTCTCTCCCTCTCTCTCTCCCCTCTCTCCCTCTCTGTCTCTCCCCTTTTTCGCTCCCCCCACCGTTCTCTCTCTCTCTGTCTTTGTTGCACTATTTCTGTCTGCCTGTTTGTCTGTCTGTCTTTCTCCTTGTCTCTCCCTCTGTCTGTCTGTCTCTGTCCCTGTCTCTCTCTGTGTCTGTCTCTGTCCGTCTGTCTGTCTGTCTGTCTGTCTCTATGTCTCTGTCTGTCTGTCTCTTCCTCTATCTCTATTGTTCCGCCCCTTCTCTCTCTTTCACACTGTTTGTGAGTATTTTTATTTCGAAGCAAAATTGCTGCAGCGAAATTTGAAAGAAACTTTGGCTAATTATTTCTATGATTAGAAAACAAAGTATCATCAAAGTATCATTTTCCCCAGCACAACAAAAATTTCATGGCAATCAGCTCATCTGTTGTTGTTTTTGTCGTCGGTATTGTGAATTTGGAAAACTGGAGGGAAAAAGAACACCCAGGAAGATCCAGGGAGAAAATACTGGATGGACTTGCAAGGTGGCTGAGGACAGAGAGGGCGGAAGATTTACTTACAGTGGCAAGGGATAGATTCATGTGGAGGGCCATGATCGCCAACGCCACGTGGCAGGGAACATGATGATGATTGTGAATTTGTTTCTTTTTTGCGTTTTGTGTACGATTAACAAAGGTCAGTTGGCCGGTAATTTGTGCCTGTCTCGTTTTGTTCAATTTGTAGAGTTTGCTGTTCTATATTTTTGTTTCTGACTTGTTGTAAATTTTCGTTACGAGGGCTGCTTAGTGCTTTTGATAGTGCCGTGGGGTCAAGATCTGATTCGCCTATCTCGAATTCAATTCCAGCTGGCAACACTCACACATACGCACACAGACAGACGCACACACACACACACAGACACAGACACAGACACAGACACACACACACACACACACACCATACACACACACACACACACACACACACACACACACACACACACACACGCACGCACACACACACACACACACACACCACACACACCACACACACACACACGCTCGTGCGCGCGCAAGCACACACGCATACGCACACGAACTGACCTTATCGCTAGGATTAGGATTTCGTTTTGTTTGCATTCTCGAAACTTTTTGAAAAAATACATGTATCATTTTGTTTTCGCGCACTTGCTTCCTGCTTATCACACACACACACACACACACACACACACACACACACACACACACACACACACACACACACACACACACACACACACACACACACACACACACACACACACACACACACACAATGTTTGTTAGATAATTGCCTGCATACTTAGGTGAAGCGCATATGGAATTGTCTGAGCGCGATGAATCTCTCTATACAAACTCCAAACACCAAAACGTCAGTGCCATTGTGGTTATCTATCTTTTTATCATTATCCTCTACCACATAGTCAGATAGTGTAGGCGCTTTTTATGTCTTTGTGTCCTTAGTCATGTTCAAATTTATATTCAAGAATGTTCTTTTTTCTAATCCCCTGTGTGATAAAGTGGATGGAATGGTCAACACCAGGGGCATCTCCTTAGAGTGGTCAACACCAGGGCATCTCCTTAGGGTGGTCAACGCCATGGGCATCTCCTTAGGGTGGTCAACACCACGGGGAATCTCCTTAGGGTGGTCAACACAGGGGCATCTCCTTAGGGTGGTCAACGCCATGGGCATCTCCTTAGGGTGGTCAACGATGGGCATCTCCTTAGGGTGGTCAACACCACGGGGCATCTCCTTAGGGTGGTCAACACCATGGGCATCTCTTAGGGTGGTCAACCCATGGGCATCTCCTTAGGGTGGTCAACCCACGGGGCATCTCTTATGGTGGTCAACACCAGGGCATCTCCTTAGGGTGGTCAACGCCATGGGCATCTCCTTAGGGTGGTCAACACCACGGGCATCTCCTTAGGGTGGTCAACACCACGGGGCATCTCCTTAGGGTGGTCAACACCATGGGCATCTCCTTAGGGTGGTCAACACCATGGGCATCTCCTTAGGGTGGTCAACACCACGGGCATCTCCTTAGGGTGGTCAACACCACGGGGCATCTCCTTAGGGTGGTCAACACCACGGGGCATCTCCTTAGGGTGGTCAACACCATGGGCATCTCCTTAGGGTGGTCAACACCATGGGCATCTCCTTAGGGTGGTCAACACCACGGGGCATCTCCTTAGGGTGGTCAACGCCATGGGCATCTCCTTAGGGTGGTCAACGCCATGGGCATCTGCTTAGGGTGGTCAACACCACGGGCATCTCCTTAGGGTGGTCAACACCATGGGCATCTCCTTAGGGTGGAAACACCAGGGGCATCTCCTTAGGGTGGTCAACACCACGGGGCATCTCCTTAGGGTGGTCACACACCACGGGGCATCTCCTTAGGGTGGTCAACACCACGGGGCTTTCCTTAGGGTGGTCAACACCACGGGCATCTCCTTAGGGTGGTCAACACCACGGGGCTTCTCCTTAGGGTGGTCAACACCACGGGGCATCTCCTTAGGGTGGTCAACACCACGGGGCATCTCCTTAGGGTGGTCAACACCACGGGGCATCTCCTTAGGGTGGTCAACACCACGGGGCATTCTCCTTAGGGTGGTCAACACCACGGGGCATCTCCTTAGGGTGGTCAACACCACGGGGCTTCTCCTTAGGGTGGTCAACACCACGGGGCTTCTCCTTAGATTATATACCCGAATGCATTGATATGTGTGCTTAATTTTCTTTTTTGTTTTTTGTTTTAATTTCTTTTTTATTCCATTTTTTTGTCCTGTTAAAGTATTGTGTATGTTTTTAGAAAAGATTATAACGCAGAGCGGTTGGGCTTATAACAAAACTAACAATAACAATGACTTTCATTCCCACCCCCCCCCCATCCCCTTTTTTCTTTTCACAACTGAGCTTTTGAAAATTGACTTGTATAAAACATATCTGGGTGAATGCAACCTTTTTGAATAAAAAAAATGATACTTCCATAAAAGACAAGAAAAAACTGTTGTTGTTGATAGGCTTTTGTCGCAAGGAAACAGACACATTGACAGACAGGCAGACAGAAAACAAACAAACAAACAAACAAACAAACAAACAAACAAACACACAAACAAACAAACAAAAAATGACAGATACGGTCTAGTGGAGGAGGCGGAAAATCCCTACCTAATCCTCGATTCGAACCACATGTTTTTGCATCCTAAATAAGAGCTTTGGCCACAAGGTAACAGATTCCACTGTATACGTGCTCGTAACATTTGTGCATCTGTAGGGTAGGTAAAACATTAGCCAGGTAGGAGACCCCAGGACCTGGCCAGCTCATGGACTTATTGCAGGCTTAAGGCTTGTGCCATGATCACCATCACATGACACCTGTCACTTTAGTGGATATGGAATTTATTCCGAGGGCGCAGACGTCATCTTGAGAAACTGAAACTGAAACAGAAACATTTGTGCTTTAATGTGCCTATATTTTGCCCATCAATAGCGTTTTACGCTTATATAAAAAACAAAACAAAACAAAACAAACAAACAAACAACAACAACATCACAACAACAACAACAAACAACAAAAACCAAGTGCGACTGCCCGCGTTCAAGCAAACAAGAACCAGAAAAAAAACCCACAAAAAATAGAACCAGAACGTGTATTTAATACAACCAGACAAGAGAGACTCACATTTTCTGCCAACTGGCCTTTGTCAAGCGCGAATGTAAGATCACAAACAAACAAACAAGCAACACCAAAATACAAAGAATTAGGAGAAGAAGACTGAAACTTCCCTGCTGCTTCGTCCAGTGTTGTTTCACTTTGTGAAAGAGCTGTGGTGAACATCCACTACTCTACTGCACTCAGTAACTTGTCCTTCCCGTTGTGTCAACTGTAATGAAGGAAGGTCAAACAGGTATAGCATCGTCTCAATGGGACAGCCCTTTGTGGTTACACTCCTACATATCTAACTTTCGTTTACTATTTTCAAAGTTGCCCTAAAAAGGCTGGTTAGTGACAGTGTTGTGAGACCAACTCTATAGCTGATGAACTGAAATGGAAACGTATTGTTTGGGGCTTTTAGCTGCCGTGGCTTTGAGAATGAAGATACCCCATTTTAACCCTTTGACTCCTGCACCCTGTCCACCAGCGTTCTGCATTATCAACCGTGCTAGCAAAGCACAAACGTAACCTTTTGATTCCATAGCTTTATCCACCAGCTTCCTGCAGGATAGGGTGAGGGAATAAAAGGGTTAAGTTTTTGCAGTTGGTGGACTGGGTGCGGGAGTAAAAAGGTTAAACGGGAGAAAAATGGTTTCAGAGCCTTTTGTAAAGGTGAACATTCCAAAACAGTTTCTAAACAACCAGATACTATCTGCGTAGTCATTGACTAACTGAATACCATTATGGGAAAAAAATTGCTCGCTGCTTTATCACTAAAACTGCACAAGATTTCCTGCGCTTTGACATAACTGATGGAATCATCAGAACCTCTGTAGCTGATGTCTTTCTTTTCCCAAAGGGTTTGTCAGGAATATTGTGCTTCAGGCGCTTTTGATGTTCTCAGTCGCCTTCCGAAGTCAGAAAGGTTGACGAGTACACCGGAAATCCGCAATCACTTACGTTACTGAAGTTGTTCGAATGAGAGGTCGCTGATCCATTGACGTGCAGTTCCTTGGAGGTTTTCAGTTGAATGTTCTTTGTGACCCCAAAACATCCTCATCGCCATCATCATCTTAAACAGCTTCTGTGGCCATTAAGGTGGCGTAGAAAAAAAGAACCCTACCCCACCCCACCCACTCCCCGTAAAGGGTGATTATGAAGGAAATCTCCCAAGTGCGATGATCCTAAAAAAAAAAAATGAATATGATTGGTCACATGAACCATGACTTTCCTCACTGCATACACATCGGAAATCCAAAAACGCCCAAATTACAGTGTCTCTCAATAAGTCTTGAGGAAAAAGAAAACATTTACCGGGCTGAAATAAATTTGTCTTCAGTTTTGTGGTTATTAATACCAAAACAATCGGTCTTCAAAACTGGCAAGATGTAAATGGTTTTGTAACAATTCACAATATTGCCAAATGCCACATAGGAATTATCTATTTTCATTGGTTCCTTTTGTTATTCCGTTTTATATTAACGTTTTGTAATTACCAATCTTCCTTGAAAAAGGGTTTTCTGGAGGAATAACAAGTGCCTCGATGACATTTTCGACAAAAAGATTTTAGGAGGTATTTTGGTTTAAAGATAACAAATTACGGTGTTATCAATAAGAACATTTCCTCTAGTAGATGAGGTTTTTCACTATGGGCTGTGACGTCATACCTGAAGTGACTTCCTGCCCCAAGGTGCTTAATCCATTCACGGCTGTTACTTTTCAGACTGGCATGATAATGGAAAAAGTCTATTTCCCAAGGTAAAGAATTAACACAGGAGGGAAAGGTTATACAACTAATAAACAAGACTTGGTGTTTTCCATAACTGTAATCTTTTCACTAGTCTAGTCCAATGGATGTGTTTTTTTTCAGTCTTGATCGCAGTAGCTGTGATGGTTCGGGACCGTCACATCGCAAGCATGACGGTCCCTTCGACGAAGGTGCTCCCTGGAGACCCCTATTACGTTGATTTATCGTATTTCTTTTGACGCCAGGATAACTTGGATATTTTCATGGTCCTTCCATCGGTTTTTCTCTGCCAGGGTTTACTCCCTTAGATAACCACAAGGCAGTGGTGTTTTTCTATTAGGGTTTACTCCCTTAGCCTTGGTCTATCCCGAGACACCCACAAGACAGTGGTGCTACTTTCCGTAACTGGGGGTCTGGGTTGTGGACACTAGGGCACCAGGGCAGCGGCACCAGGGCAGCAGGCACCAGGCGACCAGGAGAAAACTATTGGACGTACTTGAAAGAGTGGCTGAGGACAGAGAGGGTGGGAGATGTACTTTCAGCGACGAAAGATAAATTCGTGTGGAAGGCCATGATCACCAACGCTATGCAGCAGGGTATATGATGATGAGTATTGATGATTTACCGAAATTGGCTATTTGAAAATAAGAAATATAATCGTAGGAGGTAAAAACAAATATCGTAATGAAGAAGCACGTATAACGAGGATAAATGAATGAATTGTGTTTTTCTCTAAGAAAAGCTTATCAGTAACAGGTTTAAGGTCTTAAAATCAAATATCTGTATACCTTCCTCGATTCTATCTTTTAAGGGTACATACATACATACATACAGACAGACAGGCAGATGGACAGACAGACAGGCAGACAGACGTACATACATACATAAATACATACATACATACACACATACATACATACATGATGATGATGATGGTAGTCCTTCGTTGCCGAAGATGACGATGAAATCCTGCAGCTCATCTGTGGACGCGCATGTGGCTGTGCAATCCGATCTTGGATGTACAATGTCTGTTGCAGTGGGGACACTGGAATGTCGTGGTTGGGGTGGTTGGATTATGTCTCCTCTCTCTTCTGATAGTCAGCTTCTCCCTGTAGTTGATATCGCTGTTTCTGCATGCATACAATACATACATCACATACATACATACATACATACATACATACGTACGACGTACATCACACATACATACATACATACATACATACATACATACATACATACATACATACGTCATACATGCATACGTACATACATACATTACATGCTTACATACGTACATGCTTAATGCATGATACTATACTCATATACATACCATCTATCTCTCTGCTCTCTCTCTCTCTCCTTTCTCTCTCTCTCTCTTTCTCTCTCTCTCTTAAGTATACATACGTCGGTACGTACAAATATACAAACAAATACACAAAACAAACAAACAACAAACAACAAACAAACAAACAACAACATACATACATACATACATACATACATACATACATACATACATACATACATACATACATACACACATACTACATAATACATATATATACATACACACATACTACTTCTAGATACTAATACACACATACTTACACTAAACACACACACACACACACACACCACACACACACACACACACACACAACACTCAAAACACACACACCCACCACCGCACGCACACACACACACACACAAAACACTCCCTCTCGTCTCCTCACTGGTCTACTGTCAATTCTTTGTCTGTTTTCTTTCTCTCTCTGTGTCTCTCTGTCTGTTCTCTCTCTCTTTTGCCTTCTCTCTCTCCTCTCTCTTGCTCTTTGTCTCTCTATCTCTTAAGTATACATACGTACGTGCAAACAAACAAACAACAAAACACAAACAAATAAAGAAACAAACAGACAAACAAACAGGGAAACATCCATCCATACATACACACACGTGTGTCATGGTTTGGTAAATATTTCACTGTGAATGTGGACATTTCAAACAGACAATGCTGTCTGCCTTAGCTTTTCGAGTTCTAACCAGCATTTCTCCTGTGTACATAAGCGGCATGGTATTACAGAGTTACCCAACAGACTGAAACAGTCTCGCCTGCTTACTGAGTATTGAACTAGCAGCTGTGAATTCAGCTCTTTCAACTTCACGTTCGTTTCTGGCAAGTTAAACACAGTGGGGACTAATTGATAAGGGAGATTGAATCCGGGTTTACCATTGTTTGTGTTGATTCCGGGTTTACCGTTGTTTGTGTTGATTCGGGTTTACCATTGTTTGTGTTGATTCCGGGTTTACCATTGTTTTGTATTGATTCGGATTTACCATTGTTTGTGTTGATTCGGGTTTACCAATTGTTTGTATTAATTCCGGTTTACCATTGTTTTGTATTGGTTCGGATTTATCATTGTTTGTGTTGATACAGATTTACCATTGTTTGTGTTTATTCAGATTTACCATTGTTTGTGTTGATTCAGGTTTACCAATTGTTTGTATTAATTCGGGTTTACCATTTTTTTTATTGAATCGGATTTACCATTGTTTGTATTGATTTGGGTTTACCATTGTTTTGAATTGATTCAGATTTACCATTGTTATGTATTGATTCAGATTTACCGTTGTTTGTATTGATTGGGGTTTACCATTGTTTGCATTTATTCAGATTTACCATTGTTTTGTATTGATTCAGATTTACCATTGTTAGTATTGATTCAGGTTTACCATTGTTTGTATTGATTCAGATTTACCATTGTTTGTATTGATTCAGATTTACCATTGTTAGTATTGATTCAGATTTACCCTTGTTTGTATTGATTCAGATTTACCATTGTTAGTATTGATTCGGATTTACCATTGTTTGTATTGATTGGGATTTACCCTTGATTGTGTTGATTTGGATTTATACCATTGTTTGTTGAGTGTGTTTGTTCTCTCTCTCTCTCTCTTAAGTATACGTACGTACGTACGTATGTACAAACAAACAAACAAACAAACAAACGTCCATCCATCCATCCATACATGCATAGATACATACATACATACATACATACATGCATACATACATGCATACATACATACATACATACATACATACATACATACATACATACATCCATACATACACACACGTGTGTCATGGTTTGGTAAATATTTCACTGTGAATGTGGACATTTCAAACAGACAATGCTGTCTGCCTTAGCTTTTCGAGTTCTAACCAGCATTTCTCCTGTGTACATAAGCGGCATGGTATTACAGAGTTACCCAACAGACTGAAACAGTCTCGCCTGCTTACTGAGTATTGAACTAGCAGCTGTGAATTCAGCTCTTTCAACTTCACGTTCGTTTCTGGCAAGTTAAACACAGTGGGGACTAATTGATAAGGGAGATTGATTCGGTTTTACCATTGTTTGTGTTGATTCGGATTTACCTTTGTTTGTTAAGTGTGTTTGCTCTCTCTCTCTCTCTCTCTCTCTCTCTCTCTCTCTCTCTCTCTCTCTCTGACGGAGACAGTGACAGATATGAGTGGCGACATACAACAACTGTTCCAGGAATCTAATGATGAGAAAGAGGAAATACAACAACTCACAGAGACAATCAGGGATATGAGACACGATGTTGCCCAATTAAAGTCAGACACAGACAGGTTAGAAGATTTTTCACGAAGAGATAATTTACGTTTTTTCGGGATTTCTCAGCAAGAATCTAGGGAAACGTTTGACTCATGTGCTACCGCAGTTATTGACGTTCTCAATAGTATTGACGACCCTAAAGTCTGGACTACTGATGACATCGTACGAGCACATCGAACTGGACAGACAAGACAAGGACAACCCAAACAAATGATAGTCAAATTCACCAGGTGGAGAGACAAAATGCTGATTATTACAAACAGAGACATACGACGAAAACTAGATGTGAAAGGTATCAGGGTCGCAAACGACCTAACAAGAACACAGGCACAAATCGTTGCAAGAGCACGTAGTGAAGGCAAAAGAGCATACTTCCAAAAGGGACAATTGGTGATTGGACCAAGACCACCAGAACAGCGATCTTATGCTCAGATTGTGAGTGGTGACACAGTTTCAGACTTACAACCTAAACACACCTCCTCTTCCGACGTTAGAAACACGCCCACCTTCACCAATCGGCGGGATGAAGTCGCTGGTGGGGACCCCCCTCAAGATGGGGAGATGACGAGAGGAGTTGTCACCTCTAACGGGGGCAGAGTCGCGAGTGGTGGTTCCCCTTCCTCCTCCTCTTCCCCGCCTGTCATCTCACGTGCAAACCGGGCCGAGCTTCAGCGTGACGCCAACAGGAGTTCCCAGGGCATGACACCGGGCGTCTTACAGACACGGACGCACGTGCATCACGCGGCAGTCCTGCGGCAGACCGACAGACGGGTGAGAGGGTGAGCATGGGCAGCCAACCGCGACGGACGTCAACAAGCACGGCCCGCGGCAGAGGAGCAGGCGGTAACCTTGGCAACAGGAGCTTGCGTTCCAGTACTTCCAGAAAGCCATAGGACAGGCATGGCCATCCAAACCAGTGGTCCTTTTTGAATTACAACGTTGAAAATTTGTACAGTAAATTGAAGAACGTTTCCTTCATAAATTATGTAACAAAATTTGATTTTGTTTGTCTTACTGAATGTTTTCTTGATACTTCGTTTGATTTCAGCTGTTTGTTCACTGATTATTTGAAGTTTTACGCTCCAGCTAAGAAATTGTCACACCATGGCAGGAATTCGGGTGGAGTTTTATTGTTGGTGAAAAAAACTTTAGAAAATTGTGTGAAAGAAATAATGTTAGATTATGATAACACCATTGCCATCAGAGTAAACAAAAATGTATTTGATTTAGACAAAGATCTGATTTTGATTGCATGCTATGTTGTGCCAGAAGGAAGCCCTAGATATAACGAAACATTAATTAAAGATGGGATCTTGATGCTGGAAGAATTAATGCTACAACAGTTTGAAAAAGAAAAAACACATTTTATAATTATGGGAGATCTCAATGCTAGAACAGGTCACGAACAGTTTGCGCCTGAAGACATGACTACTTATTTGGAAGACATTGAGTATGACAGGATGTATAATGAATGTGATGTACGTTGTTCTAAAGATGAAACTGTGAATAGTTTTGCCAAAACATTGTTGAACTTATGTTTCATGTTGGATATGGTTATTTTGAATGGTTTTTGTGATGGAGATACAGAGGGTGAATACACTTTTGTGTCTCCAAATGGGTGTAGTGTGATTGACTATTTTCTTGTTCCATATAATCTGGTCTCATGCTTTGATTTACGGGTAGGTAACTGTGTTGATTCATGGCATCTACCTGTTGAGGTAATATGGAAAAGGGGAAATAATCATACAGATGTAGAAAGTGCAAGACAACAAGGGGAAGAAAAAATTGTATGGTCTGAAGAAATAGCAAGTTTATTTGTACAAGAGCTTGATGGTTCTGAGTTCAACAATTGTCTACAGACAGCTTTCGGTTTGTTAGATTATAATGTGAATGACAGTTCGGAGCAGTTTACTAAGGCTTTATGCGGGGCAGCTGCGTGTATGGTACGAACAGTGAGACAAGGACAAAAGAAACAGAATGATTGGTTTGATAAGGAATGTGAAAGAAAGAAACAAGAAGTTAAGAGGCTACTGAAAAGATTCCAGAGATGCAAAACAGAAAAAGAAAAAAAAGAAAAAAGAGAAGCATATGTCATATCACGAAAAGAGTATGTTAAACTAAGGAAAACGAAAGAAAGGGAATACGAAGATAAGAAAATAAGAACACTCAAAGATTCCATCAATGACTCCAGGACATTCTGGTCAATAATAAGATCTGTTAATAGAAAGGCCTTTGTGTACAATGAAATCTCTATTGAACAATGGTACAATCATTTCTGCAGTGTTTTCAATGATATCGGGGGAAATACTGCACAAGAGAGTAATATAGTAGAGGAAGAAAATAATTTTGAGCCCCTTTTCAATGAGCCTATAACTAAAGAAGAAGTGACTGCGAGTATCAGGCATTTGAAAGCAGGAAAGAGCGCAGGACCAGATCAAATAATCAGCGAAATGTTAAAACATGCAAATGCTAATGTAATTGATTTCCTTGTCCATTTATGTAACAAGCTTTTTGATAATGGCATTTTTCCATCAGAATGGGCAAAGTCCATAATAATCCCAATTCATAAAAAAGGAGATGTGAATAATCCAGATAATTATAGAGGAGTCGCTCTAACAAGTATAGTGAGTAAAGTTTATACATATATTTTGAATAAGAGATTAACAAAGTGGGCAGAAAAAGAAGAGAAAATAGTTGAAGAACAAGCTGGATTTAGAGCAAAATACAGTACAATTGATCATATTTTCACACTTTACTCCCTTGTGCAGAAGCATTTACTTTTAAATAAGAAACTTTATGTTGCATTTATGGATTTTAGGAAGGCATTCGATTCTGTGAATCGTAATAATCTTTGGAATATATTACGTAAAAGTGGTGTGAATGGAAAATTATATATGGCCCTAAGAGGAGTTTATAACTCAGTGTTTGCATGCGTGCGTGAGAAGTGTGTATATTCAGATTATTTTGAATGCCCTAAAGGAGTGAAACAGGGGTGTCAATTGAGTCCTTAATTGTTTTCATTTTTCATTAATGAATTAGCAGTGGAACTGTCAAGAAAAGGCAGGCATGGCATTCAAATTATCCCTGGGGTTATTGAGATATTCCTATTGCTGTTTGCAGACGATGTTATTCTTCTCTCTGGTACAGTCAAAGGCTTACAAAACCAGTTAAATGTCTTAAAGGAAGAATCGGATCGACTAGCTTTAACAGTTAACATGGATAAAACTAATATTATGATTTTCAGGAAGGGTGGACATTTATCAAAACACGAAAAATGGTTCTATGGAATTAACGAGGTTAAAGTTGTTAATTTTTATAAATACTTAGGAATAATATTTTCGACCAAATTAAGTTTAAATTATGCATGGGAAGAATCTTGTAATAAAGGGAAAAAAGGTGTTATTGAAATTCTAAAATCCTTACGGAAGCTCAATTCTATTGATTGTAATTTATATTGGAAAATGTTTGATACACAGATAGAACCTTTACTTACATATGCAGCTGAAGTATGGGGTCTTACTGTAAATCCACATATGGAAAAAGTGCATACATATGCTATAAAACGTTTTTTGGCTGTACCAATTCACTCTTCTAATACTGTTTTATATGGAGAAACTGGAAGATATCCTTTATACATTAGAACCTTTGTGAAGAGTATTAAATACTGGTTGAAATTGTTAAGGCTTCCACAATCTCGGTTATGTAAACAGGCATATGAAATGATGGTTACTCAAATGGAAATAGGAAAACAGAACTGGGCCTATCAGGTAAAAAAGGCTTTATCAGAACTTGGGTTTGGAATCGTGTGGTTGTCCCAGGGAGTAGGAAATGAGTGTCAGTTTATTAATGAATTTAAAGACAGGCTTATTTGTTCGTTTAAACAAAATTGGCACTCAGATATGGAAAACAAAGAAAAATATAGTTGGTTCTTCTCATTTAAAGATGTTTTTCAAACCGAAAAATATCTCAGTGTTGTTACGGATAAATGGCAAAGAACTAATTACGCAAGATTTAGATTAAGAACACTTGGTTTCAATGCAAATAAAAATTTGTTTCAACCTGGGACGTCCACAGTATATCCTTGCCCCTTATGTGGAAACAATGTCGATAATGAAAAACACTTTTTATTCCAATGCCAAATTTTTGACACAATACGTGGAAAATGCAAAGTTTTTGAATCCGACATGGCCAAAAGACAAGATGTTGTATCTATTTTGTCATCTGATGACGAAGTCATAATCAAATCAGTGGCACTATACATTGCGGAAGCACAAAAAATAAGACATAAACACTTACAAGCCCGACAATAGTGCTAGACAATATCATACTGGGATTAATTTAATCTCTTTTGACTGATGTGGGCTATATCACGTTAACTCCAAAAGAAGCCGCTTTATTATAGACTCTGTTTTGTAAAGAGCTGTTTTCATTTGCTTTATTTTGCTTTGTTTGCCGATAATTTAAGAGTAGCTAATAATATGAAAATAATGGTATATTTGTAGAATATGTTAGAAGTGGATATGGAAAGGGTATATAGACACCTAAGGGTCTACTATACATGTTAACAAAAACAAAAAAACAAACAAACCAAAAAACAAATAAATAAAAGGCATAGTGATGTCCCTTGTTAACAGAGTATTTTGGGGCAGTTATGTGAAGATTATATTATTATTACTAAATGTAAGGTTTGGGTGGTCTAGCCCAGATGTTTCATCATATTACAGTTTTGATGTGTGTGTGTGTGTGCGCACGAGCGCGCGCCCGCGTGTGAGTGTATATGGATGCGTGTGAGTGGGTGTGGGTGTGTGAAAAAGATTTTGGTTTGTCTAAACCTAGACAAATTATTGGCCTGAATGTGGGAACACTGTTCTGATATTTTTTGTTGTTGTTTTCTTTGCATTATGTAGTAATGGTAAAATGGATGATTGTTCATTATATATGATTTGAATATGTTCGACTGTTCAAGGAATGGATGTTCGATATTTTTTTTGATTATGTGTGAAGAATTTGCGCACATACAAAGAGTGGATTATGTGTCGCACTACTGGAAAATTGTTATCCCCCTTGTCAAAAGACCTTTTCGGGTAATGACAATAAACAGTTTCAGTTTCAGTTCAGTTTTCTCTCTCTCTCTCTCTCTCTCTCTCCCCCTCCCTCCTCCTTCCCTCTCTCACTGTCTCTCTCTTTCTTTCTGTGTCTCTGTGTTTCTGTGTCTGTCATTGTTTGTCTCTCTTTCTGTCACTCTCTCTCCCTCTGTTACTACTTGTCTGTCTGTCTGTGTCTCTCTTTTGTCTTTGTCTTCCTTCTCTCTGTCTGTCTGTCTATCTGTCTCTTGCTCTCTTACTCTCTGTCTTTCTTTCTTTCTTTCTTCCCCATCTCTCTCTCTCTCTCTCACTCTCTTCCTTTCTTTCGCTCTCTCTCTTTCTGTCTGTGTCTGTCTGTCTGTCTGTCTCTTCTCTCTCTTTATCTCTGTTCCCCCCTCTCTCTCTTTCTCTCTCTCTCTATCTCCTTTCTCTCTCTCGCTCTCTCCCTCTCTCTCTCAGAGAGTTATGCAAACCAGCATCACTATCACCAGACCAATGATCCAAGTACATATGAAACGAGTAACAAAATCAGTTCCACACACACGAATACATGTTTTCATGATAGATAAATAGATAGATGGACAGACACACAGACAGAGAGACAAACAGACGTTCTTTTTTAAATGTTCAGATGTTGTCACATCTTTGTAGTCTTCTGTGATTCAGAATTGATTTCTAATGAGGCAGCTATGTTAGGTGTACTCTTTCGTGTTATGGGGATGTTTCTTTGCTGAGTTTCTACGTTCTTGCATGAATATAGGGACTGCATATATATATATATATATATATATATATATATATATACATATATATAAAATATACATATAAAATCAAAATCATGTATGCGAAACAACCAGCAAGATAATGAACTGGAAAGTTTACATGCCAGAGATTTCATGAATAATGCACACATGACGTTTGTAAATGTATGTAAATAATATAAACGCTGGGCATGATATCGACATAAAAATGAATCAAATTTAGAAAAAAATCAGGATTGAAGACACCAATCCAAAATAAATTTCAAGGTAAAAATTTCCATCATTCTTGCAGGCAGTCAGCATTATCATTCCAATTCTGCAAAAAATATCAAAGGAAAAAAATACAAATTCTTTTGTTCTGCCAATTACCTTAGAAGTAAGGACAATCGGATAATAAAACAACGATAATTAGCCATCAACCTTCAGGGCAAGCTAAGAAATATCCCTTCGATAAGAGCAGATTTTAGTTTTGGAGTAATGTTTTTGTAATGGCTCTGAAATGCTCAAAAAAGTAGGCTGTCAGACAATGATTCATTCGTATTTTTATGTTATTTTGTTTTACTGGTTTTTAACATGTCAGTTTACGATTTTCTGTATTCTATTTCAGTTTTGTGTAGTTTAGTTTGATACTTTTTCAGTTATTCTGCTTTATTTGAATTTGGTTTACTTAGACTAATTGAATTACGTCAAATTTTGCCTTATTCTGTTCAGTCATAATTAAACAATCGACTGGACTGCATTCTATTTCTCGTCTTTTTTTCTTTCTTTTTTCTTTTTTCCCCTCTTTCTGTCTTTTTTTAGATTCAAACAAAGCATTTGGCACCGTTAAGGAAACGGCTATGGAGAAAACTACAAAACTTTGGGTGCAGTCAGAAGCTCGACTTGTTGACTGTTTCCTGTTACAATAGCATGCTGGCTCATGTGTAGCAATGTGGATGGGCATCTGAACTTTCCCAGAACATATGATAAAAATAAAGATTGCATTCTGAATATCCAAGTGCA
>JAPXFY010000018.1:14556693-14559193 GCA_030674185.1 Monoplex corrugatus | reverse complement strand
GTCGGTGAAAAATAAATGGAGAACCGTACTGAAAATAGATTTCATCTGAGACAAAAACGCAGAAGAACCAATCATATGTGACCCTCCACCACGAAATCAGTCTTAACTAGCATTTTGGGCATTTTGAGATATACATATCGCTGGAAAGTGTACGTTCTACTGATTATTTTGGTACTTGAATAGAGCTTGTACTAAAAAAAAAAGTAGAAGTTATGTATGTTTAAAGTCATTATGTTGTATGACGGCCATTTTGAGAAAACGGCCTCTAAAGTTTTTGTGTGCTTTCTTACACATTTTCTTTAAATTTCTTTATTTGGTGGCTTTGACCCTTTTTGTTTCTAATTTTCGCTGTCATTATCTGAAAGGTGCACCAAAGAGCTTTCCGTCAGTATATTACATGTGCGGGTACTGCACAGGTTACGGTTTATAATAAGAGACAAAAATAGGTACTTTTGATAGGAAATTGCAATCTTTCTGCTGCGATCAGTGCATTAAAACACCATTTTAAATTGATTAATAATATTTTTTCAAGAAAAAAAATTCTGAGGGATAGATTATAGTCTATAGAAATCAATTTTGAGAAAAAGTCAAAACACCCCAGATAGACCCTCAGTCACCTTTTCAACTCCTAGTGCTGTTCGACTGACTGCGAGTTAAGACTGATTTCGTGGTGGGAGGTCACATATTCATATTCATCTCTTTTTATCACAATAGATATACCATGTGAAACTCAGAATACTCTCCCCATTGAGAACTCATGGCTGCAGTGCAGTGTCACCTATGTTTTTTTTATACCCAGAATATGTGACCTCTCACCACGAAATCAATCTTAACTCTCAGTCAGTTGAACAGCACTAGGAGCTGAAAAGATGACTGATGGTCTATCTGGGGTGTTTTGACTTTTTCTCAAAATTGATTTCTGTAGACTATAATCTATCCGCCACAGAAATATTTTTCTTGAAAAAGTGTTATTAATCAATTTAAAATGGTATTTTAATGCACTGATTGCAGCAGAAAGAACGCAATTTCCTACCAAAAGTACCTATTTTTGCCTCTTATGAACCGTAACCTGTACAGTACCCGCACATGTAATATACTGACGGAAAGTTATTTGATGCACCTTTCATATAATGACAGCTAAAAGTAGAAACAAAGTGGGTCAAAGCCACCAAATAAAGAAATTTAAGGAAAATGTGCAGGAGAGTACATAAAAACTTTACAGACCATTTTCTAAAAATGGCCGTCATATAACTTAATGACTTTAAACATACATAACTTCTACGTTTTTTCGAGTACAAGCTTTATTCAAATAACAAAATAATCAGCAGAATGTACACATTCCAGTGATATGTATATTTCAAAAAGCCCCAAATGCTAGTTAAGACTGGTTTCGTGGTGGCAGGTCACATATAGAAAAGAAAGAAGGCTAATTGGCTTCTGAGCGGAGGGACCTGGGAAATCAACCTATCTCTCAAATGTTTTATACGAGGGCAGCCTGGTGAATGCCCTGTTTTTCACGATTTTCAACAGCCGTGGGATCTTTAGCCAGAGCAACCAGAAGGCACACGGGTCCGAGTTGTTTTTCGTCCGCTTCCGAAGGATCTGACGTTCAGTTCGATTGTCCGGTCAAACTGAGGAGAAAAGTCAAGGCTTTAACAGGAAAGTAACTCTGGAACCTCGAGTTTAGTTATTGGCAGGCGAACGTCTCAATCATTCTGCCACTTTTAGGAATTATACATAAACCTTTTCCCTTAAATAGTAAGGAATGAATCTGTGTATCATGATTAATGGCACACGCGCGCCTCTCTGTGTGTCTGTGTCTGTATCTGTGCCTGTGTCTTCTGTCTGTCTCTGTCTCTCTCTGTCTCTCTTTGTCTGTCTCTGTCTGTTTGTCTGTCTCTCTCTCTATCTGTCTTACCAGAAGCATGATCATGGTCTACAAACTAAAATAAAACAAAAACAAAAACAGCTGAGCTAAATGTCTACTAGAATGAATGTTTATATGTGTATATATATATATATATATATATACATACATATATATATATATGTATATATATATATATATATATATATGCATATATGCCATTGGCAATGCTAATTTATATGTATGCATTAAAAAAAAGAAAAGAAAAGAAGAGAGAGAGAAAGAAAGAGAGAGAGAGAGAGAGAGAGAGAGAGAGAGAGAGAGAGAGAGACACAGATAGATAGACAGGGAGAGACAGAGACAGACAGACAAACAGCAGCCAACAGAAAAAAAACCCACAAACGTCAACACAGAAAGTGATAAAAGTAACGTACAGTAAAGTGTCTTCCCCCTGCCATCGACAGGATAACGTAAAGTCTATGGGGGTTGGGGGTTGGGGGTTGGGGGTTGGGGGTTGGGGGTGGTCCGTCCTATACTATGATAGTTGTCTCTATCAGCTTGTAAACCATCATCTTGTACATTTTCAGCACGTCTCCAGCAACCATTTAGCTACAGTACTACATCACTGACTTT
>JAPXFY010000018.1:14546693-14551693 GCA_030674185.1 Monoplex corrugatus | reverse complement strand
GCCTTACTGCTGAAAAACTAGGTTGCTGGGTAAAGTTTAAAAATACCATAGTCGCCTGCATTCACCAGTGGAGCTGACAAAAGCTTTGTACCCTCGTGAAAAGTTATTTTTTACCATCACCCCACATAGTCGCACAAATGCGAAGTCGCTTGATTGCGACCATGGCGGGAAAAGAGTTAATCCTGAATTAGGCAATTGATGGCAACTTTAAAAAAAACGTCCTACCTACATTTCCTCCACTGTGAGCGAGATAGGAAACCTTACTTATTCAAACTGAAGTGATGTCCATTTTCTAACTTGTCCATACTGCAGTACAGGTGATTGTAAAAATCCTTTCATTGACAGCTTAAAAAACAATTGCTGACATGTTAAGTACCATCACTGCGTTTTATCTTAAAAAAAACAATGACAGTTGAGGGGGAAGAGCTTGCACAAAATATCAAATCGCATGTTTTTGTTTAAATGCTGACAAGACAAGACAAAATTCTTTATTATTTACGAAGGTTATAGCATAAGGAACAAATTGTTTTTGTTTTTATTTTATTTTCTTAACAGATGTTGACATGGAGAGAGAGGGGGGGGGGAGGAAGAGAGAGAGAAACAGAGACAGAGATAGAGAGACAGAGAGAGAGACAGAGAGAGAGAGAAAGAAAGAAAGAGAAAGAGAAAGAGAGAGAGAGAGAGAGAGAGAGAGAGAAGAGGGGATGGAGGGAGAGGGAGGGAACATTATTCTTGTTTTTGGAATTTTTTCTTTGTCAGAAAATACAGGCACATTTTCATCTTTTTTAGCTTGAAACTGTTTCATGATAATTGGTAAAAATTACTCTAAAAATGTATACCTGTCGAAGAGAACTTTGTTGTTTAGTTTTATCTTCTTTCATTTCATAACGTTTATTCGATTGCATTTTATTTTTCAGAGGTGTGCTGATTTGTTTTTCTGCTACTTGTTATGTCTGAAAACAGAAAGAGTGAAGATTAAGATCTTGTGTAAAAATATGTAGTCTGGCAACATTATGATGCTGATACATACACCAACATGGTTTATTCCAAGGTTTTAAGATGATATGTATAGCAACATGATTTATTCCAAGGTTTCAAAGTGACAAGCATGTATTTCTGTTGTACTTATCTGTTAAATTTATCTTTGTTTTGTCATTGTTTCATGTTGTATCTTTACCAAATGTTTGTCAAAGTCTTTCGGTTACGATCACACGGAGCAAAACGTTATCTTAAATCAGCAAATTTTAATGAAAGTGTATGAACAGCACTCTCTCAAATACTTCTAAAACATTTGAAATCTGTTTCTATTATTGAAAAGTACTTGAAATCAGTTTCTACTGGTAAAAATATTTGCAATCTGTTTCTATTGTTAACAATATGTGTATATGCATATATATAAATGTGTGTGCATATATATACATAATATATATGTATATATATGTACATATATATATGTGTGTATATATTATGCATATGCGTATATAGATAGATAGATATATAGATACATAGATACATAGAGATACATAGATAGATAGTTAGATATATAGATAGATAGATAGATAGATGATAGACAGATAGATAGATATATAGATAGATAGATAAATAGATAGATAGACAGATAGATAGACAGATAGATAGATCGATAGATAGATAGACAGATTGATTTATTGATTGAACGATAGATAGATAGATAGATAAATAGGTAGATAGATAGGTAGATAGGTAGATAAATAGATAGATAGATAGATAGATAAATAGATAGGTAGATAGATAGATAGATAGATATGGATATATACACACACACACATATATAATATATATATATATATATATATAGATATAGATATAGATATACATATGTATATATTATATATATATATAATCTGTTTCTATTGTTCAAATTATTTGAAATCTGTTTCTGTTGTTGTGACAGCCTACCATCGTCTTCGTTTCACATCAAGTATTGTTTAAATGATGCTTCTTCAGGATCAAAGTGACCTTCAAAAGTACGAAATCTAGATCAGGTGTTTATTGTCGATAATTTTAATATCAAAATAAATGCAGTCTCCGGCATCGTTAAAGAAAATGTCGCATTATGTAATTTGAACGTACTTATTATTGTAAGGATTATCATTATATTGTTTGTGTGTGTATTTTTTGAAAATTAAAGTGAATACAATCGTTTTCATAATAGTAGCAATATCTTGATTCAAATTTACAATTACTAACCTTTAAGTGACCTTGGCAAAATTTCAAAGTCATAATTGCAAGATTGCCGAAATATACATGTCTCGACGTAACTCGAGACTTAAATGCTAAAATTAAATGTAATCATTCTTGTGTTGTGCAAGTAATCGATAACTTTCCAAAGGGTGTTTGACTGACCTTGACACATTTTCAAGGTCAGCTCTACATGTCTTTTTGTTTCAAAGACATAACATAAAAGGAAGAATATCGGTACGACTTAACCATTTTTTGTGCTTATGATAACAAAAGTTGTTAAATGTAATCAAATCAATTTTTTTCTTCAATTTTGTTTTTCATTTTATATACAACGGTTTTGTCTCTGTTACCAAGAAAATAAATCACAGAAATATGAACACAAATATCGTTTTCGACGTTTTCCACTTTCTGCAGACATTGAAATGATACACAATCTCAGTGAGAGGGGGGTATTGTTATTGATATCTTCGTTTAACCTTTTGACTCCTGCACCCCGTCCAACAGCATCATGTACTGTCAACCATGCTAGTAAAGCAAAAACTTAACCATTTGACTCCCTTGCTTTATCCACCAGCTTCATACACCAAGCTGGTGGATAGGGTAAAGGAGTCAAAGGGTTAAGTTTTTGCATTTGGTGCATAGGATGTGGGAGTCAGAGGGTTAAATCCCAGCGTATTGCTCGGAACCGATCATAGCCATCTCAAAACGTAAACAATACCTCATAGGTTAAAAACTAAATGTGACCTCCCACCACGAAATCAGTCTTAACGAGCATTTTGGGCATTTTGAGATATACATATCACTGGAAAGTGTACATTCTGCTGATTATTATGGTACTTGAATAAAGCTTGTACTAAAAAAATGTAGAAGTTATGTATGTTTAAAGTAATGAAATTTTGGGCCTGATGGAGGAAAGGAGGAGGGCAAAGAGAAACGAGGAGATATACAGGAAGATAAACAAAGAAATCAGGTATGGGTGCAGTGAGGCTAAGGAAGCTTGGCTGAACACAGGATGCAAAGAGATAGAAGAACGACACAAGATGGATCTTCGGGGTATGTACAGACGAATTGAAGAAATTGTCCACAGGAAAAATACATGCACATCAACTGGTTGCTTGGGATCGAGGGATGGCACGCTTGTCATGGAAAAAGACAGGATGTTAGACAGATGGGGAGAGTACATTAAAGACCTTTTTGAGAATGACAGAAACGAAGAACACATTATAAGAAGGAGCTTTGGGGACCACCCATAGTGAAAGATGAAGTTGGAGCAGCACTGAGAGGGATGAAGCCGGGAGGGGCCCCAGGACCAGACAACATTGCTACAGAGATGATTGAAGCCCTGGAGGAATTTGGCATGGAAAAAAATGACAGTCCTCCTGGATGAAATTTATGACACTGGAGGAATCCCCAAAGATATGTCAGGGTCAATTTTCATTGCACTTCCAGGGGGGACGGGGGCTGTGGGGTGCGAACTCCATCGCACAATCAGTTTGGTGAGTTGTGTAACAAAATTCCTGTTAAGAATAATCATGATGAGGACAGGGAATAGAATCAAAAGAGAAATAGCAGAAGAACAGTGTGGATTTGTGGAGGGGAAAGGAACTGTTGGTGCCATATAATCTGAGAACTATCATGGAGAGGTCAATTGAGATGAATAAGGATTTGTGTTTGTGCTTTGTTGACTATACCAGGCTTTCGATCGGGTACGACATGATGAATTGATCAACCAGCTGGAGAGACTCAATGACAATGGAAAAGATCTACGAATGGTCAGGAATATGTACTGGGAGCAGGCAGCTGCAGTGAGAGTAGAAAGCAATATAGGCTCTTTTCAAGGCGTCAAAAGAGGAGTCAGACGGGGTTGTGTTTTGTCACCAGATCTGTTTTCACTATGTAGCGAAAGCATCATGGGAAACCTAGAGGAGGACCCTGGATTGAAGGGTGGAGGGAGAGTGATAGACAACATTCGGTACGCAGATGACACCGTGCTAATTGCAGAAAATGAAAGGGACCTACAGGGCCTTGTGATTATACTAGAAACAGAAAGCAAGGGTGGGGGGTTGGAACTAGGCAGCAGGAAGACTGAAATCATGGTGGTCAGTGAAGGACATGAAATCCCCTCCTGCAAAATAACAGCAAATGGCACAACCTTGACACAGGTTGGTGGGTTCAAGTGCCTGGGAACGGTCATTTCATCAGACGGCGCATGCACATCGGAAATGGCTGGCAGAGTCGGCCAAGCCAGGGCGGCATTCGGGAGGATGACAGGCATTCTTGCCAACAAATGTCAGTTGACATCGGAGAGAGAGGCCTTGAATGTTGTATAGAGCCAGTGCTGTTGTACGGATGCGAGGCGTGGACAGTCGGCAGGCAGGGCCAGAGCAGGATCGAGGCAGCCGAGATGTGGTTTCTCAGAAGAATGTTGAGAGTTCCATGGACAGCAGGGAAGGCAAGCGAGACAGTCTTGAGGGGGGCAGACACAGGTGAATCACTCCTGGGAAGATTGGGAAAAGACAGGCAACATTTGTGGGCCATTTTGTGGGGAAGGGGGATTTGGGGCGCTTGGTCGCGGCGGGAGGGCTGGAGGGAAAGAGGGCACCGGGTAGACCCAGGGGGAGAATGCTGGAAGGACTTGCAGAGTGGCTGGGGATGAAGAGGGTGGGGGAGATGCTAGGGGCAACGAGAGATAGAGATGGCTGGAAGTCCATGGTCGCCAACGCCATGCGGCAGGGCACCTGATGATGATGACGAAAGTCATTAAGTTGTATGACGGC
>JAPXFY010000018.1:14536693-14541693 GCA_030674185.1 Monoplex corrugatus | reverse complement strand
TTTTAACCTCACCAACCCCACCATTATCCTAACCCTAACGCTAACCCTAACCCTCACCCTAACATTAATCCTAAACCTAACTGCAACCCAAACCCTAACACTAACCCGTAACACTACCTCAACAGAACCCTCCCCATAACCCTAACTTTTAATCTCACACTATCCCTACCTTTACCCTACCCCTACCCTACCCCTAACCACCCTAACCCTACCCTTTACTTTTGTCTCTCTTTGTGACACATACGACTATGATCCTAAAACAAAATTTGGCTTGATTTTACAAACGAAACACAATATGATGGAGATTTCAAATTACTGTAACATTGCAAAACTTTGACTACTGTCCTGTGAAAATATATGAACCTTAATTGTATCTGCCTTTCATGCCATGCACTAATATTTGCTAAGGTTGCATCTGGCTTTGATGAAGCGGAACGTTGTTTGCGCAACTAAGTGCTTTATTGTACCTGCCTCCTGCGTCTGTAGAACTATAAAATATGTAAATAGAAAAAAGGTGAGTGATTGACCTTTTTCTAAGTGATTCTGATCGACGCACCAAATGTGTAAGTTATGTTCACTCATGGTGACAACATGCTTCTAGTGCATATATGTACATATTTATTTGTTCATGCGTCCATTTATTTGTCTATTCTATATCTAAAAGTAAGGTGTTTTATAACTGTTTCGTTTGTAAAATCAATCCAAATTTTGTTAGGCCAATTTAGAATCATGGTCGTGTGTGTCACAAAGAGAGACAAAAGAGCCAACCAGAAAGAAAGAGAGAGAGAAAGAAAGGAAGAAGGAAGGAAGGAAACAAACAAACAAACAAACAAAACAACAACAAAAACAAAACCTGAAAAGAAAAGAGCAACATGATGCACTGCAGCTTTGCGTTTTTCTTTGATGCCATTAACTTTTGTTGAAAAATACAATTTACTGTTACTTCTTGTTGATTTTTAACTAAAACTGTTTGTATGTACAGATTTAACATTTGCTGTGCATGTTTATTCTAAAGAAAATAGTGCATAGATAGTTTTGTTTTAATGGTCTAGGACAATTACTATTATAGAATTAACGCAATTTTTTATTTATTAATCATGTATACTGGGATAATCAAGTACATTCAACATAAGAACTTCCTTCGTTTGTGCATCGTGATATATGATTTAAATATAACTGCACACACGTACAGTAATACACACAAACATAATTATGGCACAGCGAGATCATCGTTCTTTCTCCTTCTCGCTTCTTCCCTGCCTTTCCACTATCTCATGCCTCCGGTTTCTCCCCCCCCCGTCTCTTTCTCTCGCCTATGAATGTTGGTAGGATGGTGCAATCATTTTATGTCACTCCATATCTGAAATCGCTGATCCATAGCATGGCGAAAACTGTTTATGTGCTGTATTGTTCACTTGTCAACTTGTGGAATGGATGTTACTGTTTTTTCTTCTTTTTCTCTAATTCTTAGTCATGTGGCATACTAACCCTAACCCTAACCCTAACCCTACCCATAACCCCTGCCCCTAGTGCTTGCCCTAACCCTAACCCTACCAACCATAACCCTAACCCTAACCCTAACCTTAAACCGAACCATGACTGAAACCCCAACTCTGACCACAATCCTCACCATCACCCTAACTTTTAACGTCACACAACCCCTACCCTACCACTACCCTACACTTAGACCTCCTTCTACCCTTACCCATACCCTACCCCTACCCCTGCCCCTAGTGCTTGCCCTAACCCTAACCCTAACCCCTACCCCTGCCCCTAGTGCTTGCCCTAACCCTAACCCTAACCCAAACCCTAACCCTACCCTACACTTAACCTCCTCCTACCCTTACCCTACCCTACCCTTACCCCTAGCACTTGCCCCAACCCTACCCTTGTCCTAACCCTAACTAACCTAACCCTAACCCTAACCCTTAGCACTAACCCTAACCCTAACCCTAACCTAACCCTAACCCTAACCACCTAACCCTAAACCACCTAACCTACCTAACCTTAACTCTAACCCTAACCCATAACCTAACCCTAACCTAACCCTAACCTAAACCTAACCCTAACCTTTAAACCCTAACCTAACCCTAACCCCTAACCCCAACACCCTAACCCTAACCCTAACCTAACCCCTAACCTAATCCTAACACTAACCCTAACCCTAACCCTAACCTTTAACCCTACCCTAACCCTAACCCTACCCTAACCCTAACCCTAACCATGACATCGTCCAACACTTACCCTACCAATTCCTAACCTAACCCTAACTAACCCTAACCCTACCCTAACTCTAATCCTAACCCTAACCCTAACCTTAACTCTAACCCTTACCCTAACCCTACCCTACCCCTAATCATTACAGTAACCCTAACCCTAATGCTAACCCTCACCCTAACCCTAACCTTTAACCCTAACCACCTAACCCTAACCCTAGCCCTAACCCTAACCCTAACCCCTAACCCCTAACCCTAACCCTAACACTAGGCCTGGCCTAACCCTACCCTAACCTTAACCCTAACCATAACCTAACCCTATCCCAAACCCTAACCTAACCCTAACCCTACCAATAACCCTACCCCTACCCTACCCCTAATCCCTAATCCTAACCCTAACCCTAACCCTAACCCACACTAACCCTAACCCTAACATTAACCCTAACACTAACCATAACCGAATGCTAACCTCTAACCCTCACCCTACCACTAACCCCCACCCAACCCCTAACCCTCAACCCAACCCTAACCTAACCCTAACCATAACCCTAAGTAAATCTAACCCTAACCCTAAACCTTAAATCTACCCTAACCCTAACCTACCCCTACCCCTACCCTACCCCTGCCCCAACCCATACCCTAAAATTTCAGTAACCCTATCCCTAACTCTAACCCTAACCCTAACCCTAACCCAACCATAACCATAGCCCTACCTAACCCTTACCAACCTAACCCTACCTTACCCTAACCTAACCCTAACCCTAACCCTAACCCTAACCCAACCCTAACCCTAGCCCTAACCCTAACCCTAACCCTAACAACAACCATAACGATAACCCTAATCCTAACCCTAACCCTAAACCTAAACCTAACCATGACCTCCTCCAACCTTTACCCCTACCACTACATCTAACCTTAACCTAACAACAACCCTAACCATAACTCTAACCCTATCCCCAACCCTAAACCTAAACCTAACCCTAACCCTAACCCTTACCCTAACACTAGCCTACCCTAACCCTAACCTTAACCCCAACCTAACCCTAACCTTAACCTAACCCTAACCTAACCCTTAACCCTAACCTAACCCTAACCTAACCCATAACCCTAACCCTAACCTGCCTAACCCTAACCCTAGTCCTAACCCTAACCATAACCCCTCTGATAAACCTAACACAAACCCAAACCCTAACCCTAACTCTACCCCCTACCCCTACCCCTACCCTACACACTACCCCTACCCCTACCCATAGCCTAGCCCTAACCTTAACCCTAACCCTAAACTTAACCCTAACCTTATCCCCTACCAATAACCATAACCCTAACCCTAACCCTAACCATAACCTTAACCCTAACCTAACCTAACCCTTAATCTACCCTACCCTACCTACCCCTACCCTACTCGTACCATACAACTAAACCTAATCCTAATCCCAATCTTAACCAACCCTAACTCTAACCCAACCCAACCCAACCCAAACCCTATCCCTATCCCTAACCCTAATCCTAACTAACCCTGACCTAACACCTACTTAACCCTAACTAGCCCTAACCCTAGTGATAACCCTAACAATAAACCTAAACTAGCCCTAACCTAACCCTAACCTAACCCTAACCTGGCCTAACCCTAACCCTAACCCTAACCTGACCTAACCCTAACCCTAACCTAACCTTAACCCTAACCCTAAACTGCCTTAGCCTAACCCTACTTGACCCTAACCAACCTAACCTAACCTAAACTACCTAACCCTATCCCTCATCCTAACCCTAACCCTAACCCATTGACTTTACCCGTCATAGAAAGAAAGTTACAATACATGCACAATTAATTTTCTGATTTAATAATATTCTTTTTCGAATATGTTCTTAACCACAGCCATGACATTTATGCCTCGAGAGGCTCAATAGAATGTTTCTTGTGCATTATCTTCAAAGTTCCTGTTTTGTTATGTGTAAGTGGTGTCTAGGCCAACAGGAAACTTAATCATTTCATTATCATTAACTGATGTGTTAATCTTTTTCTTCACGCTATTCAGTAATCCAAAACAGATAAAATTCTTCAAACACCGCTGAGGAATACATGCTAATAGGTTGACATTTTTTAAAGTACCAATACCATGTTGACTCTTTTTTTTTTTTGGGGGGGGGGGGTCAAAATTATTAATCTCTGACATCCAGAAATCATAAACGAATCAATAGATAATAATTTACACTTTATCAAGCACGACATTAAAAATAATCATGTAAAAATGATGAAAACGAAAAGGACAAAGAGCAAACACAACCTCTTCCCTGTTCTTATCCCCTAATTCATTTGCACAAAACTACTACAGGATTTTGAAACATTTCAGGGATGGAAATAACAATGCATGGATGGTTAACTTTCAAACCCAATGATATTTTGCTTCCCACAGTTTCATATCTTAGTCTATGAATACATGGGGTAGGACGCACACTGTTGCCAATAATGAAACATTTTAGGATATGGTGTTGGAATTACTACCTATGACAAACACTTGTTTATGTTTTTCTTCTTTAGCTCAAATCTAATTAGCAATGTTCCATTTTGGACATTTTTTTCATCCATTTCTTTTCAATACACATCTTATGCTGCTGCTGCTGCTGTTGTTGTTGTTGTTGTGTTGTTGTTGTTGTTGTTGTTGTTGTTTTGTTTTTGTTCTTGTTGTTGTGGTCTTGTTTTAGCTTTTTTATTGCTTGTTTTAACACACATTTTCTGTTGCTGTTGTGTTGTTTGTTGTTGTGGTGGTGGTGGTTCTTGTCTCT
>JAPXFY010000018.1:14509193-14531693 GCA_030674185.1 Monoplex corrugatus | reverse complement strand
ATAGACACACACAGACACACACATACACCAACACACACACACACACACACACACACACACACACACAACACACACACACACATATGCACACCTTCTTTCTGATCCTGTGCACATTTACGCGCAGACAAAATTATCAAAATATGATTCAGCCACACCAAACCATATGGTTATAACTATATAAAAAAAATGAATAAATAAAAAAAAAATCACAGTACACAAATGTTCGACTTTCAGACCAATTAACATTATTGTTTCCTGTGTGTTATTTCTATGGTATATGATATACTTGCCTCAGGCAGAAGTAGCACTGTTGCTTGTTTCATTTCCATTTCCACCGACTTTTTTTCTATGGAAATTGTTAAGTGTGGCAAACGGATGAAAGAAACTGTTTTTATGATATATTTTTTTTCTTTAGTTTTGTAACGTCTGCTGACTGGTTTTAAGAATAGGTTGCAACTGAGGAGGAAGTTTGACTTTCTTTTTCATTCTTCTCCATTTTTGTTTTACAATTTAAAAAAAAAAATTTCAGGAGGGGGGAAGGGAGTGGCGGGTTGCCTGTTTGAAAATTGTAGGTGTGTGCATGTGTGTTTGAACGTTTGCGAGAAGTGTGTGTGTGTGTGTGTGTGTGTGTGTGTGTGTGTGTGTGTGTGTGTGTGTGTGTGTGTGTGTGTGTGTGTGTGTGTGTGTGTGTACAAAATGCTTCAGGACGGAAATGTATGCATTGTTTAGATATAGTTTCATTACATTAAATACGTATTCGTAAAAAAATAGATTAAACAAGCGACTTACATTCAGTATCATACTGGAGAACATACTAAATTTAAATATTTTGATTTTGCAGTATAGACTCTTGGCATATGTAAAAAAGCCTATATTTATTCCGACAAAAGAAACATGTAGCCAACACGGAAATAACCGGAAACGCCATTGAGTATTTGTCTTTTTCATTTAAGAGACTTTTCAGCAAGAAAGCATTTTTTCAAACATTTCATCCGAAAAGAAGCCAGACAATTAGCATTAAAACTATCTATTCTGTTTCATGGATAGGCAGCTATAGGAAAAAGTATCTTATTAATGACAATGTGCTTGATGTGACTAGAATAATCAGGTGGTTTTTAGTTTGACTGTCATGAATGTGGTTTCTAAGAAGAATGTTGAGAGTTCCATGGACAGTAAAGAAAAACAAACGAGATTTGAATGACACACGAAGATCAATATCAAAAGAGATTAGGAAAAGACAAGCAACATCTGTAGGTCATTTATGAGGCAGGAGAAATTAGAGCACCTGGTCACAACAGAAAGAATGTTGAGAGTTCCATGGACAGTGAAGAAAACAAACGAGATTTGAATGAGGCAAACACACGAAGATCAATATTAAAGGAGATTAGGAAAAGACAAGCAACATTTGTAGTAATTTTATGAGGGAAGAGAAATTAGAGCACCTTATCACAACAAGAAAAGCTGGAGGGAAAGAGAACACCAAGCAGACAGGGAGAAAATATCGGACGGACTGACAGGGTGGCTGAGGACAGAGTAGGTGGGAGATGTACTTGCAGCCACGAGAGATGGATTCGTATGGAGGGTGATGATCGCCAGCGCCATGCAGCATGGCACATTGATGATGATGGTAATGCCATGACAAGTTTCGTTTGAATACGTTGCTGAAATAGACTGTAATTGTTTTTGCGTGTTTCAGTTTCATTTTGCCTAAGTGAGATGAGTGTAAACTGAGCTTTGCCATCCAGATGTTTTACATGATGGCAACATTTGGTGTGGAAACAGTGTGTACAGTTTTATGACCATATAAAGTGACAGCACAGATGTGGCTGCTATTGCTCTTTTGTCTGTTATTGCACGTTTCGACAAATAAAGAACGTTAACGACAACACAACGTTAAGTAAAAAAAAAATGGGAGAGAGAGACAGAGAGACAGAAACAGAGAGACAGAGACAGAGAGACAGAGACATAGAGACAGAGACATAGAGAGAGATAGACAGACAGACAAAGACAGAGAAAGACAGAGAGAAAGAAAGAATTAAAGAGAGAGTGAGAGAGAGAGAGAGAGAGAGAGAAAACAGACAGACAGACAGACAGACACAGACACAGAGAGACCAAAACAGAGATAGACAGAGATAGAGACAGAGACAGAGAGAGTGAGAGAGTGAGAGAGAAGAGAGAGAGAGAAAGAGAGAGAGGTGGGGAGGGAGAGAGAGAGAGAGAGAGAAAGAGAGAAAGAAAGAGAGAAAAAGAGAGAGAGAGAGAGAAGGGGGAGGGTACAGCTGGTGTTAATGTAACAATAACAATGACGCTGACATGTGCAAGCCTGTATTCTGCTCACAAATGTCTTCCTAGCCAAGTTACCCTCTGTCTATATTTGAAATGAAAATAAAGCTGTAACTGGTTCAGTTTTCTCTTCTTTAGTCTATTTTCTGAATGAAAAGAATATTGAAACGAAAATACGTCTACTTAAACGTGTCTACATGTTTGTTTGTCAGTATGCGCGCGCTCGCGCGTGTGTGTGTCTGTGTGTGTGTGTGTTTGAGAGTGTGTTTGTGTGTGTGCGAATGTACCTTTAAGGCGTTAAAAGCTCAGAACCAACACAAACATAGCTTTTCGATGAAGGAGCAAAAACAAAAATTGAACTACTGTAAAAGACAACTTTGAATCTTTATTCTACGAAAGGTTTGAAAATGAAGGAACCACCTTTCACATTTTAACTTGAGCCCATATACTAGGTAGGACCTCAGGCCCTGGCCAGCACCTGTGTTTATGTGCAGGCTAAAGGCTTGGGCCATGATTATTTTGAATCTTCTCCATCACGTGGCACCTGTAATGACAGCGCTTATAGAATTCATTCCGAGTGCAGAGACATCATCTTGAAGAACTGAAATGGACAAAGAAACTAGAGCCTCACTTTACGCTCATTGCACATACGGTTTATTGTCTGGTTATTTTTTTGCATCAGCTGTTATAATTATTTCACCAGCACACAGAAGGCACAGGTGTGTCGAAGATGACGTTCACTAGTCACCTCTGTTTTGTCTTTATAGTGAAGGCGAATAAATGTCTATCAATTAACATCAGGAAGAGAGTTCTTGAATGTTATATAGAACCAATACTGTTGTACGGATGCGAGGCGTGGACAGTCAACAAAGCCAGAACAAGATTGCGGCAGCCGAGATGTGGTTTCTAAGAAGAAGGTTGAGAGTTCCATGGACAGCAAAGAAAACAAACGAGACAGTCTTGATGGAGCAGACACAAGTAGATCACTCATAAGGAAGATTAGGAAAAGACAGGCAACATTTAAGGCCATTTTATGAGGAAGGGGGATTTGGAGCACCTGGTTACAACGGGAAAGCTGGAGGGAAAGAGAGCACCGGGTAGACCCAGGGAGAAAATGCTGGACGAACTTGCAGAGTGGCTGGGGACGAGGGGGTGGGAGAGATGCTAGGGGCAACAAGAGATAGAGACAGATGGAAGTCCATGATCGCCAACGCCATGCGGCAGGGCACCTGATGATGAGTGAAGGCGAAGATGGAGAGTGTCCCTTTGTCGTAGCGTGGACATGCATACAAAAAATGACGACTGCAATATGACTATATGAACTGAACTCTTCGCGTTTCCTCTGTTCGCTTTGGATAAAACACTGTTATTGTTATTTTGTTTAAAGCCCAGCCGACTGCGTAGAGCGCTATCAAGGCTATAATTCTTTCAGAACACGCACAATAATTTAACAGGAAAAAAATAGCAAAGAATATCAAGTACACATATTAATGCATTTGCGCTCATAATCTAAAGAGACTCCCTGGGGTTGACCATTCCATCCAATTTATCACACAGGGGATTTGACAAACATACTTGGATACAAAGTAAACCATACTTAAGGACACTGAAACATATATAAAAACGGGTCTAAATTACCTGATATTGCTTCCCCTATCTCATTTCCTCCTAGAGCCAAAAATGCATTTCAAAAACACTATGAGAAAGTACGTAAGACTTTGTCGAACACATACAGGTGAATGGACCAGCAAGGCAGGAAATGATAGGAAGAAATGGCAGAAAGCAGAGGAACAAGGCAGAAACAAAGAGAGTGACGTAAAAGAGGAAATTTCTAGCACAGGATTTCCAGAAGGTAGGGATACTGCTTATACAGAAAGAGCCCCTGGCATTCCCACGGATGGGTGAGTGGGGGGGGGGGGGGGTAAAACACTGGAGAAACCTGTAACTAGCGAATTAGCCATAACCCTCTACACTTAAACTATTACAAGGATTTCGGGGTTTTTGTTGTTGGCTTTTTTTTTTCAGAAAGGGTTGGACCTGCTGCTCAGCAGCCCTTTGTAAAATAGACGTTTTTGCTGTCCCATCGTTTGCGTCGGCTCATTAGCGTTGATGTCATGGCACTCAGACGAGCTCCACAAGTCTAATGCAAAAAATTTCTGCATTTTTGCACTGTTCATTTGAGTATCTCGTTGACATTTGAAAGATCTTTCTTCTTCTTGTTTTTTTTGTTGTTCCAACATTTCAAAGAGACTGCCTAAATCGAGAATGCTATTGCTGTGCTAGTTCCTGGGTTGTTATAAGCGAGAAACAAGTGCGCAAAGGCAAAAGCGTATATGTATCTTTTCAAAAAGTTTCGAGAATGCAAGCAAAACAAAAGCCTGTATACACGAAATTGTTGTAAGCGTGCATGGTGTGCTGTGTGTGTGTGTGTGTGTGTGTGGTGTGTGTGTGTGTGTGTGTGTGTGTGTGGTGTGTGTGTGTGTGTGTGTGTGTGTGTGTGTGTGTGAGTGTGTGTGCTGTGTGTGTGTGTGTGTACAAGTGGCTGACCGAGGTCGTGTGTTGCATGAGTGTGACTTTGTGTGTGTGTGTGTGTGTGGTGTGTGTGTGTGTGTGTGTGTGTGTGTGTGTGTGTGTGTGTGTGTGTGTGTGTGTGTATGCATGCTTGTGTGTGTGCGCGCGCGCGTGTATGTGTGTTGATGTGTGGGTGATAACGTGTATCTGTTTATCTGAATCAATTATTGGTTATTTTTATATTTATTTGAATTGATATTTTCTGCTTGACAGATATAAAAAAAGCAGTGCAAACATTTTGTTGTAGTTAATGGTAAATATGGCAACCATTATATATTAAAAGAGTACAAAATTCACTTCATGTTTTTAATATAGGACTTGCGGTAAGATATGTGTCTTCAAAAGTGGTTGTGTTTTGCATAGTCTTCTCAGACTTAGTTTATTATTTTTTTATACATTAATTCATGAAGGCTTATTGAATGAATACACAGAGTGAGAGAGAGAGAGAGAGAGAGAGAGAGAGAGAGGAGGGAGGGAGAGAGAGAGAGAGAGTGAGAGAGAGAGAGGGAGAGAGAGTGCGTGCGTGTGTGTGTGTGTGTGTGTCTGTGTGTCTGTGAGTGTGTGTGTGTATGTGTCTGTGTCTGTGTATTCGTCAACATCAAACTGTTCCATTTTTCCAGTAATATATGTTTTTGAGCATGTAGTACATTTCGCTTTCAACAGTCTTTCAATCCTTTCCAAAAATCTTTTAATATTTAGACTTTTCCAAAAAAGTGCACACGGTTATTCATAAATCCCATTTCTTTTATAATGAATTCAGTTCAAAGAATTTTCTCAACAAAAATTGAAAGAGGCAAACACAAACACAAAAAGAACATCAATGAAAGAGGCAAACACAAACACAAAAATAACATCAATGAAAGAAGCAAACACAAAAAGGCACATCAATGAAGAAGATTAGAAAAAGACAAGCAACATATATAGAACATTTTATGAGGCAAGAGAAATTAGAACAGCTAATCCCAACAGTAACGCTGGAGGGAAAAAGAGCACCAGGTAAACCCAGGGAGACAATGCTGGCCTGGTCTGGTTTGCGGAGTGGATGAAGACAGAGGGTGAGAGACATATCTACAGCGACAAATTTAATATAGATTCGTATGGAGGGCCATGATCGCCAACGCCATGCGGCACACGATTACGATATTCTGGTGCTACTGTCCTGATTTTCTCAATCGATAAAACTTAATTTGAGGTCGACGTCGTCCGTTCCTGCTCTGTAGAAAACCAGTTTAACTGACTTTCTGAATTGAAACTAATCTACTACGTACTTCAGGACCAGCATTGTCAGAATGTCAAACCTGATGAGCCTTTATGGGAGAACAGGGGAATAGATTTTAAATAATTTACTGTCTGAAAGAGATTAGAGCAGACGCAGATAATACAACACGTCGCTTCACAGTGTTTTTTTCTTTATTTTAAAAAAAAATCAAAGTCTTCTTTTTTATTTTGTCTTTATATTTTCTCTTCAGTGTTTGTTTCGTTCTGGAATCTCTCTTTAGAAAGTATGATAATAGATAGGTGGTTCTGACTGATCTGTGACTCGCGTGTGGAACTTCAAAATACAGGGGGGTGCAAAAGTAGGTATACAGTTATGAGAAAAGAAGACACGTACAATACTCATTGCATTTAGTATACAAACAAATGAATATTGCATATACATGTAATAACAAGCACAGCCTTAATCCCTCAGATACTCAAACTGCTTGCCGTCGGTATTCACACACTCCTCTAATCTAGAGCGGAATTAAGCATTATAGTAATGATGTGATACTTACTGTATACCTACTTTTGCACCCCCCTATATAAATTGTATTATAGATATAGCTATGTAGACTGAGGGGGAAGGGCAGGAGGGATAAGAAGGGGTGGTTGTAAAGAAGGGAGAGAGAGAGGGAGGGAGACAGAAAGAGGAGTTTAAGAGAGACGGACAGACAGACAGACAGATAGATAACAACTTAAATGGATGTTTTTTTTTCTTTATTGTCATAAATATTTGCACATAGGCTAAACTGAATATATGCCGTTGTTTATTTGTACCACAAAATCACGAAACAGGTTACTGCCAAAGAATTGAAAAGTGTGTGTGGGGTGGGGGTGGGGGGTGGGGGGGGTGGTTGAGTGGGTGTGGGTGAGAGAGAGAGAGAAAGGGAGAGAGAGATAGACATAGAGAGAGAGAGTGAGTGAGAGACAGAGACAGACAGACAGACAGATAGACAAACAGACAGGCAGACACGGACAGACAGAGAGAGAGAGACAGAGAGGGAACTTGGGAAAAAGAAACAGACAGACAGAGAGACACAGGAAGATGGAGAGGGGGAAGAGATGGAGGATGGGAGAGAGAGACAGAGAGACACAAAAAGAGAAAAGGGACATACTGAGAGACAAAGACAAAGAGATAGATAGATAGAGACAGACAGACAGACAGACAGACAGAGACAGAGACAGAGACAGACAGAGACAGAGACAGAGACAGACGAGACAGAGAAAGCAGACAGGACAGAGTCAGAGACAGAGAGACAGAGAGAGACAAAGAGACAGAGAGAAACAGAGAGACAGAGAGAGACAAAGAGACAGAGAGAAAGAGACAGACAGATAGACAGACAAACAGAAAAAGAAAAGAGAGAGAGAGAGAAGAGAGAGAGAGAGACAGACAGACAGAGACAGACAGCGACAGAGACAAAGACAGAGACAGAAACAGAGACAACGATACAGAGATACAGAGAGACAGAGAGATAGAAAGAGAGAGAGAGAGAGGATAATACGGAGCCGGACAGACAAACAAACAGATGGAAAGACAGACAGAAAAAGAGGAAGGCTTAACAAATTACACATTACAGACTTCATAAACATGTTTGCATACCAAGAAAACTCCAATCTCAAAACACCATGTAACAATCAAGTTTAGTGTGAACAGTAGTATGTATGTTCTTCCAGGGCATCCTGCCGCGATAATTAATTGACACTATTAACTTAATGTTCTGAATTCTTAATTGTAATTGTTCCCCTTCTTACATTCAAATTTCCACTACCCCTTCCCATCCCCGTCCCCCACCCTTTTTCCCCTCTTCCTGTGTGTGTGTGTGTGTGTGTGTGTGTGTGTGTGTGTGTGTGTGTGTGTGTGTGTGTGTGTGTGTGTATGTGTGTGTGTGTGTGTGTGTGTGTGTGTGTGTCTAAAATCACTATTGTGAACAGACACTAAATAAAGATTCCATTTCATTCCATTCCTGCCGCGATACTCCATTCAGACTTCAGATTCATAAACATGTTTTTCTTTCTGCAACGGGCATGTCTTTGTCTTCATGTGTTCCAGAACGATTGATTTAACAGCGCAGCAGCGTTGAATCACCCCGGCATGTACCTTACTCTATAATCCCGAAAATGAACCACCAAGCCATATTAATAATTCACTTTTTTTCTCATAATGTTGCCAACAGAGAAAACGTTCACAGCAAGACCATTACACTGACAATAAAACAAGCATAAAATACCTCCTCTGCCAGTTTGATGGCTTGGTACATTGAGAACTTGCAGGGAATTTCAACTTCCCGCATGGACATAGAAAGATGTATGGGTATAAATTAATGAAGAAGATTAGGAAAAAAACAAGCAACGTTTACAGGGCATTTTACGAGGCAGGAGAAATCGGGGCACTGGTCACAACAGGAAAGCTGGAGGGAAAGAGAGGAGCACCCAGTAGACCCAGGGAGAAAATACTGGACGGACGTGCAGAGTGGTTGAGGTCAGAAAGGATGAGAGATGTACTTGCAACGACAAAGGATAGATTCGTGTGGAGGGCCATGATCGCCAACGCCATGCGCAGGGCACATGATGATGATGATGATGATGATGAACGAGAGACAAGAGAGACGATGATGATGATGATGATGATAATGATTTTGATGATGGGCAAAAATACGTAAAGAGAGAGTAAAATACATATTTTCACTTACATACACACAGAAATACCTCGGACGGAGTCAGATCTATGGTGAACCCACAGGCTGGAGTTTGGAGTTTTCAAGAGGGGATCCATCAAACTCTGATAAATTCCATATGCGCCCCACCCAAACCCGCCAGCAATCATCTGGCAGACTCCCTGAGGCTGAGCAAAACCCTATGGGCTGGTAAGGTCTTGAACTGAGTAGTGGAAAAGAGTGAGTGGGGGGTCTTTGAAACATTTAACTGCCACCACCAGAATGATGGAAACAATAAGATGGGCAGGAAAAGGGCAATGTTTAAATTGTGGACTGGGACCGAACTGAAGATATCAGATCCTGAGTCCTCGGCTCTGTCAAAAGAAGCAACCGCTCTCTGTGAGCCCACGGCATATGGCATAATACTTCTTGAAGATCTGGCTGAAAGTGTAAAACTGAATGTAGCAACGTGCTCTACAGAGACAATCAGTGGTCTTGATGTAGAGGATCTCCTGTTCTGTAAGACAGTCACAGCATTTTGTCGCATCACTCGTGTGTCTCAGCGTGCTTAAAAGACAGCTTAATCATTAACTGTTATTACATTTCCACAGAAACACAGTCTACATGATGTATGTCTATAGTCTACTGTCTGTGAAAGCCTAATAAAATAAAAGGTGATTTTGGTACTATTTCACTGCGTTTTTGTGGTTCCAGTTTTATTTCTCTCAAAGGACACAATTTGTATCAATAAGTGGTTCTTTTTCCGCTCTGTTGCATGTGGAGTTTCCTAAAGTTCCGTTCTTGGACCTTTTTGTTTGTTATGAATATTACCCCTATCTCCACCATTATAAACAACCATTCTGTTGACCATCACCTTTTTGCTGCAGACAACTATACAGGTCACTCCTCCGCTAGAATGAATGAAATGATTTCCACACTTAATTATACACTGCCAAACAAAGGTGTGCGTCTTCCAAGTTCACTTTCTCTCAATGCATGTGCTTTCCTTTGTCTTATCCTGTAAGACATCTATGATTCATCTTTCGCTCTATCTTTTCCATTCGACTCATATGACCAAAGTATCTCAAGTGGCTTTTAGGAACTTAGAACCATTAGCCCTATTCACGTCTCCTTACTGATTCTGCAGCCAAATTTTCATAACTCTTGTGTACTTCCACTTCTTGATTACTGTAAAGCATATTATTGGCGCTTTCTTGTCTCTTAAGTCTCTACAGAAAGTTCAAAATGTCTTGCAAGACTCGTCTTTAAATCTTCATGTTATGAGAGTTCAACACCCCTGCTTTGTACATTACACTGGCTGCTATTCAACAACATTATTAGATACAAAGCAGTTCATATGTGTTACAGTATTGTCTCCGGTATTTCTCCTGCTTATATTTCTCAATCGCTCTCAATCTCCTTCCCGAACACTTCAATCTTCTTCTGATACTCAGTTTTTCAAAAAACCCTCGATTGAGCTATAAGACTCATGCTTTTCGATCTTTTGGCCTTATTTGACCTTTTGTGTGGAACAGTCTGCATTTTTCATTCAGAGGAATTTGCCTTACTTTTACTCTTTAAGATCCAATTTAAAGCCCATCTTTCCATAGATCCTTTACATAATAAACTTTGTTATACTCTCTCTTCTGTCCCGATCTATCTCTCTTTCCGTCTCTGAATCTGTTTCTGTCCCTCTCTATCTCTCCCTCTGTTTCTGTCTTTCTGTGGCTGTCTCTGTCCCTCTCTCTGTGTGTGTCTCTCTCTCTGTGTCTCTGTCTGTCTTTCTCTCTATCTCTCTCCTCCTCCTCCTCCTCTCACATACATACGCACAACTATAGACACGTCACATACACCCATACGCACACACACACACACACATACACACACAGCACGCACACAAAGACGCACTCACACACACACACACACACACACACACACACACACACACACACACACGCCGCACGCACCCACACACACACACACACACACAACACACACCACACACACTGTCTGCACGCACGCATCTAGGAAAGTGAAGTTTACTACATAGTTTTGGCCAGGACAAGTGCCATTTTTTCTCGCTGTGAGATCGTTAACATGCTGTAGTACGTGCTCGACGCAGTACTTTGGTGTATGGTCTCATCCGAAATGTTAGCATTTAAGATCTAATGGGGAACGGGAGGAAAAAATTCCATGTCAAGTCAATGATTCGAGTCAAGATTTCTCGCTGGCGATGTAGTTCTTTAACTCTATTGTGACTGCACTTGCCACAGCTGAGCTCTCCTGCTGGCCTAGGGCTGCCACAGTGAAATCACTGAGAACTGTCGCCTTTGAGCCATTTTCCATCGATTTTAGACAAAGAAACCGGCAAAACGTAGCTGAACCATTCGACGGAAGTTCCCTCCACAATGGAAGCAACTGCCAACTACTAAATCATTAGCATAACAAAAGTAGAGGAAGTTATATACCTTAGACCGTCTGTTACTATGATCGAAGTAGCCCGTCCTCAGTGAGAGCTCAGCTGTTACTTCAATCGAAGTAGCCCGTCGTCAAAGAGTTAAAAACGGATGGACCATACATTTGGGCTGATGTCAAAGGGAGAAAAACGACAAACAAACAAACAGACAAACAAACAAACAAACAAACAAACAAACAAACAAACAAACAACACCATTCAAGTAAACCTCTGTCTCAAGCTTCTTTCCATTCGCTTAACAGCTTTCAGCGTCTTTCCCAGTCCTGACATTGCCGTCACAATGGACATCAGACCTTCAACCTTTCAGGACTAAACGCGATAACCAAGACACTAGCTGAATTGGACGGAATGGTCAACGCCACTGACATATCCTTTGATCATGTGTGCGAATGCGTTGATATGTGCACTTAATTTTCTTTTCAAGTGTCTGTTTGTTCCTTTGTTTGTTTGTTGGTTGGTTGGTTGGTTTTTCAGTGAGTTGTAAGTTTTGAGATAGTAAAAGCCCTGATATAACTCTGCGCAGTCGGCTGGGCTTTAAACAAAAATAACAGTAAATCAACTTACTAGAAAAACAAACAAACAAACAAATCCAAAATAATGAGAGACAACACTTGAATATTTTTTTCCTACAGTTTCAGTTTCTCAAGATGACGTCTCCATGCTCGGAATGATTTCCATATACACTAACGTTACAGGTGCCACACGTGTGGTGATCACGACATAATAATAATAATAATAATTACAATATTTATATCGCGCTAAATCTTGGTAAATCAAATCAAAGCGCGCTCACTCACCAATCACACGCAGGATCGCACTCAAAGATGAACATTTGTAAAACAATCAATTAAGTCAAAAATAGGCATAAATGTCCATACAATGCTGAAATTATGAACAATGGAAAAATAGCAGTAAAAAACGGCGAAAAAGGCCTCAGAAATTCATAGACGTGGAAAGAGGTGAGTTTTCAAACCTGACTTAAATGCGGAAAGAGTAGATGTGGTCCGGAGCGATAGGGGAAGATTGTTCCACGCAGCTGGTCCTGAGACAGAAAAAGAGCGCTGACCAACGGTTAAGAGTCTAACCTTGGGAATTTGTAGGGTAAGAGTATCAGAGGAAGAGCGCAAGGTGCGAGCTGATGTACGAATTTTGATCTTGTCACAGAGATAGGATGGAGCAGAATGATGAGTAGATTTATAGCATAAGGTGTCTATTTTGTATTTGATTCTATCAGCGACAGGAAGCCAATGCAGAGACCGAAGGAGGGGACTAACATGATCAATTTTTTTCTTTCTAAGGACGAGGCGGGCAGCTGTATTTTGTAAGCGTTGCAGGCAAAGGAGACGAGAAGCTGGTAGGCCAGATAAAAGAGCATTGCAGTAGTCCAGGCGTGACAGAACAAGGGAAGTTACTAGTTAAGCCTTAAACCTACACATAAACCCATGAGCTGGCCAGGTCCTGAGGTCCTACCTAGCATATGTTTTACCTAACCTACATTTTCCCCTTATACTAACACTGTATCAATCTATCACTGGAACAATCTTGAGACTTTTTCTTTCTAGAAAGGATTTGAAAATAAATGGACGACCTTTCACATTTTGACCAGAGTCTCACCTTTCTTACATTGCAGACATTATGTTTTCATTTTGTCCGCTTTGGTCTCTACAGCAATTGTTCATCCTTCACCAATACACAGAAGGCACAGACGTGCCGGATGTGACATTTGCTAGTAAACCCTGTTTTGTTCTCGCTTTAAAAGTGAAAAAGAATAGTGTTGTATTGTCCAAGCGTTGACGTGAATTGAAAATGGTGCCTACAATATGATTGTATGAATTGAATCCTTTACAATTTTCCCAGACAGTTTGCTTTTGATAAAACGTTGGACAAAACTGTAGTTTCACAATGCCACACAATCTTACTCTCCCTCGTGCGCTTGTTTACACTATCTTCTATGAGCAAGAGAGGCCATAACTTTATTGTCTGTCGAAATGTCGTGCACATTTGGTTTCTAAATACAATATTGAGAATTCTATGAGCGACAAAGCAAACAAACGAGACAGTCTTAAAGAAGGCAGACACAAGAAGAACATTCATAAATAAGATTAGAACAAGACAGGCAACATTTATAGGACATTTTATGAGGCAACAGCAACTAGAGCACTTAGTCACAACAGGAAAGCTGGAGGGAAGGAAGCCACCAGGTACCCCCAGGGAGAAACTATTGGACGGACTTGCGGATTGGCTGAGGAAAGAGAGGGTGACAGATGTGCTTGAGACAAGGGACGGATTCGTATGGAAGACCATGATCTCCAACGCCATGCGGCAGGGCACGTGATGATAATGATGTGCACAGACGCACTGCACGCTCCTTCATTAATGGCAAACAACAACCCTCTACCTCGTGTGTTTGCTCACACTATCTCCTATGAGAAAGAGAAGCCTTTATAGTATTTGTGACCCGCTCTGACTAAAGGTACAATAAGTCGGGTGAGGCCTTCTGCTGCTGTGGGCTGAAAACTCTGAACAGGGACAATAAGTCGATTTTGAGTTTTCTGCATTTTCATGCTTTATAACCACTTTTACACTATGTCCTAACACAATAAAGTCAAATTCAATGGATTAGTATAATTTTTTTTGTGATTTAATGTTTTCTACTCCTTTCAAAATATTCACAAGTTCCGTAATATTTTGTTGATTAAAGTACCCTTTTCTTAAATTTATTTTTCTTTTTGTTGGTTTGGATGGATGGACAATTAAGTAAACAAGGAAAGCATGGAATTTCAGCTGATTTGGTTGATATTTAATGCTTGTTGCTAGGGAGTTTCTGACAATACCTTTTCAATTCAGGCCTATTCCCCTCGACAGTTTTTCTCAAAATAGCTCACTTGACCCCTCTCATCTTTGAAAGCCCAGAACATTTTTGTTTTTGTAGCCTGAAACTCAACTTTAGTACTATTTGAAAGCTGAGATTCTAAACTTTATAGTGATAACAAAACCTAAAAATGCCTAAACTGATACTATTGTGCCTTTTGTGAGAATGGGTCACATTTTCTTTCCTGCACATACGTAGTCCTCAATCATTCATTCCTTTCTTAGTCTGGCGTGCCCGGATCGGATTGATCAGTCCACCTCCGGACACACTGACTCAAATCAGCTTCATGAAGCCGTGGTCATTGTCGACGACGACAGACGAACACCAGTCTGGCGTCGTAGTCTTCAGACGCATATGATCAACTTTTTGACTCCTGCACCCTATCCACCAGGTACAAAAACTTAACCCTTTGACTCCCTCATCCTATGCCAGGAAGCTGGTAGATAGGATGAAGGAGTCAAAGAATTAAGTTTTTACTCTGCTATCATGGTTGATAATGGAGGAGGCTGGTGGACAGGGTGCGGGAGTCAAAGGGTTAAGCTTTGCTGAACTGTGACCAAACATTTTCAATCACCTTTGCTTTGATTTTTTTTCTAAGTACATCCCTTTAGAGAGGGTGGGAGGTGTACTTACAACGACAAGGAATAGATTCGCATGGAGGGCCGTGATCGCCAACGCCATCCATGTGGCAAGGTACATGATGATGATGACATATCTTTTCTTCACTCTACTCATAGCCATGGTCTGAATCATCAGTCATATAGATGTCATGGTGTTTGGATTAAGAGCAGAAAGCTACTATTGCAAAGAAAAGATAAATTTGAAATCATATGAAAAAGTAGAGATGCTAAAAGAAAGCAAAACTCTACAGACTTTACAATAACACGGATAAAATTAAATGTAAGGAAATCATGGGAGTGATTTGACAGCAAAGGCTGGGCGTAAGGCTTTCGTCATACATGTTCCATAGTTTTCACAAAACTCTATACAAACATACTGTATTAAATATGAACTGTATAAAATATATTTTACTTCAGCATTCTGTATGCGTATTTTACATGAGCAAATCGTAATACATACAGACAGACAGACAGACAGAAGAGATAGAGACAGACAGACAGACAGACAGACAAAGAGAGGGAGAGAGGCCCAGACAGACAGAGAGAGAGAGAGACAGACAAAGAGAGAGAGACAGACAGACAAAGAGAGAGAGACAGACAGACAAAGAGAGAGAGGAGAGAGAGAGAGAGAAGAGAGAGAGAGAGAGAGAGTGCAGAAAGGGAAACAAAACAACACGAAGCAAAACGTGCATATTTTACTATAGATATAAATCTTGTAGATGTACCGCTACTGGTAACCTGGAACCAGTATACTGTCACAGGGTCGAATTGCTGGCGACTAAACCAGCAACCCCACCAGTCCTCTCAGGAGGATGGTGAGGAGGGTGGCTAGAAACCCTGGTGGAAATAAATTAGATCCATCAAAGGGCGCCAGCTCTGGAGAGCTACCCGCGGCCATCTAGCTAAGGGAGTAAACCCTGACAGTAAATCCGGTGTGGGGCCCCTAAGGCGGTTGGATGGCAAACTTTGTCACTTTCCGGCAGCTCCTGCGGCTGCGTTGGCACCAAAACGTAACAGCCCTGCTGTTCCTTTGGATCTGTCAGCGAGGTGGAGAGGGGGGACAAGTTGCATGGGCAACAGCCTGTCTTCCATATTACACTGCCCAGGCTTACATCCGTTCATTCATCCACAAACACTCTGCACCTACGACCTGGAGAGGACACTCCAGCCTCGCTACTAACACTAGTGTCGGCACAACACGGAAAGCAACAGATACCGGTGATAAGTCATTGCTCAACTGGCGTAGAGCTGACGCCAGGGGTTGCTTTTGACGGTGGGAGAGACCTTCGTGTCTTACTGGACAGCTACCGCCCACCTAAGCTGGGCAGCCCACAGCCAAATAGATGCTGTCCCGCAACGACCTGCCTTCTTCATTGGGTGCATGAAGATTAGGAGAAAATCTGACAAGCAGGTCGTTAATTACCGCACCAAACAAAAAGAAAAATTCAAATTCAAGAAACGGATCAGGAAAAGGATGAGCGGTGAAGCTAGGCTGTTGGAATGTCCGAACAATGATGCCTGGGCTCTCCCAAGATCTGCAAGACATCAGCGACGCCAGAAAAACCGCCGTCATAAACAGCGAACTAAAGAGGCTCAATGTGGACATTGCCACTCTGCAGGAAACACGGCTGGCTGACTCAGGAACACTAAAGGAAAGGGACTACACCTTCTTCTGGCAAGGAAAGAGTTCTGATGCCCCAAGAGAGCACGGAGTAGGCTTTGCAGTAAGGAACAGCCTGCTGAACATGATCGAACCAGGCAGCGGCGGTTCAGAACGATTCTTGACTCTCCGCCTCAACACCACCGAAGGCTATGTCACTCTCATCAGCGTTTATGCCCCAACTCTGTCCGCCTCTCCAGACACCAAGGATGAGTTCTACGAAAATCTTGCATCAAACATAAGGAACATCCCCAGGACAGAACAACTTGTTCTCCTGGGCGACTTCAACGCCAGAGTGGGTGCAGACAATGACTCATGGCCCTTCTGCCTCGGTTCCTTTGGAGTGGGGAAAATGAATGAGAATGGACAGCGACTGCTTGAGTTTTGCGCCTGCCATGAACTGTGCATCGCCAACTCCTTCTTCAAGACGAAGCCTCAGCACAAAGTCTCCTGGAGGCATCCCCGCTCAAAACATTGGCACAACTGGATTTGATCCTAGTAAGACGTGCCGCTATCAAAAACGTTCTCCACACTCGCTCTTATCACAGCGCAGACTGCGACACAGACCACTCTCTGGTATGTTGCAAGATCAGGCTACAACCAAAGAAGTTCCACTGCTCAAAGAAACAAGGGAACCCTGCATTGACGTCAGCAAGATGTCTCAGCCAGATCTTGTAGAAAGTTCGCAGAGGCCTTTCAGAGAGAATACGATGCATTGCAGCCCAGAGACTCTGCCACTGAGAGATGGGAAACGCTACGAGACACCATGCACCGCATTGCTATGGCCACCTTTGGGAAGAAAACTGTGAAGTCCCACGACTGGTTTGAGGCCAAATCATCAGAGATGACTCCCACTGTTGAGGCCAAGCGTGCCGCACTCACCAAGTATAAGCGGTCACCCAGTGAGAAGAACCTGCAAATCCTCAGGGCTGCCAGAAGTAAGGTTCAGCTTAACGCCAGGCGCTGCGCAAACGAGTACTGGACAGAGCTCAGCGAAGAGATACAGAGTGCTGCTGAAAGAGGCAACATCCGAGGAATGTATGATGGCATCAAGAGGGCACTGGGACCAACACAGAGCAAGATCGCCCCCCTCAAATCCTCCACTGGGGAAGTAATCAGCAATCCTAGCCAACAGATGGAAAGATGGACGGAACACTACTCCGACCTCTACTCCACACAGAACATGGTGTCCCCCTTAGCCCTCGATGCCATCAAGTGCATGCCGGTAATGGAGGAACTTGACGCAGAGCCAACTGTGGACGAACTCAGCAAGGCCATTGATAGCCTGGCATCAGGGAAGGCACCTGGCAACGACGGAATTCCCCCAGACTCATCAAGCACTGCAAGACTTCTCTTCTGCACCCTTTGCACGCAGTTCCTCTGTCAATGTTGGAATGAGGGAGCTGTACTTACCACAGGACATGAGGGACGTCAAGATCGTCACCCTGTACAAAAACAAGGGCGAAAGGAGCGACTGCAACAACTACAGAGGTATCTCGCTCCTCAGCATTGTTGGCAAGTCTATGCTCGGGTCCTCCTAATCCGCCTTTAGAAACTGGCTGAACGCGTCTACCCGGAATCACAGTGTGGTTTTCGAGCAGAGAGATCCACGGTAGACATGGTCTTCTCCCTTTGCCAAATCCAGGAAAAGTGCAGAGAGCAGCGGATGCCCCTGTATGTGGCATTCATTGACCTCACCAAGGCCTTTGACCTAGTCAGCAGAGATGGCCTTTTCAGGGCTCTCCGAAAAATCGGCTGCCCCCCCCCCCAAAGCTGCACAGCTTAATTGAGTCCTTCCACTCAAACATGAAAGGGATGGTGCAGTTCAACGGAAACCTCTCCAAGCCCTTCGATGTACGCAGCGGTGTGAAACAAGGCTGCGTCCTGGCCCCAACCCTCTTTGGAATCTTCTTCGCTCTCCTCCTGAGGCATGCGTTCAGCACAGCGCAAGAAGGGATCCACCTGCGGACCAGATCAGATGGCAGGCTCTTCAACCTCGCCCGCCTCAGAGCAAGGACAAAGGTCCGTGAAGCCCTCATCAGAGACATGCTATTTGCCGACGATGCCGCAGTTGTGACCCATACTCAGCGGGACTTGCAGTCACTAATGGACCGCTTCTCCCAGGCCTGCAAAGATTTTGGTCTGACCATCAGTCTTAAGAAGACAAACGTCCTGGGCCAAGACACGCCATCTCCACCAGCCATCACCATTGATGACTACGAGCTTGAAGCCATCCATCAATTCACATATCTTGGGTCCACCATCACCGATAACCTCTCCCTTGACACAGAGGTCGACAAGAGGATCGGGAAGGCAGCAACACTAGCCCGCCTCACACAAAGGGTGTGGACAAATCCCAAGCTGACCACAAAGACAAAGATGGCTGTATACAACGCCTGTGTCCTCAGCACCTTGCTGTATGGCAGCGAGGCGTGGACCATGCATGCTCATCAGGAGAAAAGGCTCAATGCCTTCCACCTGAGAAGCCTACGGCGCATACTTGGCATTTCCTGGCAAGACAAGGTGACCAACACCGAAGTCCTAACCTGCGCTGGCCTCCCAACCATGCATACCATGCTGAGACAGCGTCGGCTGCGCTGGTTGGGCCACGTTCGCCGCATGGAAGATGGTCGCATCCCAAAAGACATCCTTTATGGTGAGCTTGCCACAGGGCAGAGAAACATTGGCCGCCCACAGCTGAGATACAAAGACGTTTGCAAGCGTGACATGAAGGCGCTTGAGATCAACACTGAGTCCTGGGAGGACCTCGCAGACGACCGCAACAGCTGGAGAACTACTCTCAAGAAACAGCTGCGGATTGGTGAGGACAAACTGTCAGCTGCTGCAGCAGAAAAGCGAGTTCGCAGAAAAGGGATGACAGCCAACAGACCAGCATCAGCATACACATGCGACCAGCTGCGACAGAGACTGCCTCTCTCGCATTGGTCTGTACAGTCACAGGCGACGCTGCTCGGACCAAGCAGACAGCCCATCTAGACATTAGAACGGATGTACTTTGTCCATGGTCAGTCATGACCGAAGGAGGCCTACTATACTATAATTCCTTTTGGCAGGTATGTGAAATATCTTCACTCTGCACCTCGTTATTGCAGCTACATTTTGGTATTACCGTCATGTATCTGACTACATATATTTTTTTGCTGTAATTTTACCACGTCAAGAGTAAACTAACTAAGTTTGAATTAATATTTTGGAAGTTTAAATCAAGAATGCATGGAACATCACCCACAGAAAAAAAACTGCAAGTCAACAAGAGCACGATTATAATCATTATTATGGTTTCGAAGGAAGAAAGATCGATTATATTTGTTAATCGAATTCTGAAATAAACTCTATCTGTGTCAAGGTATTCCTGAATGAATATGAAATTGTAATTGGGGGGTGGGGGTTTCTAGCCAGAAAGGTGTATATGCCTTCTGTATTCCTTTTTGTGTCACATCCTTCTGGCAGTCAAACCTCACACCTGATGTTACTGTCTTGATTTCCAATCGATCCAGTTAATTTGGGGATGAATCTTTGATTTATGTTTTTTGCAGAAAGTAGTTCTGTCTGCCCTTTTGAATTAAAACTAATTAACGTATTTCTCGATCAGCTTTGTCAGAATGTCAGTCCTGATTAATCGTTTTTTGCATGTCCAGAGCAACAAAAAGCCAATGTCCAGAGGGAATAGGGGAACAGATTTTGAATAATGCAGTTTTGAAAGAGGCTGGAAGGATACGATTAATCAGCACGTTGCATCGTAAATAATTTCATTTCTTAAAAATTTATATTTTGCTTATTTGTATATTTTTTTTGAAATCTCTCATTAAAAAACTCTTGATAGTGACTGATTGATTCATTTATTTGTTGACATTGTACAAACCTAAGAGTGAGAAGAGAGAGAGAGAGAGAGGGAAGAGAGAGAGAGAGAGAGAAGGGAAGAGAGAGAAAGAGTTGAAAGGGGAGAAGAGAGAGATAGAGCAGCGAGTGAACAAGAAAGAGAGAGAATGAGACAGACATGAAGAGAAGAGAGAGAGATGAGAGTTAGAGTGAGAAGAGAGAGACAGAGACAGAGGCAAGGACGAGACACAGTGAGACACAGACAGGGCAGAGACTATTAGAAGAGAAGACAAGACAGAGGGGGAGACAGAGAGAGAGCAGAGAGAGAGAGAGAGAGAAGAGAGAGAGAGAGAGAGAGAAGAGAGAGAGAGAGAGAGAGCAGAAAGGAAAACAAACAAACAACACGAAACAAAACGTGCATATTTTGCAAAAGAATCTAATTCCTCTTGGCAGGTGTGTGAAATATCTTCACTCTGAGGCATGTTATTGCACCTACATGTTGGTATTACCGTCATGTATCTGACTATATTAAAAAAAAAAAATTGACCTCGTCAAGAACAAACCAAATAAGTTTGAAAGAATAATTTGGAAGTTTTAATCATGAACACATGGAACACTGGCTACACAACACACAACACAACACACACACAAAACACACACACACACAACACAATGAACAAAACAACAACACACACACACACACACAACACACACACACACACAGACACACACAACAAAAACTGCAAAGTCGACAAGGCAAGAGCGATTATAAAACATTATTATGGTTTTGAAGGAAGAAAGGTTGAATCTGTTAATCGATTTCTGAAACAGACTTGATCTGGGCAAGGATTCCTGAATGAATTTGAAATTGTAAATGGTGGATTTTAACCAGAGAAGGTGTGGTATGCCTTCTTTATTCCTTTTGTGTTTCACCCTTCTGGCATTCAAACTTCAAAGTTGGCAGTTAACCCCTCACACCTGGTGCTAACGTCTTGTTTTCCAATCGATCAATTAATTTGGAGCAATATCTCTGATTATAGTTTTGCAGAGAAGTAGTTCTGTTGCCACTCTGAATTAAAACTATTCAAACGGATTCCGATCAGCTTTGTCAGAATGTCAGAGTCCTGATTAAATCTTTTTTTTACGTCCAGAGGCAACATATACCCAATTTCCTGGGAGAATGGGGAACAGATTGAATAATGCAGTTGAAAGAGCGCTAAACAGATGCAGATTAATCAGCAGGTTGCATCGTGGGTTGCATCGTGTATAGTTTCCATTGTCTTAAAAAATTGCATATTTTCTCAATGTGTTTATTTTGTTTTGGAACTATAATGGAAAACAATTTCTGGATAGGTGACTGGCTCGGATTCATCTTTGCAGATATGACAACCTAGAGTGAGAGAAAGATCATGAATAGAACAAGAGAGAGAGAGAGAGAGAGAGAGAGAGAGAGAGAGAGAGAGAGAGAGAGAGAGATAGGGAGGGTGTTTCTAATGGTATAGACATTAACACTTAGAGCAACTTACATATATGTTGCCTCTGTTGCAATTAAACAATGTATGATATGGCAAAAAATTGAAATGCAAACGAAATAAACAAGAAGCACATCGATAAATCAATAAATAAATAGATAAATAAATAACGGATAGGTAAATAAATAAGTAAATGAATGAATGAATAAAAAATAAATGAAATAAAACAAAACAACAGAAATACGCTTGAAACTCTACTTGCGTGTGTATGTACGTGTTTGTATTTCTGTGTGGTCTCTCTCTCTCTCTCTCTCCTCTCTCTCTCTCTCTCTCTCTCTCTCTCTCTCTCTCTCTCTCGTGTGTATGTGTGTGTGTGTGTGAAAGAGAAAGAGACAGACAGAGACAGAAAGACAGACAGAGACAGAGAGACAGACAGACACAGAGAGAGACACAGAGAGACAGAGAGAGAGACACACACAGCGAATAAAGGTGTGCAGAGAAAATGTGCCACATACTGCAGACTTTAGAATCATATATGTATGCCATCATGCCTCCAGATTCAAGCATCGCATAGATATCAATCATTCTGTACGCTATTACAGTGCATAATAATGTGAGATTCACTTCAACTTCACATCCATAAACATATTCATTTACATATGCAGAGCTCAAGCAGTTCTCATCATATTTTCATAGCAATAAATGTGACAGTGCAGTGTTTACTTACCCAACATGCACTCTATTTGATATTCCAGTGAGAATACCGACCAAGCTTTATTAATGATTCATATT
>JAPXFY010000018.1:14491693-14499193 GCA_030674185.1 Monoplex corrugatus | reverse complement strand
AATGCTGTAATACTGAAGTTGTAATGTTTTTCCTGTATATGGATTAGAATTTTTTTGTTTTTATCTTCATTCAAAATATTGATTATAATTTTATGTACAACTATTGCATGCATAAACACACACACACGCACGCAAACATAGCACACGCACACACACACACACACACACTCTCTCTCTCTCTCTCTCTCTCTCACACACACACACACACACACACACATTCTTACAAACACACGCGCACAGCAACGCACACGCACGCACACACACATGTACACACACACGTACGCAAGCACACACACGCAGCAATATATAAACACAGTATGCCTCTTTATTCATATGAAAAATCTGTTAATCTTTCTTCATTACATAAGTCAGTGTTTAAATTTTAATATTCTGTGGTTTCTTATGTGTCTTCTTACTTGTATAGCTTTAATGTTTGTTGTTATCTTATTGTGTATGTAATTGTGAACATTTTTTATCACCTTTTGCCTTTCTTGCGAAATGTAAAGCGCTGGTGAGCATGTTTTTATATGGAATATGCGCTATTCAAATAAACATTATTATTTTATTATTATTATTATTCTGGAAAGCATGATTTCTAAAAGCGATGCACATATGTCATCGCTGTCCCAAAGGTAGCTGAAGATGTTAATGATCTGCACATAGCAACCTTACACAGATGTGTACCCCGACAGACAGACAGAGAGACACAATGAAAAACAGAAATAAACACAAAAAGAAAGAAACAAAGCAACAACAAAAAAAGAGACAATGAAATGGAAACAGTAGTGAAATAAAAAGAAACAGAGAGAAAGAGAGAGAGAGAGAGAGAAAGAGAGAGAGAGGAGAGAGAGAGAAAGAGAGAGAGAGAGAAAGAGAGAGAGAGTGAGAAAGAGTGAGAAAGAAAGAGAGAGTGTGTGTGTGAGTGTGAGAGAGAGAAAGAGAGAGAGAAAGAGAGCAGGTTGACAGACAGACAGAAGAGAGAGAGAGAGAGAGAGAGAGAGAGAGAGAGAGAGAGAGAGAGAGAGAGATAGAGAGCTAGAGAGCTATAGAGAGAGAGAGAGACAGAGACAGAGAGAGAGAGACAGACAGACAGACATACAGACAAACTGACAGACACATAGAGACATAGAAAGAAAGAGAGACAGACACAAAATCAGAGACGGAGACAGAAACAGATAGAATCATTCCCCATTTGTCCTTGCCTTTTGTATATGTCGATGTGTTTAATTCATTACACAAAGGACATGCACATGGATTCATCATCCATCACAAACACACAAAGCTGTCCTCCTCTTTACCTAGCTTCCACTGTATTCAAAAAACGATCAGTCATACTCCACCTCCTAATATTCATCTACCCATTTGTTCAGCTCAGCTCCCGCTGTTCCCTTGCTACCGAAAAACAAGAGCACCGCGCCTCAAAGGTCTGACGCAGTTCTAAGCTGGTACGAACGGCAGTCTCGCCATTTGCCGATCTGTCTTCACCGTCCAGTGACAGATCATAATCAACGCCACTTGCCAATCCGTCTTTCGCCTTCAATGACAGATCATAATCAACTGCTCTTCTCTCTGATGGAGTGGTACTGAGTGTTTGTACAGACAGCACTCTCTTTGTCATCTGTCTGGGATAAAAACATGTTTACCACTATCCTGTGGCAGGGTTGGGGTAAAGTGGGAGGACTGTGTGGGAGGGAGCAGCTGGGTGATAGAGTTGCGGAGAGAATGGAGAAATCAACTAAGGGGATACGAATGAGACTGAAATAAAACACAAAGGTAGGCCGGGGTTGTTTAGTATTTTGTTGTTTGTCTAGGATTAAGCCACTGCTTTTATGTTTTGGCCCAACAACACAACTGTTAATGTGCCATGCTCTTAACACAGTAGATGTGTGTTAACGCCTGTTCAGAAGACTTGGTAGATCTCGTTGAAAATAGCATACACAACAATATACAAAATCTAAAGCTTGCCATTTCAACATATTGCTTTGAAACATTAAAATGTTTACATAATGAAAAGTAAAAAGTCACAGTTAAGTTATAAAATGCACTTTTAAAAAAAATCGTTGGTACAATTTGGCCTATCTCAACCTACCTCTGGTTTCGTCTGCTTCCGCAGTAGACAGTGATACATTTTTCTGCACCCCCAACACATTATTTGCAACTATTTCATCATTTCAGTGGGCAGTCCTATTTCAATCCAATGCACACTATAGAAAATAACTTTTTAGTCCGTTGTATTAGAACAAGTTTGTGATGTTTCTTAATCGGAAGGAATGCCAATTAAATATCAAGTGGGATGCATACATTTCTGCATGGCTATGCGCGCTGGCTGACCCCTGGCGCCAGTAATGAGATATATGTAACAGTTCCAGTTTGCGCTCTTCTTGACTTTACTTGTCAAAACTTCACACTTGTGGCTCCAGGAATGTACTAGGTCAACACTAAGTGCTCCTGGAAGGAGTTGTTAGTCAGGATATGTTGGCTGCAAAATACTTGTTTCCATTCCGCTACAGCCAAGTATACCGATGAGGTGGTAACGGTTGTGGGTTCAGCCCTTGGGATGACCATATTTTTTATGAGGGCTTGTCGGTTCTCTTACTGAGCTATTTACATTAGATTTGATAACTTGTGTTCAATCCCAGCCCACAACATAAAAATAGCCTGTTTGCTGCCCATGTTAATGTTTCCATCATTCTGTATTTTCAACATAAATGATATGGGAAATTTTCTCTCCCCCTCCCTTCTTATTTTAAGACTTTGCCAGTGAAAAGGCTTCTGTACAGGATCAGAGCCTGCCAGATGAGAAGTGACAAATCTCAGTGGAGCATGCACGGATATGTCTAATTGTGATGACTCCCTCTCAGATAAACCCCAAACTCTTTCAAACTCTTAATCTTGACCTATCATTTTCAATATTTGTTTTACAAAGAAAGACAGTATCACCTTGTCACAAAAGACTGGCAAGGGTGTAAGCTGGTACAATGCTTGTCCCTCCTTCCCTGACATTTCATTTAGAATCCAAAACAAGTGCGACTGCCCATGTTCAAGCAAACAGGAACCAGATCAAACACGAAAATAGAATCAGAACGCGTATTTAATACAACAAGACAAGACAGGCGCAAATGTTTGGCCAACTGGCCTTTGTCAAGCGTGAATGTAAGATCACAACAAACAAAAAATGCAAAATTAGGAGAAAAAGACTGAAACTTCCTTGCTGCTTCGTCCAGTGGCATTTGGATTCAGGTCATAATCAACTGTTCTTCTTTCAGATGGAGTGTTCGTGAGCGTTTGCGCTAATTAGATTTCTTCTTTTTTGTTTGCTTGACTTGAACTGAAGCCATTATTATCCCAACCTGTCATGTCCACTATTCCTTTATAGAGAAAAACGGCAACATCATGTCTCAGAGGACTGGCAACAATGTAAACTGGTGTGGTGCCGATCCCATTTTCCCTGACACTTCCTTGTGTCAGATCATAATCGACTGCTCTTTTATGCGATGGCATGCCCCTGAGTGTTTGCGTAGACACACTGGGTGTGTGGGTGAGATTGAGACATTTCTTTGCTGTTTATCTAAGTTGAAACAATTGCCATTATCTTCCTATCGTATCATTTCCACTTTTTCTTCATGAAGAAAGACAGGACCACGATGTTCCAGAGGACTGGCAGGAATGTAAACTGGTATGGTGCCTATCCCTTTTCCCTGGCACTTTCTTGTGTCAGATTATAATCAACTGCTCTTCTATGTGATGGAGTGCTCCTGAGTTTTTGAGTCGATACACTGGGTGGGGGAGATTCTTCTTTGTTGTTTGTCTGGGTTGAAGCCATGCTATTATCCTTCTATCCTGCCAATTCCCCTTTTCCTTTACAAAGAAAGACAGGCTATGATGTTCCAGAGGACTGGCAAGAATGTAAACTAGCATGATGCCTATGCCTTTTTCATTGACACTTTTTGGGTCAAATCATATTCAGCTGCTCGTCTGTGCTATGGAGTGCCCCTGAGTGTTTATGTAGACACACTTAGATATTTTTCTTTTCTGTTTCTCTAAGTTGAAGCCATTGCCATTCATCTTTCTATCGTGCCAATTCCACTGTTCCTTTACAAAGAAAGACAGGAGCACGATGTTCCAGAGACTGGCAATAATGTAAACTGGTATGATGCCTATCTATCTTTCATTGACCTTTTTTTCTGTCAGATCATAACCAACTTCTCCACTATGCAATGGAGTGTCTCTGAGTGTTCATGTAGACACACTGAGTGGGTGGGTGAGTTGGAGATATTTTGTTGTTGTTTGTCTAAGTTGAAGCCATTGCCATCATCTTCCTATCGTTTCAATTCCGCTATTCCTTTACAAAGGAAGACAGAATAACAATGTTCCAGAGGACTGGCAGGAATGTAAACTGGTATGGCGCCTATCCCTTTTTCCCTGGCACTTTCTTGTGTCAGATCATAATCAACTGCTCTTCTATGTGATGGAGTGCTCCTGAGTTTTTGAGTCGACACACTGGGTGGGGGAGATTCTTCTTTGTTGTTTGTCTGGGTTGAAGCCATGCTATTACCGTCCTATCCTGTTGTTTCCACTGTTCCTTTACAAAAAAGACAACATCACAATGCTCCCGAGGACCGGTAATAATGTAAACTAGTACGATGCCTATGCCTTTTTCATTGACACTTTTTTTTCAGATCATAACCAACTGCTCCGCTACGCAATGGAGTGCCTCTGGGTGTTTATGTAGACACACTTAGGAGATTTTTCTTTGCTGTTTGTCTTAGTTAAAGCCATTGCCATTATCTTCCTGTCGTATCATTTCACTATTCCTTTACAAAGAAAGACAGCACCATAATGTTCCAGAGGACTGGCAAGAACGTAAACTGGTACGGTGCCCATCTCTCTTTCAATGACACTTTTTGTGTCAGATCATAACCAACTGCTCTTTTATACAATGAGTGCCTCTGAGTGTTTATGAGACACGCTGGGTGGGTGGGTGAGATGGAGATATTTTTTTTGCTGTTTGTCTCAGTTGAAACAATTGCCATTATCTTCCTATCGCATCATTTCCACTTTTCTTCATGAAGAAAGACAGGATAACGATGTTCCAGAGGACTGGCAGGAATGTAAACTGGTATGGTGCCTATCCCTCTTATATTGACACTTTTTGTGTCAGATCATAACCAACTGCTCTTCTGTGCAATAGAGTACCCCTGGGTGTTTTCGCAGACACACTGGATGAGGGAGATTTGTCTTTGATGTTTGTCTGGGTTGAAGCCTATGCCGTTATCTTTCTGTCGGGCCATTTCCACTATTCCTTTACAAAGAAAAACAGGACACGATGTTCCAGAGGACTGGCAAGAATGTAAACTAGTATGATGCCTATCTCTTTCATTGACACTTTTTGTGCCAGATCATAACCAGCTGCTCTTCTATGGAATGGAGTGCCCCTGATGTTTATGTAGACACACTGGGTGGGTGGGAGGGAGGAGATGTTTCTTTGCTGTTTGTCTAGGTTGAAGCCATTGCCATTATCTTCCTATCGTGTCATTTCCACTATTCCTTTACAAAGAAATACAGCACCAGGACATTCCAGAACACTGGCAAGAATGTAAACTAGTACGGTGCCTATCCTTCTTTCCCTGACGTTTGTGACAGATTGTGATCAACTGTTCGTGTATCTGATAGACGGCTTTTCTGTTTTTGTATAACTGCCACTTTCTTTGTCGTTTGTCTGGGTTAAAGCCATTACTGGTTTCATCCTATCCACAGTTGTGCTCTTTTCTCTGACATCATAATGGAGCACGTTCCTTCTCAACGTACATTACAGAGTGATTGTACAACGTATGACTTTGTCATTTATCTGAATTAATGTCATGTTATTAATCCTATGGCATTGCATTCTGTTCTTCCTCCTTCATACTCCTATCTTCTGTCCCCTTAACACATTCACTCGATATTGGCATCATCCTCTTACTATATTGTTTGTTTCGAATTTGTTCCTGAAGGATTTATTGTTTTCAGACAGTTCAAAATAGCTAGATATTTTCTGGTAAACTCTTTTAGCATGTACAAAACCATATTCTCTGAAAAGGTCTTGAAACAGAAGGTGAAGAGGAGGAGAATTAGATTACGTGATCTATGAAACAGCAAGCTGACACAACTTAGATATTTTGGACCATTAAGATGTTGCAGGCTGGAACTGAACTCAAAACACTAGCTTTAGATTCTATGGATCTGATGCAAACTAGCCTATTGAGGGGAAAAAAATCCTTGGCCTGACCAGTCGCCGTGGTGTAATGGTTAGAGCAATGGACCATCGACTCGAAGGGTTTGGGTTCGAATCCCCATCAGTACCTTCAAAAACGATTGTGTGATTTTTTAGCTCCATGAAGCCCGTACCCAGAATTAAACATGCTATGGGCTTATTGGGAAGATTGGGACCACACAGTCCAGTCTCATCCATTTCATGATGCATCGTTAAGAATACTGCTCAAATCATCTGTATTGACCAACTCTGCATGTGTCTGTACCTCTTTGGCCTGTTTGACGCCAGGATAAATTATGATGGTAAGCGTAGACTGCAGCCCTGTCACGCAGTCACAATCCTAGAGGGAACTCCATACCATCATGATTATCATCCTCATCGTCATCATCATCATCATCGCATCGTAAAAACTGTGCCAGCTTCTATGACGATTGAAGTGGCATAAACATGCGGGAAAAGGTGAACACGAAGGAAATCTCCCGAAGTCTGATAATCCTTATATTTTTCAGAATTAAGAATAAAAAAAAAGAACCCTTAGCCTGCCTAAAGGTAAAATCCACGATCCGTGAGTTTTCAGCTTGGCACAGTAAGTAAGTGAGCTGACAGAGCCACAAGCGAAAACAAACAAAAGATCATTTGGCTAGGTTCCGTTTTTTTTTCTTTCACTGTAACAAGTCGTATTATTTTACGACGTATTGTATTGGTTAGTATTACATTTTATGGGTTTCTTGAAAGAATGTGTGGGCGAGCGAGCAAATGAGCAAGCGAGAGTGAAAGAAACAAGGACAGGGGGAGTTAAAGAGAGGAAGAAAGAGGGAGAGTGAGGGGGTGGAGAGAGAGAGAGACAGAGAAAGACAGAGAGAGAGGGAGGAAGAGAAGGAGAGAGAACGAGAGGCAGAGGGAGAAGGGAGAGAGAGAAACTGAAACTGAAACTGAAACTGAAACTGTTTATTGTCATTACCCGAAAAGGTCTTTTGACAAGGGGGATAACAATTTTCCAGTAGTGCGACACATAATCCACTCTTTGTATGTGCGCAAATTCTTCACACATAATCAAAAAAAATATCGAACATCCATTCCTTGAACAGTCGAACATATTCAAATCATATATAATGAACAATCATCCATTTTACCACTACTACATAATGCAAAGAAAACAACAACAAAAAATATCAGAACAGTGTTCCCACATTCAGGCCAATAATTTGTCTAGGTTTAGACAAACCAAAATCTTTTTCACACACCCA
>JAPXFY010000018.1:14481693-14486693 GCA_030674185.1 Monoplex corrugatus | reverse complement strand
CTTCATCACCACCACCACCGACCACCACCACAGTCATCAACACCACCACCACCATCGTCATCACCACAACCATCATCACCACAACCATCACCATCATCATCATCATCATCAACGTTATCATTATCATCATCGTCGTGTCGTCGTCGTCGTCGTCTCATCATCATCATCATTCGTTCATTCGTCCCGGATATTGTCGTTGTCGTCGTCGTCGTCGTTGTCGTCGTCGTTGTCGTTGTCGTCGTCGTCGTCGTTCGTCGTCGTCTCATCATCATCTCATCATCACATCATCATCATCATCATCATCATCATCATCATCATCATCAGTCAAAGGTGATTCTGTAGTTAAGGGAAGAAATTTATCATCAGTTGCCATACACATAAAACTGTCAGATGGAATACAAACGGAGCCAGAAACAAACCAACAGATTTCTGGACATGTGACATGCTCGAAATATAAAAAAAACTAAGACAAAATTCGGCGCTTTGTATCAATAAATTCAAATAAGTAGGAAACAAACAAACAAATAAATAAATAAACAAAACGACGATTAGAAAAGCACTTTTTGATAAACGAGTTAAGTACACAGAACCCATACATATTATACATAAAGCAAAAATGTACAATGATGCAAAAAATAGAAAAGACACAATATTTTTAGACAGTAAAGAACTGTATAAACGAATCAATCAATCGATCAATCATTGAATGAATCAGTCAGTTGATATCAATATTATGAAAATCATTATCGTCTAATGTTACTAGGTTTTATTTTTGTGCTTTTTTATTTATCTGTTTGTTTGTTTATTTACTCATTTATTTATTTATTTATTTATTTATTTATTTATTTGTTTTTCTTTCATATATTTATTTATTTATTTATTTATCTGTCTATTTATTTATTAGTATTTATTTATTTAAAAATGTATTATATTTATTACTTATTTATTTTCAATTATTTATTTTACTCTTAACGTTTAAGAAAGGCAAATAGACTGAAGATAGACAGATATATCAGAAAGACAGACTGTAAAAAAACTGTGATAAACGATACCCAAACAGCATAAAAACAAGACGACTGTTTAATTCGTTTTGTTTTTCGTTTCATATTTTAATTATAACAAACGAGAAGAAGAAGAAAAAAAACACACAATTAAATTAAGGAAATAAAGAACGATTAAAGTTAAAGCCTTTGCTGTAATAAAGCCAGCAGGCCAGCAGGCCATAAAGAAAGACAAAGAAAACAGCCAAACAGAGAAATAAACAAAGAAATAAAGAAAAGAGGATCAGAAACGTCAGTGCTATTAATCACCATTTTCGGCACACAGGGGTACGACAATGTTTGACGTTGAAAGGGGAACTCCATTCTCCTGTTCAGATGAGTGTGTGTGTATGTATGTATGTATGTATGTTCGTTCTTTGATTTAACGTCTTTTCACTATGAGTGATATTAGACGGATGTATGTATGTATGTATGTATGTATGTGTATGTATGTATGTGTATGTATGTATGTACATTGTATGTATGTATGTATGTGTGTGTGTATGTATGTATGTATGTATGTAATTGTATGTATGTATGTATGTGTGTGTGTATGTATGTATGTATGTATGTATGTATTGTTGTATGTTGTATGTATGTACGTATGTATGTATGTTTGTATGTACGTATGGTATGTATGTATATGATGTTGTATATGTACCAATGTAATTATATGTGCATATACATGTGTACATGAGAGAGAGATGGGGAGAGAGAGAGAAAGAAAGAGAGAGGGAGAGAGAGAGAAAAAGAAAGAGAGAGAGAGAGAAAGAAAGAGAAAGAGAGAGAGACAGATAGACAATCACAGAAAGACAGACAGACAGACACAGACAGACAGACAGAGAGGGGTGAGGTTAAAAATTAATCTGATCATCTTTTTCTGAGAAAAAAATATAAAAACATAAAACAACGACAGGAGTCAAGACTAATCGTAGAAAGAAGTGATTTTTGCATAGCAGAGAAGCAACCAGTTGGCATTATTAAAGTTTGAACTCTGCCAGAGCTTTCTCTTTTACGTTTTTTCTCTACTTTCTCTTTTTCTCTTAGCTCTACCTTCCCTTTTACAGTGTAGGTGGAACAGTTTCTCTAACAGAGCCATGGTCTCAAGGTCTAATATCTGGAGTCCAGTCCCAGCCTGCAATGTTACAAAATGGCTAGTTCGCTGCCCATCTTAAATTAATATGGTTCCACTATTCTCGTGTTGCTTTCTTGAATGCTGTATAGAACCAATACTGTTGTACGGTTGTGAGACGTGGACAATCAACAAGCAAAGTCAGAACAAGAGCCAGAACAAGATTGAGGCAGCCGAGATGTGGTTTCTAAGAAGAATGTTGAGAGTTCCATGGACAGCAAAGAAAACAAACGAGACAGTCTTGATGGAGGCAGACACAAGTAGATCATTCATAAAGAAGATTAGGAAAAGACAGGCAACACCTGGTCACAACGGGAAAGCTGGAGGGAAAGAGAGCACCGGGTAGACCCAGGGAGAAAATACTAGACGGACTTGCAGAGTGGCCGAAGACAAGGAGGGTGGAAGAGATGCTTGATGCAACAAGAGACAGAGACAGATGGAAGTCCATGATCGCCAACGCCATGCGGCAGGGCACCTGATGATGATGATGATGATGATTCTCGTGTTGGTATCTTTGTGTTTCATGATCTCTTCTGCTCCCTCTCCCCTCATCCCCACCCCCGCATAGGGTTTTGCGCAGGCTCAAGAATCTACAACATATTTGCTGGAAGATTTGGGTGGAGCATACATGGAATTTTCTGAGTGTGATGAATTCCTTTTGAACAAACTACAAACTCAAACTATAGACCCCATTACGGATCTTCCTTATGTCCTTTTGTCTGTCTGGTTGTCTCTCTTTTCATCTTTCTATGAGTCTTTCTTTCATGTTTTTGTTTTCTTGGGTTTTCTTCCCAACAAATTTCTGCTTTTCTTTTGGTGTGATGAGTGATTATCTGAGAAGCTATTGTGTAGAGAAGGAAGCAAAAACCAAACCACCACCATCCACTCATTCCACCCCACCCCCGGCAAAAAAAAAAAAGACGAAAAAGACGGAACACAGAAAAAATACGAAAAGAGAATAAAAGAGAGAGATAAAGACAGTCTCACCCGGACACATAGAAATTGAGACGTGGAGAGAGAAAGAGAGACAAAGAGAGAGAAAGAAAGAGAGAGAAAGAGAGAGAGAGAGAAAGAGAGAGAGAGATGGAAAGAGAAAGATAGAGAGAGAGAGACAGACAGGCAGGCAGGCAAACAGAAACATATACAGAGAGAGAGAAAGAGAGAGAGAGAGAGAGAGAGAGAGAGAGAGAGAGAGAGAGAGAGAAAGAGACAGACAGAGAGAGAAAAAGGGGAAACAGAGGAGAGAGGGGAGACTGACAGACAGGCAAACAGACAGAGAGATAGATAACCAGGGACAGACACAGACTCCCAGACAGGGGAAACAACCCTTCGTCTGACATATTGTTCATTCAGCGAGAAGGCCAGTCAGAGAAGACGCAAGTGGCTTTGTGAAACATAAATGACAGATTATTTCTACCATCTTGGGCCTAACAATCCCCTGAACGACGTAATAGGTCAAAGGATTAGAGAAGTACTGTTGTTGGGAAAAAGTGATTTTTGTAACACAAAGTCCACTGGTATGGCTGACAAAATCAGACTTAAGACCAGAATGGAAACAGAAAAGTAGGCCAACAGTTCATCAGCCGTAGATTGAAGTCCAAAACAAGTATGACTACCCGCGTTCAAGCAAACAGGAACCAGAAAAAAACACAAAAGAAGAATACGAACGCGTATTTAATACAACAGAACAAGACTGGTGCAAATTTTCGGCCAACTGGCCTTTGTCAAGCGTAAGATTACAAACAAAGAAACAAACACTATATACAAAAAAAAAAAGAGAAAAAGAGTGAAACTTCCCTGCTGTTCATTGAACACAGCAGCAGGGAAGTTTCAGTCTTTTTCTCAATTATTTTGTATCTAGTACGCTTGACAAAGGCCAGTTGGCCGAAAATTTGTGCTTGTCTTGTTTTGTTGTATTAAATACGCGTTCGTATTCTTCTTTCGTTGATTGAAGATTTGATATCTTGAGTTTAATCCCTGTCTGCAACATAAAAGCTTGTCTGTGTGCTTCCTATCCTAACGTCCCAATTGGTGGTGTCAGCTTAGTATTTCATAAGTCCTGTGTTCCCCTAACACCTACATTTCAGTACCTCGCCAGTCGTATATTTTGTGGGAGCTTATTATTTTCGTTTAAAGCCCAATCGACTACGAAGATCCATATCAGGTATATGACCGTTTCAGAACATGTACAATATTTTAACCAAAAAAAAAAAAAAGAAAAAGAAAAGTAAGTATACATATCAATACATTCGTGTACATAATCTAAGGAGATGCCCCTGGCGTTGACCACTCCGTCCAGTTTATCACACAGACACGATTTAAAAAAACAGACCTGAATACAAATTGAAATATAAATAAAGACACTAAAACATAAAAAAAAATGGGTCTAAACCTCCGAAACTTGCTTTACCATATCTCATTTCCCTAGAGCGAAAAATGCAATTTCTATATGTACCCAATTGCCAATCCTAAGAGATAGTGCATAAGATTTTATCGAACATATACAGACGAATGGACAAACAAGGCAGAAAATGATTGGAGGAAATGGCATAAAGGAAAGCAACAAGGCAGAAACAAAGAGAGTGACAGAAATAAAAAGGAAATTTCTAGTACAGAATTTCCTGAAGGTGGGGATATTTGTTTTTATACTGAAAGAAACCTCGGCATCGTCACGGGGGACTTGCGCAGGTTTAAATAATATGTCAAGTAACAGATGGCAAATTATGGAATTATTCTAGCATTATGAAAAACGGAAGATTAAAATATAAGGTGCTGATAGTATGCTAAGGGGAAATTGGCTTGACTACTCCATAAAATAAATGACTATA
>JAPXFY010000018.1:14474193-14476693 GCA_030674185.1 Monoplex corrugatus | reverse complement strand
AGCCAAGAACATTTTGTCACTTATCTGCTAGAGATCGACCAGTTTCGCCTTTTTAGTGCAATAAGACAGTATATTTGCAAATGGCAGCTCAACGTGCCTGTTGTTTTGCTTGATTTGAAGTGAATTTGGAGTAATGTTCAGAAAACGGTGTTGGGACAGTAACTGTTTAAAGCGAAAATGCTTTCCTATGCAAATATGTCTGAAAATGTGCACGAAACGTGAGACAGAAACCACATGTGTTGGAAAAAAGTGACTTTACTCACTGTAATGGTAGAATTCTTCGGGCTGTTGATGAATGTGTCACGCCCGCTCGATCAGACCTGAAGCAAAATAATTGTGAAAGATTCTTCAGATAACATTAAGGCAGTGACACAGAACATTAAGTTGAAGAAGTTATCCAAAATATGACTGGTTACACAAACGGTGGTAACAGAATAGGAGATATTAACTTTTGAATCAAAAGATGGTGTCACGAGTTATGAGTGCATTTTATCATGAGGAGATGAAGCTGTTTGAAGTGGACATTTAAGTACTAAGAAGCAAGGTTGCTTTTTCTGTGTAAAAAGCAGACGTTGTGATATGCAGGCAGCTTTCCCTTATGTCTGATTATTCCTGTAGGAAATGCTTTTGTGAACGTTTATAGTGTCAACTGCAGAGCAGCAGTTTTCAACACGAAGGACGCCTACCGAACCATTTCTGCTCAAAATGCACTGGCTTTTAAAAGAGTCAGAAGAAGGAACAAACATGAATAAAATGAATAAACATACATTTTTAATGTTGTATAAGGCTTTTGTTAGACCACATTTAGAATACGCAAGTGTTGTTTGGAATCCTATTTGATAAGACAGTCAAAAATGATTGAAAATGTACAAAGAAGGGCAACTAGGTTGCTTATAGAGTGTAAAAATATGAGTTATGAAGAAAGGCTTAAGTTTTTAAAACTTCATTCACTGAAAGGTAGGAGGGTTAGGGGGGATTTAATACAGGTATACAAAATAATGAATGGGATGATAAGCTATCAGTTGAAAAATTTTTTTTCCTTTCCACAAGCTAGTATAACAAGGAATGCTGAAGGTAAAATATTTGTTAAACACAGAAATACTAACACAAGAGCGTTTTGTTTTTCTAACAGAGTTGTTAAATTGTGGAATAAAATTCCTTTTGAAATTAAATTTACTAACAGCATTAACAAATTCAAAAATTTCCTGGACGATAAACGCAGAATTCAAAATTTTATTTAAAAAAATAGACTGAAGCAGATTTGCTCAAGTATGAATATTAAGGCATGCTTTTCAGACCCCGAAGAAGAAAGCGTAAAACAAAAAAGATAGGGCGTTAAAAGGCCAGAAGGCCTAGGCTACGAGCCAGCCCTCAGCTACTACTACTATACTACACTACGTTTGTATCCAGTGGCCATTGACTTTATACTGTAAGTTATTTCTGTAGGGTATGTACGCTCTGTTTTCTTTAGTTTTAGAGCTATATTTCTAATTTTGCATGGAAGTGTTTCATTGTCATTCCTAGTACTAGACTCGATCTCTTACATCTAACATCTTTTAAAGCAGCGTCAGTTTCAGTTTTTGTTTCCAGTTTCTCAAGATGACGTCTCCGCGATCGGAACGAATTCTATATGCACTAACGTCACAGGTGCCATGTGTATGGTGATCATGGCTCAAGCCTTAAGCCTGCACATAAATCCATGAGCTGGTCAGGTCCTGAGGCCCTACCTATAAAGCAGCATCAATGTTTGATAATAGAGGGATATTTTTTTTCTTGGACTTTTAGCATCAGGTTCACAGAAAGTGAGATACATAGACTATGTTTGACAGTACATATTCCGGTCCAAAATGATACTAGCCTAGCTGCAAAATATTGCACTGATTAACACTGTGTGTTAAAACACATTTTTTTGACTTTACACAACAATTTCACGGACAGAAAAGTGAGAGACACAGATAATGTATGATAGTTTACATTCCAGTTCAAAATAGTATCCGCCCAGCAGCAAACTATTGCACTGATAAATACTGTGTACATGTGTAAGAAATACGCTGTGTAAAGTAGCATCACCAAAGCACGATGTATGAACTTTCTTTCATTATATTGTAACCAGCTATTTCGCCAAGTTAAGTGGTGTTTTTTTCTTCATTCAGACATCAAATATTTTGCTAACACAGCTAGCATATAATATTATTGCAGTTAACGAAATCTTATGGAATTTTAAAGATAAATGATTCATCATCATCATCAAGCGCTTTGCCATATGACGTTGGCGATCATGGCCTTCCATCTGTTTCTATCCCTTGTTGCCACAAGCACATCTTCCACCCTTTCTGTCTTCAGCCACTCTGCAAGTCTGTCCAATATGTTCTCCCTGGGTCTACCTGGTGCTCTCTTTCCTTCCAGCTTTCCTGTTGTGACCCGATGCTCCAGTTCCCCTTTCCTCATAAAATGGCCTATAAATGATTGCCTGTCTTTTCCTAATCTTCCTTATGAAGAT
>JAPXFY010000018.1:14469193-14471693 GCA_030674185.1 Monoplex corrugatus | reverse complement strand
AGCAGGTTCCTCAGGAAGCTGGTAGATAGGATGAGGGAGTGAAAAGTAGGGTGTGCTAGTGAAAGGGTTACATTTTTGGAGTTGGTGGATATTTTGACAGAGTCAAGGTTTTACGCTAAAATCTGTTTTACATGTTAAGTGGAAATGTGTACAATAGTTTTGTTACACCACCAGTTCTGATTTGAAATGTGTATGGTGTTTGGTGCAGAAAAAAATCGATAAAGTACATATACACACTGAACCCCACTAGGTGGTGGGAACATAATCATACATCACGTCAGTGGTCAGGCTGTGAGTGCATGCATTTTTTGTCATTTCATCGGAAAAGGAATATTGTTACAACAGTTTAGGTGTTCGTTTTCTCAGTGGAGTAGTGTGCACGCTGAGGTTATTGAATGCTGAGTTGTCCTCTTCATCATTCTGAAAACCTGAAAAGAGGGCCTGGGGTTTTCCATGCCTCAAACGCAAAACTGTTTGTATAGATCTGACATCTGAGTCTAGTCTCTCAGCAGGACGCACTGCAGGAACATACAGAATGCACACTGAGCTTGCTACTTGTGTAGACACACATTGGAAGAAATATATTATTTAATGTCTTCACAGTTGTGATTCTAGACCAAAACAGACAAATCAAGCAAGCAAAGAAACAAACAAAACGAAGAAAAAGTATTTGATGGGCAAACAAGATGTATGTGTGTAAAAACAAAACATAAACAATCAAACCAAATAACAGTTTAATAGCAAGAAGCTCTGTGGAGAGCCGGACAGTGTGACTTCAGAGAAGAAAATTCCCTCAAGCATGTGTTCAGGCCCTAATCTCTGTACATTCTAAGGGGGCGGGACACATCCAGGTCATGACTCTTGGATGCCCTTCTGCTGTCGATCATTCTGGACAATCTGAATAATATTTTAGAGGAAAATATGTCCTTAAATATCATTCGACATAATTATGTGCTCCCGTGTTGCTTGATTTTTGAGGTAGACTTGGTGGTCCACCTTGCACAGCCTCAGTGTGGTAGTGTCATTTCATCCTTTTTTCGACTAGTCAGAGGTCCCTCTCTTTTGCCAGCTCATTCAGGCTCCCCTTTTGTTTTCCAACCTGTTGTCGTCTACCATTTAAACATTTTGACTCACTGCACCTGTCCACCAGCAGCCTGCATTTTTCAACCATGCAGCAAAGCAAAAATTTAACCCTTTGATTTCCTTACCCTATCCACCCTTCCTGAAGGAAGCTGGTGGACAGGTTGAGGGAGTCAAAAGTTTAAGTTTTGCAGTTAGTGGATAGGGTGTGGGGTGAGAGGGTTAAAAGCTTGACTGGCAGTTCTTGCTGTGGAGAGACTCAAGACATGCCCCTACCAGCGGGGGCATCATCCGCAAATGGTGGTTGACGTAAAAAGCTGTGGTGATCAGTCTTCGAACTCTTCATTTGACATTCCAAATAAAATTGTTAAAAGCGTCCCATTTCTTCTCCTGGGTGGTCCTAAGATGCTAGGTTTCGGATCTTCAGAGCAGCGTTGATATCACGAACGAATTGGAGAACGCCAATTTGCTTCCAAAGGAATTGTCCTGGTGGTCCATATTTTGCCCCAGCTCGTTGATGCTGCTGTTGCTTTTCCAGTTCGGCATTTTAGTTCGTGTTCAAGGTCATTAGTGTTCCTGATGGTATAGCTGTGTGTGTGAGGTTCTGTACCTCCTCAACTTTCTTCTGAGATCTGATGTTCCCTGCTCAACATGTTCTTGGTACTTTTAGCACTGATGAGAAGGACAATATTTCCTGATGTCAGTCACAAGCAACTGGAGATAATGAATGTTATCTGTCATTGCAGCTTGTGCCATAAGCAAAGTCAACATCAGAAAAAGTTGTCTTCAGTCCTCTGGATTCTCTTTCCTTCAGTTGCATGCATCAACGTCCAGTCAGTGACAACGACAAAGAGAAGAGGGGAAACAATACACCCTTGTCTGTTGCGAGTGAGGACTTCAAATCAGTCACTGTAACCACCCTGATCCGGCATTTGAAGTTGTTGTACATTTGCTCTGTGGTTGATACAATTTTGTCTGAAACGCGAAAAAAAGGACCCCTCCCCCCCCCCACACACGCACGCACACACACACACACACACACCACGCACACACAAAGAGAGAGAGAGAGAGAGAGAGAGAGAGAGACAGACAGACAGACAGAGACAGAGACAGAGACAGAGAAGAGACAGAGAGAACACGTAATTAATACAACCAGACAAGACAGGTGTAAATTTTGGGCCAACTGGCCTTTGTCAAGTGTAGACGTAAGATCACAAACGGACAAACACCAAATACAAAAATTAGGAGAAAAAGACTTAAACTTCCCAGCCACTTTTTCTGGGTTTTTTTTTTTCTGGTTCCCGTTTGCTTGAACGCGGGCAGTCGCGCTTGTTTTGGATTTTGTCTGGAACGTCATAGCACTTCAAGATCGTCCAAAATGATGGTCTCGTGGATACTGTCGAAGGCTAAAAAATCTTTG